>JASKMD010000014.1:5140557-5154171 GCA_030144725.1 Haematococcus lacustris | reverse complement strand
ACGTGTGGCCGGTGAAGAAGGCGAGCACACAGGCCCCTGCCAGCACCCTGGCGAGCTACCTGCAGGTTGCAGGCTACACAGCGACCTCAACATGCCCTACAAGTGCTGCCACCAGGTCTGGTTTGCTCTGGTCCTATACCTCCTTACCCAGCTACCTGCGTGTGGTTGCATTGCAACGACCTCAACACCCTACCAGTCTGTCCACAGGTCTGGTCAGCTCAAGTCAGGCCTCCTTACCCTCCAGTTGCTCTCCTCACCCCTCCCTCCCCCTACCCCTCTCCCTCCGGCTCACCAGCAGACACTGTATAGCAGCACCTCCTGCCTGCCTCCTCACTCTCTTCCCCTAGGACCTGAACATCGTCTACACACAGCCTCCTCCCTGCCCCGACCCACCTGCACCTGGTCCAAGGCTGCCACATGGGCGGCCAGATCGAGTTTTGGCATCACATACCGCTGCTGGCCATTCATGGAAGCCACCAGGCTGCGCCTGCGTCCAGCAAGCCATGCAGGTGTCAGCCCCGGCTACAAACTCAGCAGCCGTGGACGTGAAAGGCTGAGCAGGCGGCAGGAGCAGCAGCAACAGTTCGCAGCAGAAGGCAGCAGGACGGCAGCAGCAGGCAGCTTACCGCCTCTCCTCTTATTTGAGCGTGCTTGGTGTGATAAGCAACCCAAGCGGGTGTGGTAAGTGCTAGGTATCGAGTGTGGTCCATGCATCGCCCTCACTGGCCCTGGGTGAACGGCAGCGGCATCAGCAGGAGCAGCGGCATCAGCAGGAGGAAGGGGGCAGCAGCAGCGGCAGCGGCAGCAGCAGCGGCGACGGCAGCAGCAGGAGCCACAGTACTACAGGCATTACTACACGCCGGTGGCCTATCTGGGCTGTCTGCTGCTGTCCCATGCACTGGGCCCCAGCCACACCTCACCTGAGCTCCAGGTCCTGCTGCTGCTGCTCGCAGTGATGCGCAGCAATGTAGGCCTGCCCACAATTTCCAGCTGAGGCCTGCGGCTCAATCACACAGTGGCCGGCTGCAGCTGGGTCTGCCGCATGCCACAAGTCAAACCAGGTGCTCTTGTGGGGATCGGCAGACCCAGGTTCGAATCCCAGCACACCCACACGGCCGCTCCTGGCGTCACCCTGCCTGCCCGCATTTGCATCTCATGTTGTCGCAGCCGCCGTCCTTTTGTATCGGCACTTTGCACTTTGGGCAGGTCTTGGTGTGGGCAGCCAGCCAGGCGTGCGACTCTGCAAGAGTCGTGGACTCGGCAAGAGTCTTGGCCTCCCAGGCAATCTTGGCCTCCCAGGCAGCCCACCTGCAAACTAAGCAGGGCTGTGGCCTGGACATGGATTCGGCTGATGGGGTACAAGCAGGTCCATGGGTATCTTTGGCTTGCAGGTGGCTTGCAAACAGACATTACTACGGGAGCTGTGTGTGGCATGTAAGGGACAGGGCACTCCACACACTGCGGCCTGGCCTGGGCCTGCAGGCAAGCTTGTGGCAGGTAGCTGGGGAGAAGGGAGCAGGGAGCTGTGACATGGTGGGATGGGTGTGGATCACTGACAACAGCTCTCCGACACATCAGCACACTTACATGGTGCATGTGCAGGGCGAGGTGTGCCGTCTTGCCGCACTTGAAGCAGAAAGAGGTGCCGCACACACATCTGGGGTCTTGGCATGCATCCTGTACCACCTGGGGGTGAAGGGGGGGGGCACACATCAAGAGGGGGGAGGGGGAGGGGGAGGGGGAGGGGGAGGGGGAGGAGGGAGGGGAGGGGGAGGGGGAGGGGGAGGGGGGGAGGGGGAGGGGGAGGGGGAGGGGGAGGGGGAGGGGGAGGGGGAGGGGGAGGGGGAGGGGGAGGGGGAGGGGGAGGGGGAGGGGGAGGGGGAGGGGGAGGGGGAGGGGGAGGGGGAGGGGGAGGGGAGGGGGGGGAGGGGAGGGGGAGGGGGGAGGGGGAGGGGGAGGGGGAGGGGGAGGGGGAGGGGGAGGGGGAGGGGGAGGGGGAGGGGGAGGGGGAGGGGAGAGGGGAGGGGGAGGGGGAGGGGGAGGGGGAGGGGGAGGGGGAGGGGGAGGGGGGAGGGGGAGGGGGAGGGGGAGGGGGAGGGGGAGGGGGAGGGGGAGGGGGAGGGGGAGGGGGAGGGGGAGGGGGAGGGGGAGGGGGAGGGGGAGGGGGAGGGGGAGGGGGAGGGGGAGGGGGAGGGGGAGGGGGAGGGGGAGGGGGAGGGGGAGGGGGAGGGGGAGGGGGAGGGGGAGGGGGGAGGGGGAGGGGGAGGGGGGAGGGGGAGGGGGAGGGGGTGGAGGGGGAGGGGGAGGGGGAGGAGGGGAGGGGGGAGGGGGGAGGGGGAGGGGGAGGGGCCCGCACCATGATGCTATGCCCACACCAAGGCACACTTGGGCAGAACCGTACTTGGTCATTATCCTCCACAAACGAGTACAAGAGGCTGTCTGAGTACTTCGATGCGTCGGTGGTGCTAGCTAGCAAGTGCAGAGCACACTGCTCATGCATGGGCCGCCCCCACAGCCATGCTCCATGCACCTGAGAGCAGTAGCAAGGAGGCTGGGGTTTGACCATGGGCAGCAGCAGTTGAGCACGCCGCAAGAAGCAGTGGCCACAGTGCTAGTAAGTGCCAGTGTTGGCAGTGGACCAGATGTCAGCAGGTGCTGGCAGCGGTTACTGCAGCGGATGTATTGACGCTCAAAGACGGAGTCAGTGCCCCTGACCCAGCTGGACCCCAGCTGGTGCTGTGTGCAGGGGTGCGGTGCAGAGCCCTCACCGCAGCTTGCGGGCCTGGCCAGTGGCAATCTCTGCCCTGAGGTACCTCCCCCATGCAGGCTGCGCAGAAGACATGAGAGCAGTCCGTGGCGCCAAGCAGGGCGCTGCCAGGCACCGCCTCGTAGCACACTCCACACACTGCGGCCTGGCCGGGGCCTGCAGGCAAGCTCGTGGCAGTTAGCTGGGGAGAAGGGAGCAACAAGGGTGGCAGCTAACAGCTGGTGAGGGGGGCGGGGAAGGGTCATGCGCTTGCATGCTGTATAACAATCGTGGGATTAGCAAGGGGTTGCAGGCCGGGTTCGGAGCAGGGGTAAGGCGGGCACAAATCTGGCTGGAGGCAGGAGCGAAGTCACAGGGCATACATAAGCCAGCACAACAGGCTGTGTGGGTCGAAGGGTGGCTGTGTGGGGTGGCATGCTTGGGGGGAGACCCAACCCAACACCTTGCCCCGTGAGGTCTGCAATCTTCCCCCCTGAGCCCAGATAGCACCTTCCTCATTGGTCCAGCCAGAGGCTACCGGACAGCCAGACCAGCTGCTAGGCGCAGAGCACAGGGCTGAGCCCACAACCTAGGGCCTCACAGTGCTAAGCTGCTGCTGGATGCAGCAGTGTTGGGAGGGTCCATCCTGCCCCAGCCATAGGCGGGGCCCTCCTCAGCCAGACATGGCCAGCTAGTGCCAGGCATTGCCTCCACCCAGGCATTGCCTCCACCCAGGCATTGCCTCCACCCAGGCCTGGTGTCTCATGTGGCTGAGCAGCCCGCGCTGCTTACCTGGGACTGGAGCAGCCTGGCGGCAGGGCAGCTGTGGTGCTGCGGCGATGCCCGCTGTGGCGTACAGCCCGGCCAACCCATGGGCCCTCAACGCATCTAAACGTATATGGTGACAGGGGGCAGCAGCACATGAGCCCTTTTTACCAACAGGCAGTGGCAGGCCCCATAGGGTCCTCCCAGGTTGTCAGGATGCAACAGAGGATTAGCAGAGGATAAGCAGAGGTTTTACAGAGGATAACAGAATGACGCCATTTTCTGCTTGTTACCCAGGACAGGGGTCTTTGTGGCATGCAGGTGCAGCTGCCTGTAGGGCCTTTAGCCTTCACAGGGATGGCCCAGCAGCTGACCTAGCATGCCAGTAAAGGTGCTGACAGGTGGCCACATGCAGGTGCAGCTGCCTGCAGGGCCTCCCGCACTTCAGAGCCTGCAAGGCCCTGGGGCACTCACTCTGTACTCGCTGCCGATCCCAACGGAAGTGCATGAGCAGCAGCCTGGCTGTCGATGAGGCGCAGCCCACCAGCCTGACCACACTGTCCATGGCTTCTTGCTGTGAATGGTTGACAAGGCACAGCAAGGCAGGCCGCGAGGGATGTGGACTTCTCAAGGCCGGCACCCTAGGCAGAAGCAGCAGCATCAGGAGCCTGGCAGCCCAGCAAGTGCAGAAATGTCTGGCAGCCTCTGTAGTAAAGGGTTCTGGCATTGCATGTTACAATCATGCTGAGGTTCTGGCTTGTACTCTCCCGCTTGTACACTCGTACACGGAAAGCATCAGCATCAGCGTTATAACATGGTCAAATTATGTGATTAGGGTTGTCGTAAACCTAGTCCGAGCACACGAAACCTGGGCCCGTCGTGCATCTATCGGTCCATCGACGTCTCGCCCGGACATCGGGAAAGCCGAGAAAACTAACCTGCAACCTCGCCGCGGCGGCTCTATCCAGAACCCTGTAGCCACTGCGCGGGGCGTCGCACATTGCTTCTGGCAATTTTCCGTGGCTGCAATGAGCGTAGTTGTAGAAGAGCGTGGGACAGACGAGACACCAGACGAGGGTTATTACAGAGAGAGCCTAGGACACATGACTGTGGCAAGCTCTCTTACCTGTAGAAGAGCGTGGGACAGACGAGACACCAAACGTCGCACATTGCTTTCTACGAAGCTCCGTGGCTGCAATGAGCGTAGTCCGAGGGTGCCTACACGAGTTCCCGTGAAAGTCGCCGCCCCGTGAAGAGTGACGCGATCGGCATCGTTTGTGCAGGGTGCCTTCTACGAGCTGTAGTGCACGGCGGCAGAAACTCAACATCTGCCGGTGCGTTACAAGCTAATGCCGGCCTTGATGTGCCGACACCCTAGGCAGCTCAAGCTGCCGGACCTCCACGCCGGTGGCAGGAGCGGCGGCAACAGGCACAGGCCAACAAGCTACCAGGCAGTCGAGAGGTTTGTTTGTGCTCAAGTGTGCAAATGGCGTCAGCAGTCAGCGCAGCCACTGGGGTCCAGGAGTCAGGCCTGCTGGTAGCTAACCAGCTGGACCGGTAGAGGCTGACCAAGGGTCGCTTGGGGCTGCACAGGGGTCGCTTGGGGCTGCACAGGGGTCGCATGGGGCTGCACAAGGATCGCTTGGTGAAGCATGCCAGCAGCCTGAACAACTCCCGACATGACACCGAGTGGTGGCTAGCATCGACTAAGCCCCACCTCCAGCACCTGGCAGCAGCAAGCTCAGCCGGTACTTCCCTGGTGGCCAACCTGAAGCATATCACTGTCACCCTGGCCACCTGGGACGCGATGTGGCATCTCATTGGTGCAGGGTGCCTTCTCTCATTGGTGCAGGGTGCCTTCTACGAGCACGGGCGTGGAGGTGCGTCAGGTTGAGTTGCCTAGGGTGTCGGCACATCAAGATCGGTATCAGCTTGTCCCGTAGTACGTACAAATCGGCCTTACAAGAGAGCGTCCGGTGTAGAAGGTCGAGCTTGAACAGCAGCGGTGGCAGGAGCGGCGGCAGCAGGCACAGGCCAGCACTCCTTGTGCGCACACAGCCACTCAGATGCATGGTGGCAGGCTGAGGTGCTGCTGCTGCTGCTGCTGCTGCTGCTGCTGCTGCTGCTGCTGCTGCTGCTGCTGCTGCTGCTGCTGCTGCTGCCGCTGCAGCTGCTGCAGCTTGGCTGTGTCTCCCATGCGCTGGAGTTTCTGTTCTGTTGCATCCTGGCAACCTAGTGGGGGAGCGGAGGGATGCTGATGCTGCACAGTGGGGGATGAAGGGGCCGGTGCCCAGCGAGGGAGGGGGGGTGGGGTTGGTGAGTGGAGGAGAGCCGCCTGCTGCTGTTGGTGCTGTTGCTGGCACTGAGACACTTTAGTTGTCCGCAACCTTGTGAACAAAGAATCATAATGAGCGACCCCAATTCTCGTGACAATGCAGTCAACTTTTTCTACTCAACCATGTGCAATCTCCGTCTCGTGCACGACAGCCAGCTTCTTCGCTGAAGCCACGAATCAGCAAACTTAGCATGCTCAGCTCTAAGCTCCGCTGCAAAGCCTTCGGCACGTCCATGGCCTGCCATCGCTCCTTGTCTTCACACACGTTTCCGAAGAGCGCACGCTCGACCGACAGAGGCGCCACCAGGGGCCGACGCTCTTCTTCTGCGGCTTCTCGTCAGCATGACCACATAACGTCAGACTGTGAAGGAGTCACCTTGGAGACTGGGGTCAAGCAAGCCAGCAGCTCAGTCACCCCCTGCACAGCGCACCTGTACCTGCAGCAAACAGCAGCTACCTTAGTTCTGCTTCTAGCCATCAGCACCCTGGCGCCAATGGCCAGCGACGCAGGTTCCCTGCACCCAGAGTCCCTGCCCGCCTTGGCACAGCTTGCAGACAGCTCAGCCTCCGTAGCCACTGGCCACATGCCCATGTACAGCCTGGCAGAAGGGCAGGAGTTCTGGGGCAATGTGGCGCGCTACGGCCGCTACTTTGTGACGGTCATGCTGGGCACTGGGTATGTGATGCTGCGGCCCCTCACCAGCGCACTGAAGAACCCAGTGAGCGCCATCCTGGCCGTGGGGGGGCTGGTAGGCACAGTGCTGTTCGTCAAGGTCACACTGGAGCTGATGCTGGGGACCAGCAGCCTAGAGCCATTCGAGTACGTACAAGGCCAGTTTTGATGGGGAGCATAGAAGGCAGTGCATGCATGTGAGTTTTGACGGCTGTTAGATCACATTGGCACCTTTTCGAGAGTGGCCTGGCAGTGCCTAGAGGCATCATGTTCCCAGCCAGCTGCAGTCTTTGCTTCAGTGCTGTACATAGCTATTGTGCATCGGGAGCACATGGGATAGCAGGCCTGCTTGCCAATGTGCACACACAGTTCTATGGAGTGTGTTGCGGCAGCTCATTGTTGTGCTCTGCCAGCTGACACTGGGTTGCTATGCAGGCATCCACCTCCACCTAGGGTTGCTATGCAGGTGTGAGGTGTGTGTGAGAGCTGAGTGGCAGGCATGTGGGCATGATCTGGGCAGTGTGTGCAGAGGGAACCCTGTTGGGAATGAGGCCGGGTCTGTTATCATCTGTGTTGAGGTGCATTATGGCATCCCGTTTGAAGATCTCCAACAGCTCTGACATATGCAGGCTGCGAGGTCCCAGCACTGCGAGGTTGCATATGTCGGAGAGACATCTGCGAGCAAAAGGCGTGCGAAAGTACATCAGCGAACAGCGAATGCTGATATGGCCCGGCCGTATCACCGCTTTCGTCTGCCGGTATTAGCGGATACATTTTCGCTCTAGCCTACGCCGGCCACCTGCACGCGCGAGACCTGGAGTTTAGTTACGCAGCTGCGAATTTTGGGTGTACTTGAGGCAGCTACTAAACCCTACAGCGAAACCCACAATACTGAGAGAAGGTATAAACCAAGGTTAGGAAGGGTTAGGCTAGGAAGTACAAATTATGTTTGAGTTGTGCATAGCCATGCGTATTAGCTTCGAGCCAAGTTGCTAATATTAGCTGGTGGTGAAACTTGGTAATATTAGCTAGTAGTTGTTCCTTTATTTCTGTGTCCAGGAGGCGGCCTCCGCCCGGGCATCATCAACCAGGTGCGCAGGAGTCTCAGCGCCGTCAGGCGCAGCCATCGCGCTAGGAAGCGAACGAAGGCGCCACAAGAATCGGCTGCAAATATGAGCTAATATGGTTGGCTTGCTAATACTGCTACTGTGTAACATTAGCTGGGGGGGAACCGCCCTACTGGACACCTCTTGGCAAAGGCTGGACTATGGCTGGCAATTGCATGTGGCAGTCAGCGAGTTGCCATGTGACATCAGTGCGAGGTGCGTATCTCTGGAGCGACAGCCATGCTGCTGTACGCGTTGGCCATTCACCTCCCCCACCCCACCCCACCCCACCCCACCCCACCCCACCCCACCCCACCCCACCCCACCCCACCCCACCCCACCCCACCCCACCCCACCCCACCCCACCCCACCCCACCCCACCCCACCCCACCCCACCCCACCCCACCCCACCCCACCCCACCCCACCCCACCCCACCCCACCCCACCCCACCCCACCCCACCCCACCCCACCCCACCCCACCCCACCCCACCCCACCCCACCCCACCCCACCCCACCCCACCCCACCCCACCCCACCCCACCCCACCCCACCCCACCCCACCCCACCCCACCCCACCCCACCCCACCCCACCCCACCCCACCCCACCCCACCCCACCCCACCCCCACCCCACCCCACCCCACCCCACCCCACCCCACCCCACCCCACCCCACCCCACCCCACCCCACCCCACCCCACCCCACCCCACCCCACCCCACCCCACCCCACCCCACCCCACCCCCACCCCACCCCACCCACCCCACCCCACCCCACCCCACCCCACCCCACCCCACCCCACCCCACCCCACCCCACCCCACCCCACCCCACCCCACCCCACCCCACCCCACCCCACCCCACCCCACCCCACCCCACCCCACCCCACCCCACCCCACCCCACCCCACCCCACCCCCACCCCACCCCACCCCACCCCACCCCACCCCACCCCACCCCACCCCACCCCACCCCACCCCACCCCACCCCACCCCACCCCACCCCACCCCACCCCACCCCACCCCACCCCACCCCACCCCACCCCACCCCACCCCACCCCACCCCACCCCACCCCACCCCACCCCACCCCACCCCACCCCACCCCACCCCACCCCACCCCACCCCACCCCACCCCACCCCACCCCACCCCACCCCACCCCACCCCACCCCACCCCACCCCACCCCACCCCACCCCACCCCACCCCACCCCACCCCACCCCACCCCACCCCACCCCACCCCACCCCACCCCACCCCACCCCACCCCACCCCACCCCACCCCACCCCACCCCACCCCACCCCACCCCACCCCACCCCACCCCACCCCACCCCACCCCACCCCACCCCACCCCACCCCACCCCACCCCACCCCACCCCACCCCACCCCACCCACCCCACCCCACCCCACCCCACCCCACCCCACCCCACCCCACCCCACCCCACCCCACCCCACCCCACCCCACCCCACCCCACCCCACCCCACCCCACCCCACCCCACCCCACCCCACCCCACCCCACCCCACCCCACCCCACCCCACCCCACCCCACCCCACCCCACCCCACCCCACCCCACCCCACCCCACCCCACCCCACCCCACCCCACCCCACCCCACCCCACCCCACCCCACCCCACCCCACCCCACCCCCCACCCCACCCCACCCCACCCCACCCCACCCCACCCCACCCCACCCCACCCCACCCCACCCCACCCCACCCCACCCCACCCCACCCCACCCCACCCCACCCCACCCCACCCCACCCCACCCCACCCCACCCCACCCCACCCCACCCCACCCCACCCCACCCCACCCCACCCCACCCCACCCCACCCCACCCCACCCCACCCCACCCCACCCCACCCCACCCCACCCCACCCCACCCCACCCCACCCCACCCCACCCCACCCCACCCCACCCCACCCCACCCCACCCCACCCCACCCCACCCCACCCCACCCCACCCCACCCCACCCCACCCCACCCCACCCCACCCCACCCCACCCCACCCCACCCCACCCCACCCCACCCCACCCCACCCCACCCCACCCCACCCCACCCCACCCCACCCCACCCCACCCCACCCCACCCCACCCCACCCCACCCCACCCCACCCCACCCCACCCCACCCCACCCCACCCCACCCCACCCCACCCCACCCCACCCCACCCCACCCCACCCCACCCCACCCCACCCCACCCCACCCCACCCCACCCCACCCCACCCCACCCCACCCCACCCCACCCCACCCCACCCCACCCCACCCCACCCCACCCCACCCCACCCCACCCCACCCCACCCCACCCCACCCCACCCCACCCCACCCCACCCCACCCCACCCCACCCCACCCCACCCCACCCCACCCCACCCCACCCCACCCCACCCCACCCCACCCCACCCCACCCCACCCCACCCCACCCCACCCCACCCCACCCCACCCCACCCCACCCCACCCCACCCCTGGGCCCAACACTCCCCCGCCAGCCAAGCGCACCAAGCGCACCAATGCTGAGCAGGCAGCTGAGCCCACCCCAGCCCACCAAGGGCAAATGCAAGGCCCAGGCAAGGCAGCCAAAGCCAAGCCAGCACCACAGCCTTGCAGGTGGCTAGACAGGGACTGCAACGCAGCGCTCAACATGCAGCGCAGTGGGGAGAGCAGGTGGCGCCCAATGGAGCTGTGTTGCTGGCCAGACCAGGGAGCTCTGCCTGTCCAGGGCAAGGAGCACCCTGGCCTGGGCTACAAGCGGATGCAAGACAAGCCACCCAAGGCCCAGCAGCAGCAGCAGCATCAGCAGGAGCAGGAGCCTGTTGTGGCACAGTAATGTGTGCCCCCCCCTTTGAGCTGTTATCAGCTTACAATTATTGCATGTTATGTCATGCCAACTCCAGACTATAGCCCTCAGGGGTCAGGCAATAGTATTGATGGTAGGCACCAATGTGTGGTGATACGAAATTGCGAAGCATGTCCTCCAGCGTGCGGTTGGCCCGCTCGGTCTGCCCGTCGGTTTGAGGGTGGTTGGCAGTAGACATGTTGAGATGGGTTCCGGTGAGTCGAAAGAGCTCTTGCCAGAAGGCTGATGTGAAGCGTGGGTCTCGGTCTGACACAATGACCTTTGGCAGGCCATGCAGCCGGAAAACGTTGTCAAAGAAGAGACGTGCCAATGCGGGTGCAGTGATGGAAGTGGTGGTAGGCACGGCATGGATCATTTTAGTTAGCTTGTCCACAAAAACGACGATAGCATCATTTCCAGCAGATGAAACAGGCAGCTGGGTGATTAAGTCGAGGCTGACCTGCTCCCAACGGTGCTGGGGGATAGGTAGAGGCTGCAATAAGCCGATGGGTTTAGATGTGTTGGTCTTGCTACGCTGACAGCTGTTGCAGGTGCGGACATAGTCATGCACCGATGCTGACATGCGCGGCCAAAAGAAATGGCGGGATAGACGATGGTATGTCTTGTCCCTACCGAGATGACCAGAGATGGGTATGTCATGTGCCTCACGTAGCAGGTCGGTGCGCAGTGGGCCGGCAGGGATGTAAAGCCTGCGGAGCCCCCGGCCTGTGTGGTACAACAGACTGCCCTCGATTTCGAACTGGCGTGCTTTGCCAGCAAGTACGGCAGCGTAGTGATGCTGGTACTGTGCGTCAGCTGCGGCAGTGGTGCCGACAGTGTTCAGGATTTGTTGGGTGACAGAGACGTGCGAGTGTTCTGTGCCCTGGGCGGTGCCCGATTTGAGTGTGTGCAGCTGCATGATGTGAGCATACACGTGATAGTCAGGCCTACGGGATAGCGCGTCCGCCACCACGTTGTGTTTGCCTGGAATATGGTCGATTTGACAGTTGTATTGTTGTAGCACTTCCATCCAGCGAGCTTGGCGCTTGCTATCAAGTCGTGGCTGTGTTTGCAGATGTTTGTTTGCCCAGTTGTCAGTGAGCAGGGTGAAGTTGACGCCTAGCAGGTAGTGACGCCAAACCTTGAGTGCCTCCACCAAAGAGAGTAGCTCTTGCTCATGGGTGGGATAGTTTCTCTCTGCTGGTCAGGCGTTCCCAACATGGGGTTGGTAATCTTCATGCAACTGCGGCCCATCTACTCCATCATTTGAAGTAACGTTTGCTGCGTCTGCTGCAATGCGATATTGCGCGTTTAATGTCCGACTGGAATTGCCATCGGAGTCTTTCGATGCGGGCAGCCACATGTGACCCCGGATGTGTCCCAGTCGCAGACCGTGCTTAGCTACACTGGTAAGCTACGTCCTTGGCTATCCGTTAGCGATGCACGACATGTTGGTGGCGCACACCACCGAAGTCCGGCAAACATGGCTGCGCGAGCTTCTTGATGGTGCAGGCCGCTTGGCGAGGATGTGAAGAAACTCGAAACTGTGTGTGGCAGCGCTGTATCGCTGTAATGGTGGGCGGCACAGTAGGGAGTAGTCACCCCCTCCAGCTATGATCCGCTTTATGTTTTGGACCATTGAACAAACAGCCTGACCTCACACAGATTTTTTATAGCATACTCACTAACGCGTCCGTGGTACTATGCAACTCAATCATTGGGTTTGTATGTGACAAGTTATACCGCTTACAAGGTACACATGCTGATGGCTACAGGTGCACGAGGAGCCCCCTCAGCAGCAGCTGACACCTGCAGGCACCATCCCTGAGCTGGCTGTGCCTGCTGGTGCACCCCCTTAGCAGCAGCAACAGCTGGCAGCGGCAAGCACGTCACGGAAGCGTGAGGCACCTGCAGCTAACAAGTCGAGAGCAGCAAAGCAAGGTGAGACAACACCACGTACTGCACCTAGCACCTTGTTAAGCGTAGTAGAGTGTTACGTAGCTGGTGTATGGAGGTAGTGCCAACTCAGCGGACAAGGGCGATGTCAGTGCCTTCACAAGGCTGTCCGCCTGGGAGTCGAACCCAGCATTTGACACCGGTCATTGGCATTACACTCCGTCACCACTATTACGCAATCGCGTCATCACTTTTCCGAGACGCTTCGCTAGCACTTCGACCGGCGTTCGTAACATTCTCCCCCGCCTGGCCGAAGGCCCCAGCTGTCCTCAGCTGCCATCATTGACCTGCCCCGCTCGGGTACTGCGTCGTACCGTCGCTAACGCCTTTACGTCGGCGCTTGGTGTCAAACGTCCACAAACACTTTTTATTGTCTTTTTCACTTTGGAATGTGTAGGTTCTTGGCAGCAGCATACTCCCTCACCAGGTCCATGCTACCTTGCAGATTGTCTAGGGGTTCCCATGTGTTGCCCTCAGAGGGGTATCCAACCCACTTCACCAGAAACTCTAGTTGTGGTCGATAGCCGGACGTGAGACGGTGGTCAACCAGCTTCTCCACCTCGTATACGGGCTGGCCGTCTTCCCAACGGTCTGGCGGTGGCGCTACCAGGTTTGGGACCGCATCGCCCACGTATGGCTTCACCAGGGACACATGGAACACATTGTGTACACGCCATTGATGGGGTAGCTGGATCTTGACTGCTGCATCTCCCACCATGTGGAGCACTCGAAAAGGTCCAACGTATCTTGGTTTCAACTTCCGCACTCCCACATCATCAACTTTCCTCCTCATGTTCTCAGTCGATAGCATGATAAGTTGCTCAGGGTTGTAAGACACATGCCTTCTCCTGCCATCCTCACGGGCCTTCATCTTCTGCTGAGCTTCAGCCCAACACTGCTTGGCCTTCTTGATTGCTTGTAAGATGCCCTGCACAAAGGAATGAGCCTTGGGCCCCGACCGGGGTAGCCCCTCAGAAGCTGGCGTCAACGGGTGCTCTCCATAGTTCAAGAAGAAGGGAGTATTCTGCACCGATTCATGCCATGAGTTGTTGATTGCAAATTCCACCATGTCCAAATGCTCAGACCAGTCAGACTGGGCAGGGCTGATGTAAGCCCTCAACATCTCTTCCACCACCCTGTTCACTCTCTCGGTTTGCCCATCGGACTCAGGGTGGTAAGCCGTACTCATGGCTATCCGCATGCCCAGCAACCGGCA
>JASKMD010000014.1:5079171-5140057 GCA_030144725.1 Haematococcus lacustris | reverse complement strand
TTTTACAGAGGATAACAGAATGACGCCATTTTCTGCTTGTTACCCAGGACAGGGGTCTTTGTGGCATGCAGGTGCAGCTGCCTGTAGGGCCTTTAGCCTTCACAGGGATGGCCCAGCAGCTGACCTAGCATGCCAGTAAAGGTGCTGACAGGTGGCCACATGCAGGTGCAGCTGCCTGCCAGGGCCTCCCGCACTTCAGAGCCTGCAAGGCCCTGGGGGCACTTACTCTGTACTCGCTGCCGATCCCAACGGAAGTGCATGAGCAGCAGCCTGGCTGTCGATGAGGCGCAGCCCACCAGCCTGACCACACTATCCATGGCTTCTTGCTGTGAATGGTTGACAAGGCACAGCAAGGCAGGCCGCGAGGGATGTGGACTTCTCAAGGCCGGCACCCTAGGCAGAAGCAGCAGCATCAGGAGCCTGGCAGCCCAGGCATCGCTAAGAGAAGTGCAGAAATGTCTGGCAGCCTCTGTAGTAAAGGGTTCTGGCATTGCATGTTACAACCATGCTGAGGTTCTGGCTTGTACTCTCCCGCTTGTACACTCGTACACGGAAAGTATCAGCATCAGCGTTATAACATGGTCGAATTATGTGATTAGGGTTGTCGTAAACCTAGTAAAAAAAAGCACACGAAACCAGGGCCCGTCGTGCATCTATCGGTCCATCGACGTCTCGCCCGGACATCGGGAAAGCCGAGAAAGCTAACCTGCAACCTCGCCGCGGCGGCTCTATCCAGAACCCTGTAGCCACTGCGCGGGGCGTCGCACATTGCTTCTGGCAATTTTCCGTGGCTGCAATGAGCGTAGTTGTAGAAGAGCGTGGGACAGACGAGACACCAGACGAGGGTTATTACAGAGAGAGCCTAGGACACATGACTGTGGCAAGCTCTCTTACCTGTAGAAGAGCGTGGGACAGACGAGACACCAAACGTCGCACATTGCTTTCTACGAAGCTCCGTGGCTGCAATGATCGTAGTCCGAGGGTGCCTACACGAGTTCCCGTGAAAGTCGCCGCCCCGTGAAGAGTGACGCGATCGGCATCATTTGTGCAGGGTGCCTTCTACGAGCTGTAGTGCACGGCGGCAGATACTCAACATCTGCCGGTGCGTGACAAGCTAATACCGACCTTGATGTGCCGACACCCTTGGCAGCTCAAGCTGCCGGACCTCCACGCCGGTGGCAGGAGCGGCGGCAACAGGCACAGGCCAGCAAGCTACCAGGCAGTCGAGAGGTTTGTTTGTGCTCAAGTGTGCAAATGGCGTCAGCAGTCAGCGCAGCCTCTGGGGTCCAGGAGTCAGGCCTGCTGGTAGCTAACCAGCTGGACCGGTAGAGGCTGACCAAGGGTCGCTTGGGGCTGCACAGGGGTCGCTTGGGGCTGCACAGGGGTCGCATGGGGCTGCACAAGGATCGCTTGGTGAAGCATGCCAGCAGCCTGAACAACTCCCGACATGACACCGAGTGGTGGCTAGCATCGATTAAGCCCCACCTCCAGCACCTGGCAGCAGCAAGCTCAGCCGGCACTTCCCCTGGAGGCCAACCTGAAGCATATCACTGTCACCCTGGCCACCTGGGACGCGATGTGGGAGGTGTACCTGGACCCCCAAGTGGGCACGGCAGCGGCTGAGGCTGTACGGAGCCCGGGACCGGGCGCTGGAGCAATTCCGGTAAAGCAGGTGAGGGTGGGTGGGAGGGAGCGGCGCCTTGTGGGGGAGCGGCGCCTTGTGAGATATCAGGAAGGCTGTTGGGGCCGAGTACAAGGCCGCATGGGCAATGCATGGGAGCCCAACTATTCCCCTACTAATATTCCCCTACTATTACTACAGGGCAGGGGGTCACCCCCGCCATTGGCCCCGCAAATGTGAGACGGTCTGGGGCGCGAATCTCCGTGTAGCTCGCGACAAAGTTTTGGCGCAGTTGGGTGTAACAGGCGTATCCGGCACCCCGCAGCCGCAAAACACTAGCTCAGATCGGCGCCCGCCCAAACCTGACCTGTGCTTTCCGCTCCTAAAAGACTCACGTACATCATAAGGCGAGGCTGGCAGTCCTTCTACGCACGCCGTAAGCCAACGGCACAAGTGCAGTACGCCTGCTTGCATGTCAGTGCATGGAGCATATAATTCGTGCATATGCGCACAAGTCAGCAAGCTGGCACCCCTTACCTCACTTACGTTGCGGCATGACTCTATGTAAATGTAAGCTGCCTTATGACAGCGCTACATCATCACTTGGCAATATGTTGTCGGGATGCCTCGGGATGGCTCTGGCTTTCAGTGTTACATGTGCCGTGGTGCCTCAACCTTCTTCCTCAACTTCAGCAGGCACATGTCACGCAACTCATTCTTTGATTTACTTGAAACCCCTCTGATGTTATTGTGCTTGCACCATGCTTTCAATAGGTCCTTGTTCAGTGTATCAAATTGAGGCATACCAGGGGTGTCCAAGACCATGAGCCTGATACACTCTGCATTCAAAGCAGCTTGCCTAGCAGCTTCCTTGTCTAGCAGCATGGGCATTGGCTCAAGAGGCATCGAACCACGCATCCTCCCCCACTCTCTCAACCGTCACAAACCCATTCTTATTCTTGGCTGGCGATGTGAGTTCACACAAAGCACAACGCTTAGCATTGGGCTCATTCCTTGCAGCTGGGTTCTTGAGATGGGGGTGATTTACAGGCATCCTGCACACACCATCACAAAGACAAGGTCTTGGGGCACACACCACAAAACATGGTTGGAAAAAAGTAGAAAACGTTCGAAACTCAGGCTCATGACAGTTGTGTGTTACCCTCAACTGTTCATGCCTGTCATGCGTTGCGCAAGTGTTCACACGAACATCAAACTGACCTAGACAAGGTGAGGTAAATTACAATCTTACTCACCTCTTGCTCACTGTTTTCAAGAGCTGATTCCCTTGCTGCACTCCTGGTTGGAAGAGCCTTGGGCTGCTGTGGGTTTGATGCTGATCCTCACAACTGCCAAGCACCTGTGGAGGTCAGCAGATTTGGTTGCATGTGTTGACATTGTATGCAATACGCACTAAGAAACAGCACCCCGTGCTTACCTGGGATGTAATCGCGAGTTGCAAGTCCGACGGCAGCATAGGCTGCTCGGCACGGAAATGCCTCCGGCCACCAATTCATCTCTCCTGTTGCGACACGCATATAAACAGATGGAGAATTACATTGCGAAGCTAATCAAGTCGTTGAGACAATGCAGTACAATCGACATAAGAGGGCCTAACCTGCTAGCGACACCGTTGTGAGATGTAGAGCCCAACGGTGGAAGAATTACATGCAGCGGATCAAAGACGGTGCCAAAAAGTGAATTGCGGGGCCAATGGCGGGGGTGACCAGGGGCTGTGTTATCTGTTATCCGAACTGTTTGCATGCAGCAAGCATCCGGCACCAATACCGGATCTCCTACCCCAACCCCCTTGCGAAGGCCGGGCAATTGCAGACACACCTCCCTTCTATTGCAGACACACCTCCCTGGCCCTATGTGTCCGCATATGAACAGTTCAAGGAGGCAGGCATATTAGTCAGCTTGGTATGGCTGCTCGGCGGCTGGAGCTTGCACAGCAGCGGTGGCAAGAGCGGCGCCTTGGAGGGGGTACGAGCACGGGCGTGGAGGTGCGTCAGGTTGAGTTGCCTAGGGTGTCGGCACATCAAGATCGGTATCAGCTTGTCCCGTAGTACGTACAAATCGGCCTTACAAGAGAGCGTCCGGTGTAGAAGGTCGAGCTTGAACAGCAGCGGGTGGCAGGAGCGGCGGGCAGCAGGCACAGGCCAGCACTCCTTGTGCGCACACAGCCACTCAGATGCATGGTGGCAGGCTGAGGTGCTGCTGCTGCTGCTGCTGCTGCTGCTGCTGCTGCTGCTGCTGCGCTGCTGCTGCTGCTGCTGCTGCTGCTGCTGCTGCTGCCGCTGCAGCTGCTGCAGCTTGGCTGTGTCTCCCATGCGCTGGAGTTTCTGTTCTGTTGCATCCTGGCAGCCTAGTGGGGGAGCGGAGGGATGCTGAAGCTGCACAGTGGGGGATGAAGGGGCCGGTGCCCAGCGAGGGAGGGGGGGGTGGGGTTGGTGAGTGGAGGAGAGCCGCCTGCTGCTGTTGGTGCTGTTGCTGGGCACTGAGACACTTTAGTTGTCCGCAACCTTGTGAACAAAGAATCATAATGAGCGACCCCAATTCTCGTGACAATGCAGTCAACTTTTTCTACTCAACCATGTGCAATCTCCGTCTCGTGCACGACAGCCAGCTTCTTCGCTGAAGCCACGAATCAGCAAACTTAGCATGCTCAGCTCTAAGCTCCGCTGCAAAGCCTTCGGCACGTCCATGGCCTGCCATCGCTCCTTGTCTTCACACACGTTTCCGAAGAGCGCACGCCCGACCGACAGCGGCGCCACCAGGGGCCGACGCTCTTCTTCTGCGGCTTCTCGTCAGCATGACCACATCACGGCAGACTGTGAAGGAGTCACCTTGGAGACTGGGGTCAAGCAAGCCAGCAGCTCAGTCACCCCCTGCACAGCGCACCTGTACCTGCAGCAAACAGCAGCTACCTTAGTTCTGCTTCTAGCCATCAGCACCCTGGCGCCAATGGCCAGCGACGCAGGTTCCCTGCACCCAGAGTCCCTGCCCACCTTGGCACAGCTTGCAGACAGCTCAGCCTCCGTAGCCACTGGCCACATGCCCATGTACAGCCTGGCAGAAGGGCAGGAGTTCTGGGGGCAACGTGGCGCGCTACGGCCGCTACTTTGTGACGGTCATGCTGGGCACTGGGTATGTGATGCTGCGTCCCCTCACCAGCGCACTGAAGAACCCAGTGAGCGCCATCCTGGCCGTGGGGGGGCTGGTAGGCACAGTGCTGTTCGTCAAGGTCACACTGGAGCTGATGCTGGGGACCAGCAGCCCTAGAGCCATTCGAGTACGTTCAAGGCCAGTTTTGATGGGGAGCATAGAAGGCAGTGCATGCATGTGAGTTTTGACGGCTGTTAGATCACATTGGCACCTTTTGGAGAGTGGCATGGCAGTGCTTAGAGGCATCATGTTCCCAGCCAGCTGCAGTCTTTGCTGCAGTGCTGTACATAGCTAGTGTGCATGGGGAGCACACGGGACAGCAGGCCTGATTGCCAATGTGCACGCACAGTTCTATGGAGTGTGTTTGTGGCAGCTCATTGTTGTGCGCTGCCAGCTGACACTGGGTTGCTATGCAGGCATCCACCTCCACCTAGTGTTGCTATGCACGTGTGAGGGTGTGTGTGAGAGCTGAGTGGCAGGCATGCTGGCATGATCTGGGCACTGTGCGCAGAGGAAACCCTGTTGGGGATGAAGCCGGGTCTGTTATCATCTGTGTTGAGGTGCATTATGGCATCCCGTTTGAAGATCTCCAACAGCTCTGACATATGCAGGCTGCCTGTCCCCAGCACTGCGAGGTTGCATATGTCGGAAGAGACATCTGCGAGCAAAAGGCGTGCGAAAATACATAGAACAGCGAATGCTGATATGGCCCGGCCGTATCACCGCTTTCGTCTGCCGGTATGCGTGGAGTCATTTTCGCTCTAGCCTACGCCGGCCACGTGCACGCGCGGAGACCTGCAGTTTAGTTACGCAGCTGCGAATTTTGGGTTGTACTTGAGGCAGATACTAAACCCTACAGCAAAACCCCACAATATTGAGAGAAGGTATAAACCAAGGGTTAGGGTTAGGGTTAGGCTAGGAAGTACAAATTATGTTTGAGTTGTGCTGGACACCTCTTGGCAAAGGCTGGACTATGGCAGGCAATTTGGCCGACAGTGATACCTCCGCTGTAATCGCGTGTCAGAGGACACGGCGGGTGTAGGAGCATTTGGCAGCCAGCGTGTTGCCATGCGACATCAGTGCGAGGTGCGTATCTCTGGAGCGACAGCCATGCTGCTGTACGCGTTGGCCATTCACCTCCCCCCCACCCCCACCCCACCCCACCCCACCCCACCCCCACCCCCACCCCCACCCCACCCCCACCCCCACCCCACCCCACCCCACCCCACCCCAACCCCACCCCACCCCACCCCACCCCACCCCACCCCACCCCCACCCCACCCCACCCCACCCCACCCCACCCCCACCCCACCCCACCCCACCCCACCCCCACCCCACCCCACCCCACCCCACCCCACCCCACCCCACCCCACCCCCACCCCACCCCACCCCACCCCACCCCACCCCACCCCACCCCCACCCCACCCCACCCCACCCCACCCCACCCCCCCACCCCACCCCACCCCACCCCACCCCACCCCACCCCACCCCCCACCCCACCCCACCCCACCCCCACCCCACCCCACCCCACCCCACCCCACCCCACCCCACACCCACCCCACCCCACCCCTGGGCCCAGCATTCCCCCGCCAGCCAAGCGCACCAAGCGCACCAAGGCTGAGCAGGCAGCTGAGCCCACCCCAGCCCACCAAGGGCAAAGGCAAGGCCCAGGCAAGGCAGCCAAAGGCAAGGCAGACAGCCTTGCAGGTGGCTGGACAGGGACTGCAACATGCAGCGCATTGGGGAGAGCAGGTGGCGCCCAATGGAGCTGTGCTGCTGGCCGGACCAGGGAGCTCTGCCTGTCCAGGGCAAGGAGCACCCTGGCCTGGGCTACAAGCGGGTGCAAGACAAGCCACCCAAGGCCCAGCAGCAGCAGCAGCAGCAGCAGCAGCAAGAGCAGGAGCCTGTTGTGGCACAGTAATGTGTGCCCCCCCATTTGAGCTGTCATCAGCTTGCAATCAGCGCATGTTTTGTCATGCCAACTCTACACGATAGCCCTCAGGGGTCAGGCAATAGTATAGATGGTAGTCACTAATGCACCATGTCCATGTGCATGGGGTATACTCCACACAGCACCTTCACACCATTCGAGTAGTCCCGCTAGTGTACCCTAGTGGTACCTAGTGGTGCAGCTCGATTGAAGGCCCTTGTGTGGGGCGAGGGGGCTGGCAGGGATACAGGTTGTATAACACCTATTCGACAACAAAATTCGACAACAAAAAACTACGCCATGCACTAATCACATCCCACAGGCAATCTTTCGCGCACAGCACTAACCTGTGCGAGATACATTGTCATTTAGCAAGTCAAAACAGACGTCCCGACGATTTGTAAAAAAGGGTTCCTAGCTTGGGGCCTGAGCTGCCGGCGCAGCACATTTGCAATGCATCGTCCCAGCATCATCCCTCAGTAGTCTCTGGGTTGCGACGCAATCCAGCTGGGCAGATGCGGCACCGCGCCTCTCACATACTGCAACCTAGCTACAACACCGCGACACGCGTAAAGCTTTCACCTCGCGGAGCTGGACAATCATACCTGAGTCTCTATGCTCGGCCCTTGGCTTCGAGGCTGCAATGGCAGGCTACGCACGACGACAAGCAGGCTACAAGCACAAGCCAGCAGTTCGTTGCCTTCCTACCCTCTCATGATTCTGGATCATCATCACAGGCTCTAACTAATGCTCAAAAGCACACCTTCGGCAACCCCCTTCCCAGCCCGCACCACCATCAACCAACAGCACCCGTGCCAGCCCTGTTACCGACACATCAAGCACAACGATCCCTGAGCCCTGCAGCCTCATCCACCCACGAGGTGCTAAGTGTGGCGGCTGCCCCAACAGGCAGCCCAGCTCAGGCAGGAGAAGATTTTGCTGGCAATGCAGCGGCCCATGCTACACCTCAGGCAGAGCATCCCTCTACTCCTAGGCGCTCAGCAAGCTCCAGCCCCCCTAGAAGCAGTGCAAGCAGCAGCAGCAGTGATGGTGATGGCAGCGGTGCTGCACAGGCTGTGTCCCTCACGGATGGGTCTGGGGTGCCAGCTGGAGCCAGCCCAGGCAGTCAGAGTGTCGCCGCTGCCCTAGCTCGGGCGCAGCAGGCCCTCCAGCAGGTGAGCATGCACCTGTCCTGCATGGCTCCACTGCATTGGTCCTGAACTAGTGGTAGTGCTGGCTGTGCTGGCAGTGCGGGTGAGGGGGTTGGCAAAAAGCTGCTGGCATGAAGGTGCTGGTGCTGGTGGTGACGTTGCTGCAGCTACTACTGCTTTGGCCATTAGGGCCATTACCACCAGCAGCATCCTGAGCACTGCACATGCCACAAGCCCCAGCCAGCCAGCCAGCCAAGGAGCCCTCAGCCACCACTCTATGCCACTGGGGCAACTGGAAATGGTGGCAGTAGGTCTGACACTACTGCAACCACAGGTTCACAGCTAAAAGGCGCAAGGTGCAAGCACAGGCCGTGCAGGTCACACTGCTCACAGTCGGAGGCTCTGCAGGGGCAGTGCTGCGGCCGTGGTGCAGAAACACAAGTACTGGTCCAGTGCGGCCTGGAGGGCCAGGTGCAAGCATTGCTGCAGTGCTCAATTTCAGTCCAGCTCAGCCCCAATCCCAAGTCCACGCCCTTGGTCCGTGCCTGGGATGCTGTGAGGGTGCTACTGGATGAGGCGGCTGGCAAGCCCTCCAAATGCATGTATAGAATTGTGTTATGTATATATATATATATATACTGTTTGTATGGTTACAATTAGTATTTAAATGTATGTGTATATATATAAGTGTATATAAGTCCCCAGGTCACAGTCAGGGCTACTAGAGAGCGCTGGCGAGCCCTTCAGATGCATCAGCCAACAGGGCGTGGCGAGCTGTGCTGTGCTGTGCTGTGCTGCGCCATGCAGGTGGAGTCCTCCTTGGACGGCATTGAGAAGCTGCCCAGCAGCCGGCCCCCCACCCGCCTGCACCAGGGCCTGCTCCTGGCCCGCTCCGTCGCCCTGCTGCTGGCGGCCTGTGCTGCCATAGTCGCCTCTCACGCCTTCGGCCTGCTGCTGCAGTGGGGCGGGGCGCTTGCAGGTGAGGGCCTAGGGGGTCATCAGGGAGTGTCCTCAGGGGGGCTGGCACATGGCAGGGGTGAGGCAGAAGGCCGCACCTGGCTATTGCTTGGTGGAGTCTGTGTGGGTGACATGCACCTCACACTTACACCGGTGATCTGATCTTCATTGCCAGTTGGTTGTCACGGGCTGTGCAGCAGATGAGCAGATGCGCAACTGGCTGTGCAGGGGTGAGAAGCACAGGGCAGGGGCAGGGACAGGGGAAGGGTGTTGGCCAGTATGTGTGACCAAGGAGGGATTGGGAGGAGGGAGGTGTGAGGAGGGGGTGGAAGGAGGGGTTGGGAGGAAGGGGTTGGGAGGAGTGGGTGGGAGGGAAGGGGTGGGAGGTGGTGGGATGGCCTGTCATGGACTGCTGCGTGGACAGCTTCGTATCATATCTTCCTGCCCCAGGAGGTGCCGCCATTGCCCTGTGGGGCCTGCGGCGCAACAGCCTGGCGGTGTCGGGCGCAATGGCGGCTTTTGTTGTGGGCGCCGGCACCCTGGGCTGCAGCCTGCGCTTTGGCGCCACCCTGCTGGCCTTCTACCTCAGCAGCAGCCAGCTGACGCAGTTCAAGGAGGAGCTGAAGGTCGGGCTGGACGATGCGGGGAAGCTGGGCGGGCAGCGGGACTGGAAGCAGGTGGGCATGGGGGCCGGAGGGGGAGACTGGGGCCTGGGGGGGCAGACCCGGCTGAGTAGGAAGCAAGTGAGGGGCAGGGGGCACATGACAGGTGGAGGTGAGACAGGACAAGACAGGTGCGCATGGGGCCAGAGGGGCTGGGGGGGCAGAGCAACCAGAGGGGCTGGGGCGCAGGAAAGGAAGGGGGGGTGGAGGCACAGGGCCGCCTGCACCCCTCGCTGCACTCCCGCCGCCTGCCCGCCTTGCATCCATCTCCTTAGCCAGGTCTGCTGCCGCCTGCCGCCCCCTCAGGTGCTGTGCAACGGGCTGGTGCCCACCTGCCTGGCTGTGGCGTACGGCGTGCTAGCGGGCTGTGTGGACGTGCCGCTGGGCGGGCTGGCTCACCTTGAGCCCTGGCGCTGTCAGCTGGCCACGCTGCTGGGGGGCGCCTTCCTGGGCTACTACGCCTGCTGCTGCGGCGACACCTGGGCCTCAGAGCTGGGCCCCCTGTCCTCAGGTGACTGCTGGGGCAGGGCAGGGGGGCAGGGGTGGGGGTGGGGGTGGGGGTGACGGGGTCAGGGGGCGAGAGAAACTGGCTGGGGTCAGGGGAGGGGTGCAGGTGGGGGGGAGCGGGGCAGGGAGGCGGGAGAAATTAGCTGCGAGGAGGGTGGTGTGCGGGGAGTAAAAAGGCGGCAGGGACAGGCTGCAGAGGTGGGGTGAAGGAGGCAGGGCTTTAGTTCGACCGGTTTGATAGCTTGTGTTGTTGTCGCTCACAACCTGAAGCTCCCCAACGGGTGTCTTTACTTCGTTTGTCCATCTCTCCTGTTCTCAGGGGCAGGGGTGCAGGCCGCAGGGAGGCAGGAGTTGGGTGGCGGGGGCAGGCTGCTCATGCCCAGCAGTTAATGCCCAGTTGTAAGCCCTGAGCAGGCCTGTGAGGGGGGCAGCCACACCACCCCTGCCCACCAGACGCACCTGCCCTGCACCGCACCGCACATCACCCCAGCAAGCACAAGTGTCACCTCCTCCTCTGCCACCACCCCTGCCCCTCTGCCCTGGCACCTTCACCCACCACCTCGCTGCTCCCCTCACCCACCCACCCACTCCCTGCTCCCCTGCCTCCCTGCCCCCCCTCCCTGCCCCATATCACTGCTCCCCCCTGACTGCTCCCCCCCCTCCCTGCCCCCTCACCACCCACCCCCTCACTGCTCCCCCCGCACCTGCCCCGCCCCGCCCCGCAGACACGCCCCGCCTCATCACCAGCCTGCGCCCGGTGCGTCGCGGCACCAACGGCGGGGGTGACGCTGCTGGGTCTGTCAGCATCCCTCATGGGCGGCATGTGGGTGGGTGCGGTCTTCTACGCCGCCGCGCTGGTGTCCCCCACCTTGTGGATCTTTGAGGGTCAGCATGCGGCGGCGGCGGCGCAGTGGCGCCTCATCCCCCTGGGCCTCATGGCGGGCCTGGTGGGCAGCGTGGTGGACAGCCTGCTGGGGGCGACCCTGCAGGTGGGTGGGGTGCGGGGAGAAGAGGAGGAGAGGAGGAGGGGGTGTGAGGATCAGTGTAAGCGTTCTGGAAGTGGAGGAGGGGAGCGGAGGGGCAGGAAGGAAGTGAGGGCTAGAGGAACAGGGTTGGAAAGGGGTGAAGTTGGAGGTGGGCAGAGCAGAGGAGTTGGTCAGGAGAGTTGGTGACTTGAAGGAGGAGGGGGAGGGGGAGGGGGAGGGGGAGGGGGAGGGGGAGGGGGAGGGGGAGGGGGAGGGGGAGGGGGAGGGGAAGGGGGAGGGGGAGGGGGAGGGGGAGGGGGAGGGGGAGGGGGAGGGGGAGGGGGAGGGGGAGGGGGAGGGGGAGGGGGAGGGGGAGGGGGAGGGGGAGGGGTGGAGTTCAAGGCACACCAGGCTGTCCACCCCTGCTTGTACCGCCCCCTGCCTGATACCCGCCTGCTTGGCCCTTGTGCAGTACTCCGGATTCAACCGCGCTACCGGGCGGGTGACCTCACAGCCCGGCCCCCTGGTGACCCACATTGCTGGCCGGCCCTGGCTGGACAACAACGCCGTCAACATGCTCAGCGCCTCCCTTACCGCTGCCCTCACGGCCCTGGCCACGCTCAAGACCTTTGGCGGCTGAGCGCCAGCCAGGGGTCAGGGGTGGCTGCCTTGGAGGCCCAGGCTTGAGACCAGGGCGAACAGGCTAGGACTGGTGAGGGCAGGGCACCACAGGGGGCGCACACCTGCCCTTTGGTCCTCATGATGCAGGCCATTACCGTCAAGGCTGCCATCACAGTCAAGCTATGGCATGTGGCCATCGTGATCTACACAGGCTCAGGGCTGTGGCACCCACCGAGGATGCACCCTCGCCCCTTGCTAGCCTGACCCTCAGGCTAGGAGAAGTGGAGGTGGGGAGTGCAGCGGTGCTTGCTGTGCTGCACCACCTGGCTGGGCGTGGGCCCTGCAGCGCACCCTGCCGTACAGAGCCAGGCGGGCTGCCGGCTGACTGGTCAATGACGGCAGCCCAGCTGGGGTCGGCTGCCTGGGGCCTTGCTTGGCTACCTGCCTGCCAGGCTTGTGGAGCCGCGCGAGGGGAGGGGCGCAAGCCGGGGAGGCAGCTAGGCCTGTGGCCAGTTGCAGGATGGTTACAGGCAGCTTACAGAGAATGGGTGCAGGCTGGCGGTGGAGGGGCTGGAGGGAAGAGGTTGCTGCTGCTGCTGCAGGGGTCTGCAGGAGGCCAGTTTCCTGCCTGTGGGTGTCAGGTGTGTACAACCTGTAGCAAGAGGAGAGTGGTCGCGGACCACAGGGGTTGTGGGTCTGCCCAGGCCTGCCTAGGCTGCATGGCTGCACTCCACCATGCCAGCAGCCAGGAGGGAGGTGCTGGGGCGGGGTGGGAACAGGGGTGTTTTGATGGGCGAGGGTCAAAGGGCAGCATGTCACAAGGTGTTGAGCCGGGGCAGGGTTGGGGGCCGGGAAGTGGTAACAGGGAGAGAGTTGGCATTGCGTGGTGGAAGGTGAGCCAGGTGGAAAGTGCAGGGGCGTGGGGTGGGGTGGGGTGGGGTGGGGTGGGGTGGGGTGGGGTGGCTGTTGGAAGCTGGGTGGCTGGGTGAGACCTGGGTAGGGCCTGGCAGGGTTTCTGCTGTAATCTCGTGTCTGCGGACATGGCGGTGTTGGGGCGTGAGGCAATCTGCGTGCTGCCATGCTACATCAGTGCGAGTTGCAGATCTCTGGACTGACAGCCATGCAGTTGAGACGAGGGGAGGGGTTGCTGAGCACTCGGCACACCACCTGGCTGTACAGCTCATGGAAAGGGTTTGACAGCAAGCTGGGTATTCACTGTGAAGGAGGGGAAGAGGCTTTGACAAAGGTAGTGTGAGTGGTGTGACACATGGAGTGGTAGAGTGTGCTGAAACTGCATCAAATGGCGGCGGCACCATGCATCACAGTGTGATGGTGCAGCCAGGGTGGCTGTGGGATTCTTTGGCCAGGCTTGTGTGGCCGCTTCAAAACACCCTACTTCGTAGCCAGCAGGGGCGTGCATGTAGTTGGCTGGGTTGCTCTATTGACTGTGGCCGACGAGACCTTGAGGTGCTGGTGTTGGGAGATCTGGTTGTTTGATAGTGCTCCTCTGGTCAAAAGGTCTCGAGATCAGAGATGGTTGTACACATGGATGCAGTGAATAGTGTAGGGTAAGGTTGACACCAGTTATGCAATGGCTTGTAAACCGAGGTTTCAAAGACGGCGACCTGATAGATTCTCCACTTCCGCCCGAGATCGTACGCAATGCACCCCTCCCATGTCCATGCCGACCAACTGCCGCCCTTCCCAGCCTCGCTATACCACCAGTTTTACCCCTATCCTGTTTGAGCTCTGCGCTGCCACCCTCCGCGACTCCACTGCCGCCCTCCCGCCCCAGCCCACCCCCTTACCCCTTCCCTACCCCCACCTTGGGTAACCCCCGCGGTTGGCCCACACCCATGGCCCAAGAGACAAAAACTTGACTCACTGTACGGATGAGGCCGCCGATTGGTACGATGAGCTGCTGATGGCTTGACTAGTGTGCAGCCAGCCCCAGCGGTTTGCCGGGTGTCTGGCCCCTAACCCGCGACGTGTTCTTCAGCCTCGCAGACACTCTTAGCGACTGCTATAGGCAGCCTGGACCCAGCGCGGCGTATGGCAGAATGGCGCATCCTGACTCGTCTCAGCACGCATCGAGATACATTTCCATGCTGGGAGCGTGACCGTGACGGCGGATTGCCAGGTGCAAGTTGCAGAATTGCAGGTTGCACAAGATGCTTACCGCATTCATGCCTGTGGCTCCCGAGCAACCACGAGCAGCATCTAAACAGTCAAATATATGCAGAAATCACGCTGAAATTTGTGTGTGCCATTGTGCAGGCTGGTGAAGGCCATGGGTAACAAGAAAAGGGGAGTGAAGGCTAAATGTGCCAATGTGCAGAAAGCAAGGGAGGTTATGGCACAGCGCAGGGCTGTTGAGGCTGAGGCCAAGGCCAAGGCTGTTGCCGCTGAGGCTGAGGCACAGGCACAGGCTGATGCTGGTGCTGATGAGGCTGAGGCGCAGTTGCACCAGCTGCAGGCAGACCTGCAGCACAGGGAGCAGCAGCTTGCTGACATCCAGCGCTTGTAGCATCTACAACAACAGCTTCAGGACCTCAAGCGGGGTGAGCTTCAAATCAAGGATCAGCAGCTGGCTGGCTTGGTGGCGCAACAGCAGGCAGCTATGCTACAGTGGGAGCAGCAAGCGGACCTTAGCCGGAGGGAGCAGGAGTTGACTGAGCGGCAGCACCTGCTGCAGCAGCAGCAGTCAGACTTGCAATCCAAGGAGCAGCAGCTAACTGAGCAGCGCCTGCTGACTGAGCAGCAAGCTCGCTTCGAGTCGTTGCAACAGCAGCTTCACAGGCTGCAGCAACAGCTCGAGGCCCAAAAGGTGGCTGAAGTGTTAGTCCAGATGAGCAAATGTTACAACTGAAATGGTGGGGAAAGTGTGTGAGGCTGCTGTTCTGATGGATTGGGCTAACGAGCATCACGTTGTGCGATGCCATGCACAAGACATCAGTGCCAGCCACACGCAATGTGGCCACATTATGCTTCAGCGCTACCTGGTGCTGGACGACGCAAGGCAAGCAGCTGTTTGCAGCATGATAGAGGCTGATGTGGAGCGCATGCATGATGATGTGGAGGGGTGCAGGGCCATGCAAGGAGCTTGTTTGGTGCTAAGAGAGCCACGCAAGGAGCAGCAGGCACAGTGTGAGCTGTGAGGAGCTGGAGTTTGAGTATGAGGCGGAGTTCAATCAGGAGAAGCGACGGCCCACACTGATCGGCAGCGTACTAGCGTACTTTGTATTTTCTAGATTGTCTTGCCATAGCTGGCTACCGCTGCAGCTTGCGCCACCACTTGCGTAACAGTGCCCACTCCTGGCCTGGCTGACCTGGCTTTGGCAGGGCTGGGCGGCCTTCCCATCTGCGCAGATCAGTGGGTCGTGGGCCTGGGCCGACTGCACAACGGCGAATGTTTACCTGCACATGAGTGTGGGAGATGCATGAAGTCAAGTCATGTGCCATGTCATGTGAAATGTTACAGTGCTGCTTTGAACCTAGTTTGCATGATCTTTGAATGCGCCTGCAGGTCTTTCCAGCCCTGCATGTTAGATCTTGTGTTGCATGCGGGATTCTACTAAAAGTATCTTCTGTTAGTTGTTAGTTGATCTTTGCTGATTTAATGTCCAGCATTGCTTATTGTAAGGACTTGGAGCTTCCCAGAACAAAGCACCAGTCACCTCCGTGCAGTTCCGTCTGCAAGTCGTCTCCTGGAATCACCCGTCCGGTCAAGCGTCTTCTCTCAAGAGTACGCAGGCCACTAGTATTGCAGTTGCTCAGCTGTTCCGTCAGCTACTAACCGCAGAACCTCGTATAGTCAGCCATGTATCCTGCTGTCCCGGCTATACTCTAACATGAAACATGCTCATGTCATGCACAACTGTAGGGTTGGGCCAATGCTTACCTGATGATGTTGTTATTGCTTTTTGTGCCTTTTCGAACCAAAGATGTTTTATCTTGACCCTACCCAGTCACCTTGACTCACCACCTCCCAACACTGCCAACCCCTCACCTTGACCCTATCCTCCACCCCCTTATCTGAAGGACTCTGGCTGCGTGTCAGGGAGGGTCTCGCTAGGGGTGTTGTTGGCTGAGCTGACCCTGCTGGTTCGGAATTCATCCACCATCACCACTTGCCCTGCTAGGAACTGCCTTCAGCGCCTCCTTCAACATTTGGCTGACTAGGACACCCCTGCGGCCAATGGTGCCGTTGCCACTGAAGCTAGCTGTCCCAAGTGCCAGGATGCGGTCCGGCCACTGCTGCTTGGCCTGCTTGATGAGCTGCAACCACACACATGGTACAACACACATGGCACACATGTGTAAGGTCAGGTTCAGCATGGGGCAGCAGCAGTAGCAGTTGGCCAGGTGGAAGAGCAAGAGCTGACTTTGGTTGACTACTGCCTAGCTCCTTGGCCTACTGCCACTAGGCTTTACCTTAAACCAGAATCTTGCCACCACCCGTTGCTTGCCACAATAGAGCCGGAACTTGGCGTTGACCCAGCGCGGCTTGGAGACCTCTGTTGGAGATTACAGTCAAGCCACGGGTAGTCACGGGTAGCTTCGTCACGGGTAGTGTGTGACCCGGTAGGATTTAAGCAGGCACCTGCTTGAGGCACGACGGCACGGTCGTGCCCTCGCGCAGGTATGGTGTTGTTCTGCATTGCTATGCATCTAGTTACAGCTTAGTCGCTCAACACTTGCATATATTTGTTCTTCTCTTTACATTTGTAACAATGGCACGGTCGTGCCCACATGGCATCGTACGTCTCCAGGACGGTGTCGACGAACCGCCGGTACGAGGCCAGCGAGCTGGGCTTGACCTGCGACAGGGCCTTGAGCTGCGGCTTCATCTTGGTCAGCCACGTCTTGGTCGCCTGGGCCTGCCGCGTGATGCCACTGTCTCGGCAGTCCTGCGCTGTCAGCGTCCTGTGCCACACGGACACCACGTTGCCATCAGTGTCGCGCTGCTCGTGCGCCACCGTGGTCAACGCCCAGCCACTCCGCGTGCAGATGGGCCAGGGGGTTGACTGCGCCCATGCCCTTGCCCATCCGCGATGTGCACGCTCTGATCGAATCTGTGCTCGGGACTGGCGAGCTTCTGGCGGCGAGGGGTAGGCAGCAATGCGTTCCATAGCTTGGCCACCTGCAGCCCGGCTATACTCTAACATTTGGTTTCCACGTTTTCGATCATCGGCCTTTGCAGTGCACAACGAGCACCCAGACGACTTCGACGTCTTGGAGCTACTCGGGATCAAGGACGGAGCTCCGACCCCCGAGACACCTGCAGTTTCAGCTGCGAACCCACCAGCTCCGACTGCAGGTTAGTGCACCCAGTGGCTTTCATCGCCACGCCCACCTGCGCAAGTGACTGCGTGCAGTGTTTGAACCTGCGAAAGCAGTGCCTTTACCTGTACGAACAGTGTTTCACCTGCGCAAGCAGTGCTCACCTGCGAAAGCAGCGTTTTACCCGTGCAAACGGTGCCCACCTGCTTTTTGCAGCGCGCGCGACTACTAGGAAGCACACGCCCATCCCAGTACCTGACTTCAGTGCAACATCGACTGTGGGGACGACCGTACCAGTGACCGTACCGCCTCCTGCCCAGCCGCAACCCCACCACCGCCCAGTCCAGACATCCAGTTCCAACCCGTGCCAGCTGTGCGCGAAGTTTCGGGCTGCAGCGGACTACCATCACGCAACTAGCCGCGAGCTACGTAGTCAAGTGGCTGGTTTGCAGCAGCTCATCAACAACATAGCCGTTGGTAGGGCCACTATCCCATTTGCATACCCACAACCCATACCATACCCACACCCAGTCACAGTCCCACCACCAGCTCAGGCTGTGAACACAAACAGCCAGGCAGCTCAGAGACGCTAGGCAGCCAAGGCAGCTAGGCGTGGCTAGATGGAGACCCCCATGACTGAGGCACAGAGTGTCATGATGGCCCTCAACACAATGTCACAAGCATTAGAATCACAGCTTGGTAGCATGACAGCAGCCCTAACCCAGTTGCTAGCATCACAACAACACACCACACAAGCACAGACTCCCACAGCCACTCCACAACCATCAGCACCACCTCATCCAGTCCCACAGCAGGCACCTACTTTCATGGGCTTGATCAAGCTTAGTGAAGTGCCTATGTATGATGGCCGTGGTGACGTGAACACTTTCCTTTTTCAAGTGGCTGATGTGTTCTCATTGTATCCGGGTGCATCTGAGGAGCAGAAGATAGTCTCAACCAGTGTAAGACTGACTGGACTGGCAAGCGCTTGGTATCGATCCATTCGGGCTGACACTACATCTTTCTTCTCATGGCATGCATTTGCATCAGCACTAAAGGCAGCCTTCAAAACCAAATCAGACGAGTCCAAAGCCAGAGACCAGCTGCACCTAGCAAGGCAGAAGCCCAACCAGTCAGCTGTGTCATATGCTACACAACTCCGCTCACTGTACGTCCAGATTCCAGACATGCATGAGGGAGAAAAGCTAGACAGGTTCCGTCAAGGTCTACACCCACCACTAAGAGCACTAGTCGACATCCAGAATCCCACTAGCTTCTCGCAGGCTGTGGAGATTGCTGTGGCTCACGACTCTGCATATCGAGATGCAGGCATTTCAACCACGGTCCCCATGCAACTGGGCTTCATTTCGCACAACAAACCACGTCCACGTGCACAAAGCAGCTCTACTGGGCAGCCCTCCGCTGGACCACCGCCATCACGATACACACAACTCACGGAGGAAGAGAAAGCCCAGTATCACGCCAACAACCAGTGCACCTACTGTCGCGAAAAGGGACATGTGCTACGTGACTGTAAGCACCCCAAAAAACAACCACATCGAAAAAACGACCAGTGGCCGAGACCGTCCGGCGGGTCCACCACCACGGTTCCACCACCACCACAGGCAGCTCCAGCTGACCTTGCACCACTTATCGCATCATCAGCACCCACAGCAGTAGAAACTAGCGCTGAACCCATTCTAGTGGCGAAGCCGTCAATCCCAATCAGCGACACAACCATAGATGTGCTTCCAGCACCTACAGCACCCAAAGCACCACGCTATCGCATAACCAAACTCAGCAACACACAGGGCCAGCCAGCAGACTTGCTCATCTTCGCTGGCACATTCCACAAACATCCAGTACGCATTCTGATCGATGGAGGAGCGTCAGCCTCTTTCATTGATGAAGAGTTCTGCGACAAGTTTGAAGTGCAGGCAGCTCAGAAGCACGACCCAGACATGATCAGACTGGCTGATGGTCATCAACAGCAGAGCACAGCCATGATACCCAATGCACGGTTCAGGATGTCCTCCTACAAAGGGGTACAAACATTGCATTGCACCAAGCTGCACGGCTTTGACATCATCCTAGGCAAACCATGGCTTGCTGACCTCAACCCACACATCGACTGGAAGCTCAACACCATGTCATTCCAGCACGCAGGGCGTAAGCACACCCTGAGAGCACCACCATCCCCAAAACATCCTGACATAGACAAGTACACCATCAGCACAGCTGGGCTGCGTGTCGCCATGCAGACTCGTCAACCCATGTTCTTGGTATCCATCACTTCAGCTGGCATTGACTCTGCCACAGATCGTCATCAAATCATGGATTGCACAGCCATCACACAGAAGTTTGCAGATGTGTTCCCAGCAGACCTACCAGCAGGCTTGCCACCCCAACGTGCTGTGGACCACCGCATCGAAGTAGAGCCTGGCAAAAGACCTCCCACCAGATCCACATACAACATGAGCACCAGTGAGCTGGCTGAGCTGAAAGCCCAGATAACTGAGATGCAAGAGAAAGGATTCATTCGTCCCAGCACCTCCCCGTACGCAGCAGGCGTGCTGTTTGTTCGTAAGAAGGACGGCACGTTTCGCATGTGTGTCGACTACCGCCCACTCAACCGCATCACCATCAAAAACAAATACCCACTGCCACGGGTAGAGAACATGCTGGACAGGCTGCATGGAGCAACGGTTTTCAGTAAGATAGACCTCAGGCAGGGGTACCATCAAATTCGCATTGCACCAGAAGACATCCCCAAAACAGCATTCAGCACACGGTATGGACACTTTGAGTTCACAGTCCTGCCATTTGGGCTCTGTAATGCACCAGCAACATTCCAACGCCTCATGAACGACATCTTCAGACAGGAACTTGACGACCATGTCATAGTTTACCTTGACGACATCCTCATTTTCTCACGCACACACGAAGAGCATGCCAAACACCTGGACAGAGTTCTATCACTCCTACGCCAACACAAGCTATATGCTAAGCTCTCGAAGTGTGAGTTTGGCAGGTCTCAGACTGAGTTTCTGGGACACATCATTACATCCACAGGCATTGCATGTGACCCTAGCAAATTAGCTGCAATCAACTCATGGCCTGTCCCTACAACTGTGCACGATGTGCGCAGCTTTCTGGGGCTTGCTAATTACTATCGCCGCTTCGTCAACAATTTCTCATCCATCGCTGCACCACTCACGGCACTCACACAGGCTGATGGGCATGACAAGCAGGGCAAGGTGACATGGACCTCTACCCAGCAGTCAGCTTTTGATGCTCTGAAACAAGCACTCACATCGGCACCAATCCTCATTGCACCTGATCCAACACAACCATACACTCTACGTTGCGACGCCTCTGGCATAGGCATTGGCGCAGTGCTGTCACAAGGCACTGGACCTGCTGAGCGTGTAGTGGCTTACCATTCCAGGAAGCTGCTCCCAGCAGAACGCAACTACCCCACACATGAACAAGAGCTGCTGTCCTTGGTGGAAGCACTCAAAGTCTGGCGCCACTACCTATTGGGCGCACACTTCACGCTGCTCACTGACAATTGGGCAAACAAACACCTGCAAACACAACCACGACTTGACAGTAGGCGACAAGCCCGCTGGATGGAAGTGCTCCAAGAGTACAACTGCCACATCGATCACATACCTGGAAAGCAAAACGTGGTGGCGGACGCGCTATCCCGTCGAGCTGACTACCAGCTGTACACTTCCGCATTGGGCATTCCATTGGCCCCAAACACTCCGGGCATTCCATTGGCCCCAAACACTCCGGGCATTCCATTGGCCCCAAACAATCCAGGCATTCCGACTGCCACGGGAACGGAGTCGCATTCCGCACCCCATCCTCAACTGCACATCGATGAACAATCAGCGACTGCAGATCCACAGTACCAGCGCCACCTAGCGGCTGCACTGGCTGGCAAAGCACGCCAGTTTCAAATCCAGGGAAACCTCATGTACCACACTGGACGGGGGACTCGCCGGCTTTACATCCCGGTGGGACCCATGCGCACCGCCCTACTCCGTGAAGCACATGACATCCCCATCTCCGGTCATCTCGGTAGGGACAAAACCTACGCACAACTATCACGCCATTTCTTTTGGCCCCGCATGGCAGCATCAGTTCACAACTACGTCCGCACCTGCACACACTGCCAACGAAACAAATCCAACACAGCCAAACCAATCGGCCTCCTACATCCCCTACCCATTCCTCAGCACCGCTGGGAACATGTCAGCATGGACCTCATCACTCAGCTGCCCTCCACTGCAGCTGGACACGATGCCATTGTTGTCTTTGTTGACAAGCTCACTAAAATGATCCACGCTGTCCCCACTACTACCACAGTCACAGCACCAATTCTGGCACGCATCTTCTTCGATCATGTTTTCCGGCTACATGGCCTTCCCAAGGTCATCGTGTCGGACCGCGACCCACGCTTCACAGCGGCATTCTGGAAGGAGCTATTTCACCTCACAGGCACACATCTCAACATGTCGACGGCCAACCACCCTCAAACCGATGGCCAGACTGAGCGAGCAAACCGCACGCTAGAAGACATGCTCCGCAACTTCGTCTCACCCCATCACGACGACTGGGACACACACCTCACTGCGGCTGAATTCGCCTACAACTCATCCGTTCACGCAGCCACAGGTTTCACACCTTTTCACCTCAACAACCACACACGCCGCTGTCTCTGGCTGTACCAGCGTCTCACGTTGCACCAGCAGACAAAGAGTCGGCTCAAGCCTCCCTCCAGCGCATGGCAGCTGATATCACAGCAGCCACACATCACCTCCACAATGCACAAGAACGAGCTACTAAGTATGCAAACGCTAAACGTCAGGACCACAGTTTCAAGGTTGGAGACCAGGTTTACCTGGCCGACAGCTTCTTCACTCATACACAGATTGCACAATCCGCTGCTGATCATGCCACACGCAAGTTCTCTCCCAGGCAACATGGTCCCTTCCGTGTCCTTGAAGTAGTCACACCAGTGGCACTGCGGCTGGAGTTTCCTCCTGTCTGGAAGAGCATGCATCCAGTAGTTCACGTATCTCATGTTAAAGTACACAATGATGGATCCGCCATGTTCCCCACACGCAACCCTGCACCGCCACCTGAGCCGGAAGTCATCGACGGTGAAACACGCTTACATGTGCGAGAGTTCCGCAACCACCATCACGTTGTGCGATGCCATGCACAAGACATCAGTGCCAGCCACACGCAATGTGGCCACATTATGCTTCAGCGCTACCTGGTGCTGGACGACGCAAGGCAAGCAGCTGTTTGCAGCATGATAGAGGCTGATGTGGAGCGCATGCATGATGATGTGGAGGGGTGCAGGGCCATGCAAGGAGCTTGTTTGGTGCTAAGAGAGCCACGCAAGGAGCAGCAGGCACAGTGTGAGCTGTGAGGAGCTGGAGTTTGAGTATGAGGCGGAGTTCAATCAGGAGAAGCGACGGCCCACACTGATCGGCAGCGTACTAGCGTACTTTGTATTTTCTAGATTGTCTTGCCATAGCTGGCTACCGCTGCAGCTTGCGCCACCACTTGCGTAACAGTGCCCACTCCTGGCCTGGCTGACCTGGCTTTGGCAGGGCTGGGCGGCCTTCCCATCTGCGCAGATCAGTGGGTCGTGGGCCTGGGCCGACTGCACAACGGCGAATGTTTACCTGCACATGAGTGTGGGAGATGCATGAAGTCAAGTCATGTGCCATGTCATGTGAAATGTTACAGTGTTGCTTTGAACCTAGTTTGCACGATCTTTGAATGCGCCTGCAGGTCTTTCCAGCCCTGCATGTTAGATCTTGTGTTGCATGCGGGATTCTACTAAAAGTATCTTCCGTTAGTTGTTAGTTGATCTTTGCTGATTTAATGTCTAGCATTGCTTATTGTAAACACTTGGAGCTTCCCAGAACAAAGCACCAGTCACCTCCGTGCAGTTCCGTCTGCAAGTCGTCTCCTGGAATCACCCGTCCGGTCAAGCGTCTTCTCTCAAGAGTACGCAGGCCACTAGTATTGCAGTTGCTCAGCTGTTCCGTCAGCTACTAATCGCAGAATCTCGTATAGTCAGCCATGTATCCTGCTGTCCCGGCTATACTCTAACATGAAACATGCTCATGTCATGCACAACTGTAGGGTTGGGCCAATGCTTACCTGATGATGTTGTTATTGCTTTTTGTGCCTTTTCGAACCAAAGATGTTTTATCTTGACCCTACCCAGTCACCTTGACTCACCACCTCCCAACACTGCCAACCCCTCACCTTGACCCTATCCTCCACCCCCTTATCTGAAGGACTCTGGCTGCGTGTCAGGGAGGGTCTCGCTAGGGGTGTTGTTGGCTGAGCTGACCCTGCTGGTTCGGAATTCATCCACCATCACCACTTGCCCTGCTAGGAACTGCCTTCAGCGCCTCCTTCAACATTTGGCTGACTAGGACACCCCTGCGGCCAATGGTGCCGTTGCCACTGAAGCTAGCTGTCCCAAGTGCCAGGATGCGGTCCGGCCACTGCTGCTTGGCCTGCTTGATGAGCTGCAACCACACACATGGTACAACACACATGGCACACATGTGTAAGGTCAGGTTCAGCATGGGGCAGCAGCAGTAGCAGTTGGCCAGGTGGAAGAGCAAGAGCTGACTTTGGTTGACTACTGCCTAGCTCCTTGGCCTACTGCCACTAGGCTTTACCTTAAACCAGAATCTTGCCACCACCCGTTGCTTGCCACAATAGAGCCGGAACTTGGCGTTGACCCAGCGCGGCTTGGAGACCTCTGTTGGAGATTACAGTCAAGCCACGGGTAGTCACGGGTAGCTTCGTCACGGGTAGTGTGTGACCCGGTAGGATTTAAGCAGGCACCTGCTTGAGGCACGACGGCACGGTCGTGCCCTCGCGCAGGTATGGTGTTGTTCTGCATTGCTATGCATCTAGTTACAGCTTAGTCGCTCAACACTTGCATATATTTGTTCTTCTCTTTACATTTGTAACAATGGCACGGTCGTGCCCACATGGCATCGTACGTCTCCAGGACGGTGTCGACGAACCGCCGGTACGAGGCCAGCGAGCTGGGCTTGACCTGCGACAGGGCCTTGAGCTGCGGCTTCATCTTGGTCAGCCACGTCTTGGTCGCCTGGGCCTGCCGCGTGATGCCACTGTCTCGGCAGTCCTGCGCTGTCAGCGTCCTGTGCCACACGGACACCACGTTGCCATCAGTGTCGCGCTGCTCGTGCGCCACCGTGGTCAACGCCCAGCCACTCCGCGTGCAGATGGGCCAGGGGGTTGACTGCGCCCATGCCCTTGCCCATCCGCGATGTGCACGCTCTGATCGAATCTGTGCTCGGGACTGGCGAGCTTCTGGCGGCGAGGGGTAGGCAGCAATGCGTTCCATAGCTTGGCCACCTGCAGCCGCAATACACACAATCAAGGCACCACATCAGCTTGTGAATCGTTGTTGCCTGGCACACAAGGAAGCTGATTGAGCACCCAAGGCTGGCACCTGATTGCGAGGAGCACCCACCTCGCTGTCTTTGGGCCCTTCAACTCTGGGCACCCCCAGCATACTCATCAAGCCGTAGAGGCCCCGGGTGTCGATGAAGATGTGCCGAGCACGGCACTTGCTGGTGGGGGTGATGGCAGAGGGGGTGGGGGGGGGGGGGGGCCTAGGCTCAGACTGCTGCCCGGGCTGCCTTATGAGCTCTGATTGCTGCCCTGGGTGCTGCAGCCCACCCCGCTGCCCCTGGTGGCTGTCAGGTGGTGAGCTGTGCTGCTGCTGCCCCTGCCCTGCCTGCCCCTTGCAGCCGGCCCCTGTTCCTGGTGCGCCCCGGCCTGGTCTGCCCTGCTGCTGGAGGAGGGCGCCAGGTGCTGGTCAGGCAGCAGCTGGTGGAGCTGGCGCCGGACCCAGCATGGCTGGAGCAACAATGCCAACAGACTGCTCAAGAGCTGAAAGGGGCAATGCAGCGTGAAGCAGATGCTGCCATCATGGTAAAGATGGCATTGGCACGCATACAGCAAGCAGAGCAGATACGGGCAAAGCATCTGGTACAGCAAGCTGTTAGGCAGCAGCCTGAAGAGGAGGACGCCAGTGATGGCCCCTATGCATGAGCCCAGCTCTAATAGCAGTAGCTGTAACGTCATCTATTGCCATCAGGCCCCAATACTGTTGACCAAGGTGGCAGGGAGGGTGGCGCTGGTGGTGAAGGCTTATTAAAGAGGGTGATTGGCATGGGCCAGTTGTGTGGTGGCGAGGGAGGTGGCAGGATGAGGAGGCGGATGCCAATAATGAGGACAATGTTGGGATGAGAGCAAAGCGGGGTCACGGGGAAGGGTCATGGGGAAGGATCAATGGGATGAGGAAGGGCCAGCCAGGTAGTGTTGGGGGAGCAGGCGATGAGAGGCGGTGCAGGCGGAAGGAAAACAGTAAGCTATGGTGGAGGCTGCAGTATGAAGATGGTGTGGTACGGTGGTGCAGGCTGAAGGGAAGGCGTACGACAAGGCTAACGAACTTGGCAACTCATCTACTAAAATTAATCCATAGAGCCGTCGTGCAGGCATGACAGTGTTGGCCAAGAGCCTCCGGAAGTAGCGACAGACTGGACATATTTTGTGTGCATGCTACTTAAGATGCTTCAATCATCAAAGGAAATGCATGCAGCAGCATGCACGTAAAACACCAAGCTCGCATGCCCGGGCCCATTGTCGAGTCGGGAACACAGCATCTTAGTGTGTTGGTTTGCTAGCCTGGCATGTTGACAATACCAACACACAGTCTGCCACATGGCGTACAATATTTATACCTTCCACCTGGGTAGCCTAACTGCCCTGACACATGTCCCCATACCATGCCCCACACATGTCAGCCATCATGCACAGCTGGGGCTGCATCAGCCTGCGTCATGACCTCATACCATAACCAGACCCACACCTCCTGGCCTAAGGCAGAGCAGCAGCCACTGCCATGGCAGCACTAGCATGGCAACACTAGCACATGTCTTATCTCACACACCAAAGCAGTCACTAAGTGGACCCCATCCACCATGGGACACCTGACCTGCTCGTCAATGCAACGTGCCTGACATAACAAGGTGCCTGACATGCACACCAGCTCATCACAGTCTGCAACACAGCGATGCCCAGGCCTAGGGTGTGCTATGTTCCAATGGGTCACGCCGTGTGCCCCTGACCTGACCGACTGCAAGCCCCCTGCACCCTCTTTGCATGCTGGCGTGCCGGGCCACTCCCTTTCAGAATACGTTCCCATGCCCACCCGTGCCCTTCCCTGTCTGACTACCACCCTATGCTGCCCCTCTTGTCACCCCACACCCTGATGACACATGCGTGGCATTTGAGCAGTATGAGCGATTGAGGCAGTGGGAGGCAGTGGGCAGCATGTGTTGCATGCAGTGCCCTTACTGCACAAGCCAGACTGCAGCAACTGCTACCCCTGCTCACATGTCACACCTGGCTGAGGGCACTACTGGGTGAGAGCCCCTGCAGTGAAGGGCAGTGCACAGGCAGTCGGGAGGAGCCCACTGTCACCATAGGTCACCAGGAGCTGCCAGGAGCTGCCAGTAAGGTGCATAGGAAAGGCGGTTGCACCTGGCCAGACGTTTGCCTCGCCATTGTCAGCCAGCATGGCAGGGGCAGTGTGACTACAGCTGGGAGGCTTGAGAGGCCAATGCAGTGTGACTGCTGGCCCGGCCCATGGACTGCAGCTGGCTGGCAGGCTGGTTGGCAAGAGGGGCTCAGGCAAGAGCTGCCTTGGCTGCCTTGGCAGCCGCCTCAGTGCGCCCTGCAGTCAGGGAGCACAGCACACAGCCAATTGCATCAACACAAAGCAACTATAGCTTTCTGGCCGAACTGCCCCTGCCTGGTGCTGCTGCCCGCTGCCCCTGCCTGGTGCTACTGCCCACTGCCCTGCTGCCCCTGCCTGGTGCCACTGTCCGCCAGCTCACTCACGCTTCCGGAGCCGCCCCGCCACATAGAAAGCAATCTCCAGCGCCTGCTCTGCGTTCAGCCGCGGGTCGCAGTGGGTGTGGTAGCGGCTATTCAGGTCCTCCTCGCTAATGCTGGCGCCGCCGCCAATGCACTCCGTCACATTGTCACCAGTCATCTCCACGTGCACACCGCCTGGCACACTGCCTAGCTGGTCGTGCACGTCGAAGAAAGCCTCAATCTCAGACCGAATGTTGTCAAAGCGCCGCGTCTTGAAGCCTAGGACTGTCTCCGTGTTGCCGTGCATGGGGTCGCACACCCACACAACCGTCTGCCCCGCCTGTCGAACCGCCTCCACAAGGCCCGCCAGCTTCTCGCGCAGCTTCTTAGCGCCCATGCGCACGATGACGGACAGACGGCCCGGGACATTGTCGGGGTTTAGCGTCGCAATCAGCGACACCAGCTCACGCGGGTCCATCTTGTCTGACACCTTGACGCCGATGGGGTTCTGGATGCCGCGCATGAACTCCACGTGGGCGTTGTCCAGCTGCCTGGTGCGCTCCCCACACCACAGGAAGTGGGCAGAGCAGTCGTACCAGGTGTGGCTGGTGCTGTCCTCCCGGGTCAGCGCCTGCTCGTAGTCCAGCAGCAGGCACTCATGAGAGGTGTAGAACTCAGTCTCACGCATCAGGGGGCTGGAGGGGTCCATGCCGCATGCAATCATGAACTGGATGGCCTCGTCCACGCGCTTGGCTAGGTCCATGTAGGCATGGCCCTCCTGGGTGTTGGCCATGAAGTCCAGGTTCCACTGAGACACACGGGTCAGGCCACCGTAGCCGCCGTAGGAGAAGCCCCGCAGCAGGTTCAGGGTGGCAGCAGACTGGTTGTAGGCTTGCAGCAGGCGGGCAGGGTCTGGCACGCGGGCATCAGCGGTGAACTCAGGCCCGTTGATGATGTCACCACGGTAGGCTGGCAACGTGACGCCATCAATGGTCTCGGTGTTGGCTGTGCGGGGCTTGGCGAACTGCCCAGCGATACGACCCAGCTTCACGACTGGCACACCGCCACCGAATGCCAAAACAACTGACATCTGCAGCAGCACCCTGTAGAAGTCCCTGATGCGGTTGGCGCTGAATTGGGCGAAGGACTCCGCACAGTCCCCCCCCGTGATGAGGAAGGCCTCGCCCGTTGCTGCCTTGGCAAGCCGGGACTGTAGGGTGCGGCACTCGCCGGCAAATATCAGGGGTGGCATCTTGGCCAGGTCATCAGTCGTTTTCTGCACGGCCTGCATATCTGGGTACTCTGGCTGCTGCAAAGCCTGGTAGTTCCTCCAACTGCAGCATCACATGGCGACAACGTTAGGTCTGGATTTTTCATGCCCAAACTGCCTCGGCCTAGTCAGCCCACCTTGTCAAAGACCAGGCCTTTGCTCCAGCTCCTACGCTATTGTCTACGCGCGGCTCGCTGGCCACCGCTTGCACTGCCAGGACACGCCTTGAGACACGACCAGGCAGAGCTGCACATCTCGGGCTGCGGCCAGCAGGCGGGCAGCCCCGTGCTGTCTGTTGCATTCTTGAAGCAGGCCGATGAGGAGGGAGCAGGGGCAGAAGGGGCAGACAATTGCGGCGCGATCGGTTACTTCGGGTATGCTGGTTACTAAAACGGCCAACCCCTGTAAAGAAGCGTGTGTGATTTCAAGCTTCACAGCGCTGCAGCATGTCAGAATGTCCCAGCGACACTCTGCCCGAGGCCATGAGACCATGAGACCTTGTCCAACATGAGCATCTCAAGTCTGGCTTGCATCCTCGGCTGATCCGTGGAAGACAGTACGCCAGCTAGCTACAAAGAGAACACTAGCTTGTAAAGGGATCTTGGAGCGTTTGCAACTGTCAGACTGCCTTTTCGACCCCTCGTATCACCATGCGTCAAAAGAGCCGAACCCGCCGGCCACCTTGGCCTTCTTTACCGCTGGCGGTGGCATGTCGTTAGCTGGTAGAGCGCGTCCCGAACTCTTTGCCCCGAGTGTCGCGCCCTCCGTGGCCTCCTGTGCCGCTGCTGACCCGGCTTGGGCCGGCTGAGCTGGCGGCACCCGCGGCCCATCCACCGCCCTGCTCACGCCCTGCAGCTGCAGGTACTTCCCTACCGCGCCTGTTGTCTTTGGGATGTCCGCTCCTGACGGAGCACTGAACCACTTGCCGGTCTGCATTTCACGCCAATGCACAGGAGCATGAGAAGCAGCATGTGCAAAGGACAGCAAGTCACTCCCAGCACGCAAGCCAACCAAGTGTGGGTGCATCTTAGACAGTCCACTGCTTCACTCACTGCTGCGCTCCATGCTGCATCCCTCATCCCCACCAACACCCTCACCTCCCAGTACTATCTTATGTCTTGCCCATATCATCTCGCCCCCCTCGACAAATACGTCTGTTAGTACGTTTGTTTAGTGATGAATTGCCTTGCCCAGACCCTGCGTCTCCACAGCTCCCCTCACCAACCCTCCCTCCCTCAACTGATACTGATGACAGCCAGTGTCAGGAGCCACTGCCATAACCGGTGATTGCTAATCGCTGTAATGAGGAGCAGCAATGCACCAGGTCAACGACCCAGATGACAAATGTCCAGGCTCATTGGATGGGACCCTGTCAGCAGTGGCAGGCCCCTACACAGGCTGGCAGTGGATGATGTGGCACTCCAGCTTTGCCTCCTCTTCCCAGCCTCCAGCCCTGTCACCAGTGCTGTCACCCACCCGCAGCAGACTTCATTAGCCTCAGCTACCTAGCAGCTGCCTGCCATGCCATGCCATGTCCTCATGCTCACTGATGTACCCTTCAGCCATCCAAAGCATAGTTGAAACCATCACTTACCCACCAACAGCACCAGCTAACACTCTCTTATTCCCAAACCACACATCATGCCCACAGCCCCTCGCAGTCCCTAGCAGACTAGCAGCACCAGCAGCATCACACCATCCCTCCTCCCACGCCTTCATGAGCAGCTGCCCAGCCCACCCCTCCCACCCCTGCACCTGGTGCTCAGCTGCCAGGGCAGCCTCCCCTGCCTCCTTGGCTGCCTGCTTGGCCTGTGCGGCAGCTTCTGCCTTCTCAGCATCCTCCATCTCTTGGTAAGGGTTTGTGAACACGGTCACGCCTGCCATGCAGCACCATGCAGGTCAGCAGGCATGGGTGGCAGCATGCGGCATGGGCCAGCACAGCAGGCATGGTCACTACACATTAGGCTATTTGCTGGAGGCCCCTCCTCCCCCTCCTCCGCACCTCCCTCCTCCCCCTCCTTTCCCTTTTCTCTCCTCCCCCTCCTTCCCCTCTATCCCCCTCCCCTCCTCTTCCTCTCCCCCCTCTTTCCCCCCCTTGCCCCCATCCACCTGTGATCCTGATTTCCTGCACTGGCCTGTCGTCCACATCCGTCTCAACCCGCTCGATGGCCGTCAGCACGTCCAGACCCCCCACCACCTGCAGGCCACCTGCCAGCACCTCATGATTCCGCTTCCTGAGCAGCACTGCTCATCAGGAGCACAGCGTTTCCTGACAGGGAGTGGGAGGGGAATGGAGAACGGCACACTACTGTGGGACATGTGCTATGTATATGGCACGATATGCTGCTGTGGGCAGCTGTCCACATGGCGGACCCCGCACCCGGCCAAACACGGTGTGCTTGAAGTCCAGGTGGTGGCAGGACTTGTAGGCGATGAAGAACTGGGAGCCATTTGTTGCTGGGCCTGCAACAGGGATTGTGGGGCAGACACACACACTCTACAACTGCCTTCAGCACCCCTGCCACTGCCCCGGCCCCTGGCCCTGCCCCTTCCCACCTGAGTTAGCCATGCTAAGCACCCCGCGGCCGTTGTGTGTGAGGCGGCTGTCCACCTCGTCCTTGAATGTGGGGCCGTAGATGGACTCCCCGCCCTTGCCGGTGCCGGTAGGATCACCGCCCTGAACTCACCATCACCACCACCACCACAACTGCCATTTTCACTAGCTCATGTTTGGAGCTTAATGCCACAGCCTCTAAATCAGTGGTCACAACCTCACCTCAGCCCAGCAAGGAATACTGTAAGCTGTCTGCAGCTCGCTTGGCCCCACTGCTTACCTCCAAAGCCTGCCACTGCTCATCCTGCTCCTGCCATCAGTATGTCATAACATCCAAATGACACTCTCGAGGTTTTGTGGTGCGACTTTTGAGCCCCATGACTCTGTCCGGCTATTGCTGAGGCTGAGGCTGACCATCCTTTGTCATCATGGGGGTGAGGGTCAGGGTCAGGGTCAGGGTCAGGGTCAGGGTCAGGGTCAGGGTCAGGGTCAGGGTCAGGGTCAGGGTCAGGGTCAGGGTCAGGGTCAGGGTCAGGGTCAGGGTCAGGGTCAGGGTCAGGGTCAGGGTCAGGGTCAGGGTCAGGGTCAGGGTCAGGGTCAGGGTCAGGGTCAGGGTCAGGGTCAGGGTCAGGGTCAGGGTCAGGGTCAGAGTCAGGGTCAGGGTCAGAGTCAGGGCCAGGCAGCTGTGCACATTGCCGGTGGGCAGGCAGACTCACTGTCGTTATCTAGGCAGTGGGAGGCAAGGGCTAGTCAGCTGGCTAGTCAGCTGGTGTGAGTCCCACCTGCACCATGAAGTTCTTGATGGAGCGGTGAAAGATGGTGGCATCATAGTAGCCCATGGCCGCCAGGCCTATGAAATTCTCGCATGTGCGGGGGGTGATGTCACAGTGCAGCTCCAGGTTCAAATCGCCTAGGCTGGTGTGCAGCCGCACGTAGGCCTGAGCAGGGTAACCATGCGGGGGGGGTGGCAGGGGAGGGGAGGAGGCAGGGGGCAGGTGTAAGCAGCTGAGGACAATGGAGGGGGAGGGTTAGGCAGGGAGAAGGGGTGTCGACCTCAGCCTCAGCATATGTCGGCGTCAGGGTGCAAGAAGGGGCACCCAACAGCAGCAGCAGGAGGATGAAGTGGCACAGGGGGGCAGAGGTGAGGCAACACAAGAAGGCCATGAGGGTGAGAGACAGGCAAGGCAGCAGCTGTGGCGCAGACAAGGGCAAGGGGCGTGCAAAACAGTGATAAGGTATAACAATGAAAGGGAAAAGGCATGAATAACGTGGGCACAAACCTGTCAGATGAGGTGGGGGAGGGAATAGACAAGGGGCCAGCGCACCTTCTTGGTTGGGTTGCGGTCTATGCGCACGAGCTGGCGTGTGGCCTTAGTGTTGATGGCGGCGTAGGTGGAGGTGAAGGAGCGAGACATGTCCCCCGTGCTGGTGAAGGACTCTTTGTACCTGATGGCAACAAAGGGAGCAGGGCAGCGGCGCAACAGGGCAGCGGTGCAGCATGGCAGAAAGGGGCAGCAAGGCTGCAAGCCAGCACAAGGGGGCACAGGGCAGCAAAGCATTCTGGTTTGGCTCAACTGCCACCTCACTTGACATGCCCAGCGGCTTCATAACGTTCTTTGGGTGTGGGCTGCTTGGGTCCGCCTGCTTTGGCTGCGGCAGCGGCTGCACTCAGGGCTGCAGCAGCTGCTGGGCCGCGGATGCCGGCCTCCTCCACCATCTTTTGCCGCGCCTCTTCCTACAGCCAACAGCACCCAAGTTGCAGGGGGAGGGGAAAGGGGAGGGAGGAGGGGAGGGGAGGGGGAGGAGGGGAGGAGGCAAGCAGAGAACTGTGCTTCTAAACAAGCAGATGAAGCAGCTCGTTCTGGAGGTTTCAAGACGCCCGAATCTCCAGACGTACCTGGCGCAAGACAGCCTTGCCCTCCTCGTTCATGTAGTTTTCGGTGTCCCATGTCGCTGCGCCGGGTCTGAAGCGCGCGATGGGCCCGGCCTCGCGTTCCGGTGCCCGCAACCTCCAGTCGCCTGCCGTCGGCGCCGGGTCTGTCCCGGTGCCACTCGCTGCTTGTTGCGTGGCGTCTGCAGGTGAGCTCGATTGGCGCATGTTATCGGGCAAGAGAGTGAGAGAGTGGCGTCGCGTGCTGCCCGGTGCTGAAGCCAACGCCCACCTTTTGCCTTGCTACCGCCTGCTGCCTTGTTGGCGGCGACGGCATGCGCTGTAGCGAGCAGGCGCTGAGCCTCCGCTCGCTTGCCGCCGCCCCCGGCTTCAAATGCGGCCTTGGATTCGCTGGTCTGCATTGCTTTATCAGCGCAGCGGGTAGTATGAGCGCCACCGCTTGCACAACGCACACGGATGGCACTGCAGCAGCTGCTGCCTTGCCACGGCATCTCCTTATGCTCCCTCAAACCACCGGATATGAAAAGGATGGCGGGCCCTCTTTGTGGGCTGGCGAGAAGAAGAAGCCTGATCAGCTCCTGCCTGCCAGCCTTGTACTCCTGCCGCACTCTCTGTGTTCCCTCCTTGCCTGCCTGCCCGCCATTTCTGTGTGCCCTACTTGCCTGCCTGCCTGTCTGCCTGCCCACCTGCAGAGCGTTCAGTGTCCTCTTCATGTCCTCGGTCACATTACGCAGGGCACTGGCTTTCTCTGCGGCACCCTCGCCCTCATCGTCCAACACCAGCCCCTTCTGGACGTGGCTGAACTGCTCCACTGCCTTATTCTGAGCAAGGGTAGGGCAACGAGGCAAGGGTAGGGCAACAAGGCAAAGGCAGAACGTCAAGAATGGGCAGGGAACGAAGAAGGTGTATGGGATGCTGTGGCGTTATTGGGCAGGGACTAGGCAAGCCTGGTCCTGCATCTGCCTGGTCTCCCAACCACCTAGCCCCCATGCGGCCTAGGCTTCCAACCGCCTGACCCACCTGCAGGTTCAGGGGGTCCTGGATGTGGATGATGTCCTTGCGGGTGAAGGGCTCATCTGTCAGCAGGTCCTTCCAGTTCTTTGCCTTGGCACACAGTTCGTCAATCTGCAACCATGGTCAGGTCAGGTCAGGTCAGGTCAGGTCGGGTCCGGTGGGGTGGGGTGGGGTGGGGTGGGGTGGGGTGGGGTGGGGTGGGGTGGGGTGGGGTGGGGTGGGGTGGGGTGGGGTGGGGTGGGGTGGGGTGGGGTGGGGTGGGGTGGGGTGGGGTGGGGTGGGATGGGGTGGGGTGGGGTGGGGTGGGGTGGGGTGGGGTGGGGTGGGGTGGGGTGGGGTGGGGTGGGGTGGGGAGAGTGGAGGGCGGTGGAAAGAGGCACAAGCAGGCAGAGGTAGTGACTCTGAAGGCTGGTGGGGAAGACACTGGGGATGTGCTAGCAGGTGCACATGACCTCCAGCAGGCAGGTAGGTAGGCGAGCAGGACAGCATGCATGCGGCAGGGGCATGCATGCGGTCTGCACTCACGGCCTCGTAAGCGTACACATTGCCCGTGACCTTGACTGCGGCAATGTGGGTGTGCTCCGTGAACACCTTGCCTGTGACTGGGCAGCAGTACTGGCCCTCTGCACAGTGCAGGGTGGCAGGGCAGGCAGGTGCTGCTCAACAGCTGGCATGCTGATCCCTCTCTCTGGAGCAGCAGGGGGGCCACAGGGGCCAGGGTCACCTATGGACCCATCTGTCGAAGGGATGCTGTTTGTGCTTGCTGCTCTTGTGGTCCATGCTGTTGCACTTGCTGCTACTTTGGCATCTGCTGCTTTCATGCATTGCTGCATGCATTCTTAACTGACCGGCAGTTCATGCCATATTTAAATGGTAGGTTGAACCCACCGCCGTTCTTGTGGAAGGTGAGCTTGGTGAGGTCCTTGAGGGCCAGGGGCTCCCCAGTGACAGGGTGCTGCTTGTACTTCATGACAAAGGGGACGATGTTGGTGACGTCATACACGGTGCCCTCCGCAGTGCACACCTGGGGACCACAGCAAGCTTGCCTACTTAGGCGCAATGACTCAGCACCAGCCCTTGCCTGACTAGGCACTGCTACCCTGAGCTGTCAGACCTCTGTGCCTACCAGGGTTCGACCCCCCGTACGGGGCCCGTACTTTTGACCCATTTTGGCTAGGGCCCCCGTAACTGGGCCGAAGGTCCAGTACGGGGGCCCGTGATTTTCAAAACTTGAGGAATTTATCGGGGTATAAACAGTGTATAGGGCCCCCGTAGTTTATCCTGACATCAGTTAGGGGCGCCCTTAGATCAGGTATCACGAACTGTTGCACCCTGGTGCCTACTTGACCTTCCTTCCTTCTTTTCTGATCCTTGGTACGCCATGTTCAGCCTGTCCCATGTGAGCGCGTGTAGACACCATGTGTGTTACATCATGTGTGTGATACCCGAGATCAGTGTGACGGATGTGCCAGTGTGACGCACCGGGTCTTCAAAGGGTGTGAAGGCAATGGCACAGCAGTTGAAGGGCAGGCGCTTGAAGGGCGCGCGGGACTTGTCTTTGTACCCGCCCCACTCATACTTCCACTCTGTCAAACAGCAGCGCAGGCGGCAGCAGCAGCTGCTCAGCACAGCACCAGGACCAAGGGGGCAACAGCAACAGCCTTTTGCGCCACAGCATGCTACAACATAGCAGATGAGTGAGAGAAGCCGGCCTTGAACGAGTGCCCTCTGCATCAGCCCGCTGGGCTGGGCTGGGCTGGGCTGGGCTGGGCTGGGCTGGGCTGGGCTGGGCTGGGCTGGGCTGGGCTGGGCTGGGCTGGGCTGGGCTGGGCTGGGCTGGGCTGGGCTGGGGACTCCAGGGTTATGCTAAAGGATGTCTAAACTAGGGAAGGGTTAGGGGTTGCAGGTGTCGAGGGAAGTGCGTCAATGCTTATTTGTGTCACCTAGGCAGCGTCTGCGACACTGCCATCAGAGCCACTTTGCAAGGCTCCGTGCAGATGTTCACAACCGATGCTAAAGTCACTCGCAGCAATAGCTGTGGGCACATGCCACATAGTGCTGCTGGTGCTGCTGCTGCTGCTGCAGGTGCCAGTGCTCCTCCGAAGCAGCTATACAACAGGGCACGACATACATGGCAGTGTATGCCTTCAAGCCAATGAGCCCCCCCTGGCTTGCCAGTACAACGCCATGTCTGTGCCCTGGTTGCCTACCATTGGTCGTCAAGTAGCCTCGGTCTTTTGTGCGTTGTTTGCCCATGGTCACAGCCCTGGGCTATACGCCAGTGCACCTGGTGTTGGCTGCTAGGCTGGCAAGCCACTGGAGCACTTCCAACTCCAAGGCAAGCTGCTTGCTGTCAGAAAGTTCCTTCCAGTGTCTTGGGCACTGCCTGCTGTCGCCACTGCTTGAGAGCGAGTTAGAATGCTCGACAGTGCCAGGAACTCATTCCACGCTCATGCCGCGTGCCAGTTGCGCAAGACGAAGCAGCGCCTGCAGGCAGCAGCTGGCCGAGCCCCGTATGTACCACGCTCTCCACCTCTGTCACACTGTCACACTGGTTTGTACTGGTTCGGTGCTTTGCTGTTTCGCAATGTGGGTTCTGGGTGATGTGGTTCTCCGACCCAGGCAACCAGCCGAACTGGGTATTGCTGTCTCACGACACCGAGGCCGACGCTGGCCTGGTGTTATGGCGAGGGCGATGGACGGTGCCGACAGCTGCAAGCAGTCCTAGCTGCGATGGTGCAGCGGTGGCTTCGAAGGTGAGCGGCCCCATGTCTTTAGGGCGCCATGTGACGTCTTACTGAGGATGTCGAAGCCTGCGGCGCTTTGGCCGGGACACAAAAACGCCAGCTAGGGAAAAGGCAGACATCACCAGCCCCAGCAGAAGCTATGGGACATGCATTGCCTGATGGTGGTGGAGTCTCTGTGAACCATTCTACCAGCAGCCGAACATACCATGACGACCACGCGTGCCTAAAATCCGTGTTCTCTTTGCATGGCCGTGCTTGCAACGTAGCCGGACCCTCCAGCAGAGATCGCTCCCACCTCAGCCCACAGGCTGTGTGAATGGGACCCGCAGGCCCCTCGGCCAAAAGAAGAGCGCCAGGCCAAGCGCAAGCGTGACAAGGCCAGGAAGCATGCTAAGCTCGCAGCTGCTGAGGGCATCCATGTGCAGGAGCAGCTGGACCGGCTGCACCCCGGCAATGTTCGCAACAGGCAGGCAGCCCAGCTGGTGACAGCTGCATTTGAAAGCTTCACCACAGCTTTGGCAATGCAGCCAGGCTGTCAAACTGTCATCCCTGGCGTGTCAGCAGCACTGCAACCAGCACCTCAACCAGGCTCAGAGCACTCACAGGGGGGAGAGCAGCAGCAGGGACAGCAAGCGCCATCGCCAGGGAAGCACCAGCCCGACATACAGCACATGCTGCGGCCCAAGGTGCAAGGCTGCCTTCTGCCCATACCCTCATCACACCCTGCCACGGTCACACCCCCGTCACACCCTGCTACCATCACACTGGAGGCCGAGGCCCTGCAGGGTCAGCACCAGGCCACATTCCAGCCACTGCCTGCCAGCCCATGGCCTGCAGGGCCTGGCTGCTGTGAGATAGTGAGTGGGTCGGCACTGGCTGCAGCGCTCCCGGCCCGATGCTCAACAGCAGCCACCAATTCAGCACCAGCAGCAGGCTTTAGGCCAGTTGATGGGGCTGAGGCAGCAGCCACAGCGGCATCACCTACAGCGGCAGCAGGAGCAGCAGGGGACACGCACTCAGAGCTCCCCTACCCTACCTGTAGCCCTCCTCCCCTGCCTGACTGGGTCGCCCTACACTCCCTGCGCCATGTGCTGCGCCCCAAAATCACCCTTCCCATCACACCACAGGATGACAGCTGCCAACCCTCACTGCCTCATGCCCCACCCTTGCTTGCCAGCACCGGAAGCAGCACCACCAGCACCAGCGGCAGCCCTGATCACACTGCAGCACTGCTGGCAGCCTCGCCTCCCAGCCTGGGGGTGCCGCCTGCTTCCCAGCTGCCTGTACCAGCCGCAGGGGTACAGCGGCAGCAGCAGCAGCAGCAGCAACATCTGCCGCCACAGCCACAGTGGCGTCATCAACAGCACGAGGGGGCAAGGCAGTCACTGCCACAGCATGAGGGAGCCGAGCAGCAGCAGCAGCAGCAGCAGCAGCCAAGGGAGGACTGTGACCTGGTCCGCCTCAACCACCACAGCTCTGGGCTGGGGCTGGGTGTGGCTAGCCAGCGCTGCCTGCCCCTGTATGACCACCTGGTGGCTAACCCTAGCGACCAGGAGCTGCTGGCCCTGGCACACCAGTGGCCTGTGCTGCTGCCGCCCCGCTCCCGCTTCCTCATGGCCGACCTCACTGCCAGCCGCACCTGGGCTACGCTGCAGCAGGGTGGGTAGCAGCAGCAGCAGCAGCAGCAACAGCAGGGTAGGGTGCGGCAGCAGCAGCAGCAGCAGCAGCAGCAGCAGGGTAGGGTGCGGCAGAGCACTGTGGAGGCCAGGGGAGGGGCTGCTGGGAGGAGAGGCTGTTAATATGAGTGGAGAGTGGTGATATGAGAGCAGCAGAGTGGTGATATGAGCAGCATAGTGGTAAAATTGTGCCAATGGTGAGATTATAGCAGCAGAGTGGTGAGAGTGGTGATATGAGTGGAGAGCGGTGTTATGAGAGCAGCAGGGAGGCCCTACACCTGAGCAGGCAGGTCCAGGCCTAACCCTCTAGGCAGAGGGGATGGTGCTGTATGGAGACCCCACCCCCTCGACACCCTCTTGTTGACGTCCCCTCCACCATTCCTGTCCAAGCTGAGATACCACTCCTGCCCTCCCATTTGCTGGATGACACAGCGCCGTCCACCAACTCTCTGCTACCTCACCTCCACTTTATGTCCCTGCTATCCCCCACCACGTGTGCCGGCTGCCACTCCCCTCCCACACCCAACTCTCTTCTTCTCCTAACCCTGATTCCTGACCACACCACCTGCCCCAGCCCTTCCTCACCTCAGCCTCATGTCTCAGCTAAACCATGTGTGCCAGTTCCCTGACCTTGCCCATACCCCACTCTCTCCTCCTCCCAACCGTTTCTGACCACACCACCTTTCCCAGCCCCTCTCGCCAGGGTGCTGCCAAGCCCTTCGCTCCTTGCCTCCCCTCTGCCCTCCTCCACCTCCCCCATGCCCTCCTCCACCCCTCCTGCCCAGCTACCCCCTGTAGGCCGCCCCCCTGAGGGGTACCGCCTGCTGGTAGCTGACCCCCCCTGGGAGAACGCCAGCGTGAAGCGCAGCGCCGCCTACCCCGCCCTCCCCGCCCGCCAGCTGCTGCGCCTGCCCCTCAGAGGGCTGCTGCACCAGGTAGGCTCCCTCACCACCAAGGCGCCAGTCTGCACACTGCCTGCCAGCCTGCTGCACACTCAGCAGCCACTCAGTGCTCAGCGGTGTACTCAGCGGTGTACTCAGCCTGCTCAGCAGCAGGCAGCCGGCTCAGCAGCTGGCGGCTGGCGACTGGGACAAAAGAGCGACCCAGTCAGAGTGCGTGACACTTAACAGTCAGCAATGCAGGAGAGCCAGGAGCTGACAGTGGACAGCCTGCTGTGTGCTGCTGTGACGGCGCTGGTGGCAAAGTTATTGCGGTTGTGCTGCAGGCAGGAGAGCAGCACACACAGGGCACACTGGCTTGCTGCACCATAGAATGCTGGCTAAGTAGCAAGCAGTTGCCTTTCCCTCCCCCTCCACCTTACCCACACCCCCTGAGTAGCTTCAGCCCCGGCATCTTGAATACGGACGACTAGGGTCGTGTATAGTGTGGCAAAGAGTATGACTGGTGGTGTGACCAGGTGTGAGGGTGCTGCCTCCAGGACGCTGTGGTGTTGCTGTGGATCACCAACCGGGAGAAGCTGCACCGCTTCGTGGCTGAGGAGCTGCTGGCCGCCTGGGGCCTGACGCACTGCACCACCTGGGTGGGTGGCTGGGGGCTGGGCTGGGGTGGGGTGGGGTGGGGGGGTGTGAGTGTGGGGTTTGGTGGGGTAGAGTGGGGGATAAGGAAAAAGGAATAAGACCTTAGCGTGCAGCCAAGCAGTCAGGCTCGACAGTGACGCGACCAGCACCATTACCGTTATGTGCACCTCAGCAAGCTTGTCAACGTTGCTTGCCTGGTGTCTACATGGTGGCCTCATGGTCACTGCAGTGGATGCTGCCACCTACCCACACCTCTGCAGTACTTGAGGTTACCAATGCTGCGGGCTTGGGGCTTTGCTAAGGTTGCTCTTAATAGTAATGAGGTGATTGCTTGACACCATGACGTCATTGCCAACAAGCGGGGACAGAACGGCAGTGAGGAGAGGTGCCAGCACTGGCATACCTGTCAGCCCTCTCAGCAGCCTGCTGTGGTCAAGGCTTCAGCAGCTGGCATCATGGGTTGATGGCTCCAAGCGCCCCCCTATGCTGCCTTGCCACTGCAGTACTGGCTGAAGCTGGGCTCAGGAGGCCATGCGCCAATCAGCAGTCTAGCCAGCATGCACCGCCACCCCTTCGAGCATCTGCTGGTGCTGCGGCCATCCGGGCGCTGCGTGGACGGCCAAGACGCCAGTGGAACGAGGACAGAACACATGCGACCGGGCTTGTGTCAGCCTTCGTGCGGCGACGACGCTGAATGGCAGCCCAGCGCGGACCGGCTGCCGCGCAGCCTGGTCATCATGTCATGCCCAGCTGAGCACAGTCGCAAACCGCATCTGGGTCGCCTAATTGCGCGCCTGCTTCCCAGCCATGGTGCGATGGGACAGCTGCAGCCCGGTATATTGCCGGCCCGGCCTTTGAACTTGGAGCTGTTTGCGAGGGACATGCACGCGGGCTGGGATGCCGTCGGCAATGAAGTTCTGACTTTTCAACGGGCCGAGCTGTTTTATCCAATGTAATGTCGTCGCCTCTACTTGCTTAGCGTGATGCGCGCAGCACGCAAGGCCGAGGCCTCTAGCGTGGCTGGCAACGGGACCGGCTTACCGCCGGCATCACGCTCAGGCGCTGACAACGGCGTAAGCGAGTGTCACCTAAGGTCTTTAGCGCTGGGAACGTTGCCTCGTGGGTGCTAAAACAATGTTTAACCGCCCTCCTGCTCCCTTGCAGACATAGAAGCCATTGCTCCAGTCCGGTGAGGTCGTACGGCGTATTTGCGTGTTGATCACATTAAGCCCCTGCTCAGGACTGCTTAGCCAGGCTGAGCACACAACATGGGCACACACAACATGGGCCGCTGTAGTCTGCATTTTGCATTTTACTGCACAACGTCTGGGTTGAGTAGACACTGATAGCCGGCAGCATGGCAGCTCGCAGCTGGTCGATGCTTGACCTGCCTGACGAGCTACTGCGCACAGTCGTCCTGTATTCCGACCAAGAAGAGCGGCGTGCGCTTGCAGCCACCTGCAGCCGCCTGTGGAACGACAGGCTGCACTTCGCCTCGGAATTCTTCCTCGACTTGGAACCCCGCACTGGCGGAGGCCCTCCGCCCATCTCCGCCCGCCTGATCCGGGCCCTGCAGACCACGACGACGACGCTGCAGCTGACTCTGGGCCTTAAGCCAGACCTGGTATCTCATGCGGAGGACTGCATGCTGGTGACCGATGTTTTGGAAGCATTGAAACCATGCCCAACGGTGGAGCACTTTTCGTTACTAGGCGATGCAGACACGGACCGTAAGCCAGTCCACCACCTCTTCTGGACGCCATGCCACACACAGCAGCTGCTGCGCGCCTTCCCCGGCCTTACAAGCCTTAGCCTGCTGCACCGTGTGATCTCAATCTACATGCTGGGTGGACCCGCTGGGCTGCTCAGCCACCCTGACCTATGCCAGCAGCTGCAGCATCTCACGCTGTGTAACGTGATGCTTGAAGAGCCAGCCCAAGAACACCCTGCTGCCGTGACCCTGGACACCCTGTTCCAGGGCTGCAGGCTGCAAAGCCTAGAGCTCACAAACATGGAGCAGCTGCCCAGCCTGCAGCCTCTGGCTGAGCACCTGACAGATTTGTACCTGGAGAATACGTTGTTTGACAACCTACCATCACTCCACCTTGTGTGTGACACTCTGAGTGGCCTGACCAGATTATGCTCTCTAACGTTGAGTTACGAAGCCAGTTCAGAGTGCTCCATGGATGGCTTCCCACAGCTGATGCAGGCCCTACCCAGCCTAGTCAGCTTGTCTGTGCCTAACCTGGTCGTCAAGGGGGTGGCTGAGCTGGACACCCTGCTTGCAGCCACTCAGCTGACGCGTTTGGTGCTTGAGGGGGTCAAGAGGGTGGCGGAGTCTCGAGCACAAGCCGCCTGCAGTTGGCAGAGGTTGAAGCTGATGGTGGGGTCGGTGGGGTTTGACACCATGGCGGCGGCCTGCCTGCCCCTGCACTCCCTCACCTCCTCGCTGGTCCTGGGGGGCATGACCCTGGCGCGGGGTGTGCCCCAGTGCGTCCACAACCTCAGGCAGCGCTGCACGGTGTATGTGGACCTAGACAGCCTGTCGGTGGACATGGCGGGCACTGCCCTGCTCCCCCTCACACCAGCTGAGGAGCAGCAGGCCTTGGATCAGGCGGCAGCGGTGGTGGCAGCTAACACTCCCCCTGGAGCGGAGGAGCTGTTGACTGTGGCCCAGCGGCTGTTCCAGTTGAGGGAGGTGTCCCGGGAGGGCATGGTGCTGCGCAACATCCCCCGCATCACAGCAGAAACCGCCAAGGCCCTGGCCCCAATCTCTCCAGGGGTCACCAACCTGCACTTCTTCCGCGGCGAGGTGGCAGCCGACCTGCAGCTGTTCCTGGGGCTGCTGGAAGGCATGCCAGACCTGGAGCGTGTCATGTTCAACTGGGTTTCATTTGACGTGCTTGCCATGGAGGGGGTGATGCAGCAGCTGGGGAGCACGCCAGGGTCACGGCCACTCATGATCTGCTTCAGCGTGTCTCAGGAGCTGTTCAATTCCAACGCTGCATGCTGTGAGCGCATGTGCACTTACACGGAAGGCAGCAGTGTGTTTGTCCATGTGCGTGCCTCACCCTACGAGCCTCCCGCTGCTGTTGGGGAGGTGTAGCCACTGGCATGAGAACATGGAGACGGTGAAGTGGTGACGGTGGTGAGGGGGCTTGAGGGAGGCCAGCTACAGACTGAGGGAGGCCAATGGCCACTGGCTAGCTGCAGACTCAGGGCAGGGGTGAGGGATGTGGGTTCAGGGAGTCTCTTTACGTTGAGCTGGGTGGTGGGAGCAGGCCAAGGCCCAGGCAGAAACCCTTTCCTTGAAGCATGCTGGCTCTGCTGGAGTAATAGTCTTCTTTTTCTTCTAGCCACTAGCATGAGCTCATAACCACTGCCATGAGGGTCAGCAGGGGACAGCAGAGCAGCAAGGGCCACAAGGGTCACAACAAGGGGTGGCAAGGGCAGCAGCAAGGGTCACGAGGGTAGCAGGAAGGGCGGCAGGAGATGGTAAATGGAGGGGGGTGTATATGTAGTTATCGTCCTGTAGAAGTGAGTTGAAGAATTTGAAAGAGCGGTCTGCATGAAGCTGTGAATTTGCATTGAGATTTACGTACGTCTCATCCTCCGTAGCGCACTTCTGTGTCATGAACTATGCCATCACGTGTCACCATGCTGGGACTTGGTAAGTTAGGGGTGAATGCACGTTTTGGGAAGCGCTTTGCACATAAACTAGCTGTGGTTTGAGGTTGGGGGAGGTGGAGGATTAAGAACTTGGAGTCAGTGAGGTAGAGGGGAGGTGGAGGATGACGAGGCATGATGACCTGACATAACTCTTCTTGGGAGCGACTTGTGTTTTTTGGAGCCGTTGACGGGCTGTGGTTGGGGACCCACCAAGCTAGCAGACTTATCTTATTTGGGGGTGGTGTGCGCCGCTCAAGCCTGCAGCCGTTCGACCGGGTAGCTGACAACCTGTCTGCTGTATGAGAGCCTTACGTTCACCCTGCTATATGTATACCGCCCCGCCATGTCAAAGCAGGGCAGACTAGGCCAGGCATTACTGTACACATGGCGCAGGTGATTAGGTTATCCCGTTGGCAATTTTCGCAGTGAGAGTTGAAGGCTTGTTCTTGCTCAGGCAGTCTCAACATGCCCGTAAGCGCTGCGCCCGCGGTAATCATCTTCCGTCAACCCCATCGCGTCCACCCCAGAATGCACCTCATCCGCGGCCCATGCCCTGTCGGCGTCAGTCGCATAGCGGGTCGGCGGGAAACCAAACGGAAGCGGGGCGAACACATGAACCGCCGTTGAGTTCCTGGATGCAGTAAGCTCCAGATCTTCCGGGTCAGTCGCCTGGCGGCGGCGCCATGCTTGCCAGCCCCACAGTTCGACCGTAACGTCCTTCGTCGCCGGCAGCTGCGGTGCCGGTGGTGCCGAGCCTGGTGCGCACGAGAAGCCGCAATGCCGATGCGCAAAGTAGCGACCTAATGAGGTCGGGGTGGTTAGGACGCCGAGCTCTGCAGGATGCACGAGGAATGGGCAAGGCAGTCGAATACTTGCAGTAGACACCCTTGCAACAGCCAGCACGACAACATGCTGCAGAGAGGCACGCTAGCAAGAAAGCCATAGAGACCAAAGAACGCCACAGCAATAGCGTCTGCCCTCCTCTCAATCTCCACATGTCCTCCTGCCCCTGAACCCCTTCCCTACACCCCTTTCCCGAACCCTTTCCCTGAATCCCTTCCCTTGCCGCCTGCCCCTTAGCCCCTGCCCCTTGGGCCCTACCCCTTGGCCCCTGCCCCTCACCATAGCTCCTGACCAGCAGCTGGCTGCCCCCCTGCACCAGCTCGCCCCATGCCGGCTTGCTCATGTTGTGTGACGTGAGGAGCACCCAGGCCAGCCGCCCCCCCTGCTCAAACCTGGCAGCAGCAGCAGCAGCAAGTGACGGCATGGGCCAAAGGGGTAGCGTGGGCACGGCAGCATGGGCAAGGGGTTGCGGGGCCTACTGCATGGGATCCAGCTTGCATGGGCGCATGCATGGGTGGCTTGTGGGTGACCTGGCACCTGCAGTAGGTCTTGATGTGGGGCATGGCGCGCTGCCTGCCCAGCGCTTGTAAGTCCAGGCGCGAGTACAGCGGCCTGACCTGCAGGGCGGGAGAACAGTGAAGGGCAGGGACAGGGGTCAGGGCAGGGCAGGAGGGGCCAAGCTGAGGGCAGCAGGGCGGGCCACCAGCATGTGGTTCAATAGGCCGGTAGGTTCCCTTCCAGACCGCAAGTCAGCAAATGCCAGATGTGGGGGGTGTCAACTCACCAAGGTGTGCACAGGGCAAGGGGGGTGGGCTAGGGGGCAGCAGTGCAGGCCAGCAGGGGGTTATGAGGCAGGGCAGTTGCCTTGCAGGCCGCCAGCCTTGGTTGTGAGGGACGGGCACCAGGCACTGCTGAAGCCTGGGGGTTGCACAGGAGGGACTGGGTGGGTGGCCAGTGGTGAAGAGGTAGAGGTAGAGGTGAGCTGGTGCTGAGGGGATCTATCCACCAGGGTTCGACACCTGGTGGCACCACTTCACTTCAGCCTGATCGTGCGTGTGGAACGGGGAAGGGGTGGAACGGGGAGGATGGCCATATCTAATTGATATATATAGGAAGTGTAGATGATATATAGGAAGTGTGGTGATAGGTATCGAAAGCTGGGCTCAACATTTGGGAACCTGGACTTCCTTCTATGCCCTGAGCTTCTAAGCCACACTGTATTATAAACATCGCTGGTCCCTACGTAACAAGATAAGCTATGGACGGGGCTGTAGCAGGAGGAGGCAGCAAACGGCCCTAAGGAACCCCACACCACCTCATGGAAGTCTAGTCAGTACCGGGTGGCAGTAAGGTGCCTGGGGCTGGCCATGTTGTTGTAGATTTCGCAACAACCTTGCTGCCCTGCTGTAGTGACGTCCTTTCTAGTGGGGGTAGGAGGTCAGGAAGGTTTGGGTGAGCCAGCTGTGGTGGGTGGGCAGGGAGGGGAGGGCAAGAGGGTCAAAGTGGGGGTGGGAGTGGGAGCGGGGGTGAGGAAGGGAGGGGGGTGGGTGAGTGGGTAGATGGGGCAGCAGGGATGGGGTGGGTGCAGCAGGGAGGTGTCCTCTTGCTCACCAGGCTGGACTGGATGTTAGCGGCCTTGCCCGGGATGCTGCCGCCTGCTGCCCACCCCTCCAGGCTGTCCCGCACCTCCTGCAGTCACCACTGCCAGAACACCTGTCCTACACAGGACCACCTCGCTCAACCACATCTCCCTATCACCCTCTACATTCCACCTCTTCCCACCTTTACCTCCTCTACATTCCCGCTTTCCCACCTTCACCTCCTCCACCCTCTCACCCACGACCACCAGCAGGCCCCACCTTACCCCCCTCATCCCCTCCTCCACACACCCATCCCCCTGCCACTCCCACCCCCATTTGACCCCCATGCCCTTTCCCTCCCTGCCCACCCACCCTCAGATTCACAGCTCCCTCCAGCTGGCTCACCAACCCCTCCCTACCCCTCCTGCCCTACAGGGCCCCCTTGGCCCCCCTCACCTGGACAGTGGGCCAGACCAGGTGCAGCTGGGACAAGCAAAGGGGGATGGGGACCGCCCTGACCGCCTGTTGCCCTCCTGCACCAACCTTGTTCTGTGCTGCCTGGCTGCTGGGAAGAGGCGGCTGGCGCCAGGCCCCCAGGCCACTTTCTTGCCTGATGCCAGGGCCCCCTGCCAGCGAGGGAGCAGCCTGCTGCTGAGGAGCTGGCTGGGACTGGGGCTGGGACTGGGACCGGGGCTGGGTTGTGTCATGCTGTGCAAGGGGCAGCGAGCCAGGTGGGGAACAGGCCGTCAGGGAGCCACCGAATTCCTGCAGCAGCCAGGCGGGAGTCAGCCGGCCCTGCGAAGAGCACTGCAACACCACACCCCCGCTGCTGCGGCCCGCTGCCTCGGGTCTGGCTGGGCCTGGCGCGGCACTCGCAAATGACGGGCTGTGTACGGGGGCCGCGGGCGCGACGGTGGGCGGAAGCCACGGCTCCTGCAGCGCGGTACAGATACGAGGGTTGCTGGAACGTAGCGAGCACGCTGCGGGATAGTTGGATCAGGAGGCTCGCGGTCCTCCTACTCACAGAACATTGTTTTCAGGAACACATGATGGCGAGAGTGGCGTGGAGTAGGAGCGCATCACCTGTCGCAGTAGCGCCCGTAATCGCATGTGCCCGAACTTCGCCAGCGCCGCTCCTGAATGTCTACCCGGGACGCTGGGAACTAAGAAAGCGCGTGCGCTGCTCATGTCGGCCTGTGCGACCACCTTAGCCACGCGATAGCGCCACTGCGCACACAGCAAGACGGCATACACCTCGTGAGAGGTGAGGAGGAGCGAGTGTAGCATCTTTCGGTAAAGAAATGAAAGAGCACAACAAAGGGGGTGGCCGAAGCTAGGCATTAGTTGTGTGTGCACGTATGTGGCGTGGCGGGCTAGCTACAGCGGGCGCTGATCAGAGCATTATGGACCATTTTCACATCGCCGATGTTGTCGCGACCCGGCAGCCTGGCGGCGAGGCGTACCGGCAAAGGCAGTTGCATGGCAGCCAGGTAGTCCGTCAGGCTGGCCTCGAAGTCGGAGGAGGACGGTGAGGCTGCGTCTTTCCAGGGAAAGTCCTGGTGCCAGCTGCAGGCAACACAGCACCCAGCAGAGTCCTGAGCCCCGAGCAAGTGAAATGGTGTTTCAATCCTTATGAGTGTGGGAGTCACCCATTACCAACTGAAACACTCCCCGCACGACAGGGCGGCATCGAGCCCTGAGCCCTGAGGGCCCTACAGCAGCAATGTCAGCCTGCTGTCCAGGTCGAACACCTTGTCATTCACTGCCGCACCCAAGCAGCGTGACCCCAGCAAGAGTGGCTGTCAGCCACCATGGCCTGCAGCAGCCAAGCTGTCACACAGGGGCCTCACACATCCTAGACACTGATGTGGTCCAGCATGACCCTGATCCTCAGGACAGGGAATGCCTCAGCCTCTCACCCCCCACCCCCCATCCCCTCCCCCTCCTCGTCCTGTCCCCTGGCCACCCCTGCCCAGATCCTCCACAACCCCTCCCCCCTTCATACCCACATGCCCTGCGTCTTAGCGGTGCAGTCGCAGTGGATAAAGTTGGCGGTGGACACCACCACCCTGAGGCCTTCCTGGTACTGCATACATCATCAGGCAGCAGGCAGCTGGCAGCCAGTCATGAGTGCCGGCTGATGATGTTGCATTGCCACCACTGACTCTTGAGGCACCTCTAGGGCTGAGGCCAGGTTGGCCAGCCCTGCCCCCAGCACCCAATCATCAGGCAGCTGGCAGGCAGCCAGTAGGGCGCGGCCGAAATATGATTTTCCTGAGGAAACGCCGATATGACTGAATATGACTGGAATATGATTTTCACCGTTTGTGGAGAAGAGGCGGTGGAGAAGAGTTGAGACTTGGCGATCGGAGAGTAGGCTAGCGGAGACCCCTAGCTATGTATGGATCACTAAGCCATGGCCACGGCCATATCTGCCAAGGGCGGCTCACAAGGCAGGTGATATGTCCTTGCTGAAATATGATCAAGAATGATATGGTCGCGCCCTAGCAGCCAGTCATACTCAACCCATTTTAGCACAGCTGTGCTGCGCTCACAACACCTTGCCAGCAGCCATTGTGCATGCTGCTCAGCAGCCAAAGCCAAAGCAAAGGCATGCCGTATGACAGTGGTGGCCTCTCACAAAGGCCACCCTAAACCCTCCCCCACACACATGACAATGGTGGCCTCACCCATGGGCCAGGGCCTATATCCCCCCCCCCCCCCCCCCCGCCCCAGCGCCCCAACGCCGGCAAGTGGCAGCAAACATGGCCCGCACAGCAGCAGCATCAGCTACAGCAGCCAGCAGCCGCACCGCTGACACAGCCGCCCCATATACCCCCTCCCCCTCCCCTCCCACATGACCCACACTTCAGGTCAGCAGCAGCTCCAAGGCATGCAGCTCGTCAGGGGCATAAAGGGGCCAGAGGGGAGGGGCTGCATGCTGGGCAGGCAAGTCGTCCTGGCAGTCATGGGGCGGCAGCCACAGCAGAGTGTCAAGGCACCTGGATGATGAGGGCCTTGGTGTGGTGGGTGCCCCAGCTCAGGGGCAGTGGCGGGCTGTGGCACAGGCAGCGCTCCGGGCCCAGCCCCAGCGCCTGCATCCACAGCAGCAGTCAGCGGTTGCGGCGGTTGAAAGGCACTGGCCACCCCTGCAGCTGTCAGCCTCAACCCTGCAGGTGGCTGTCATGGTCACCCTCAGACACATCCTGGTGCAGGGTGGACGAGGAGTGGGAGGGGCCTGGGGTGAGGGGCGAGGGGCGAGGGGCGAGGGGCGGGAGTATAGCAGACATTACCTGCAGGTAAGCTGCATTCGCCTGGGCTCTTGCATCCCCGGTGCACAGCACCAGCTGTTGCGCTGCCACCAGGTCAGGGCAGGCTGAGAGCAGCCAGGCGATGTCCACCATGTAGTTCATGGCCTGGGACACGCCAAGGGCATAATAAGTGTGAGGGAACCAGGAGGCCAAGATGCGACTAAAGTGTGGCCCAGGGAAGGAGCTGGGAGATGAGTGTAAGTATGAGGTGGGGAGTGCGGCGGCTGACATACGGTACGTCAGCTGGAAGGGCATGGGCAGCATCTGGAAGGGGTGAACATGGGCTTGAAAAGGGTGAGGAGGGTGGTGGAGGGGTGGAGGGTGGTGGGTGGAGGGGAAGAGGGTGGCGGGTTGATGGTGAGGAGGGATGTGCTGAGACCCAGTGTGGTGGCTCTGCCTGGGCTGGAGTTGTCTGTCCCGTTGCGCACCAGTACCAGCTGCATGGGCCCAGCCACCAGGTCAGCCAAGCAGCGGCCTAGGCAGCCTTGGTTGCTGGCAGCGGCCAGGCCCCTGCAAGCGCATCAGCCGTGGCAGCAGGGCGTGTGGGAGCGGAGTCCATGTACCACCGCCCTCCCGCTCCCCTGCAGACTGGGGAGCCATTGCTTCAGAGCAGCTCGGGTATGGGTGGCGCTATGGTGCTGTTGCTTGGTGAGCACCTGTTCAGACGCTCCTTGTCAGAAACAGCTATTTCACTCTCTATATAAATGTATCTCTCATGCAAGCCATCTCCTGCCAAGGTGTGGGTCTGTGAGGGTAGTGTAGCTCTTGGGCGCCCTTGATGACTGCAACACCTGGTCCCTGGTGGCGCTTCAGGTGGCGTGACTTAGGGTGCGGTTTGAGGGGCCTGGGGTAAGGTGGGGGCGGGGCTGGGAGCGGGGTCAGGGTTGGGGTCAGGGGCAGGGGCGGAGTCAGACGGGGGGCGGGGTGAGAGGGGGGGCAGGGTCAAAAGGGGTGGTGGAGGACTGAGGTAAGCAGCCACACCCTTGCTGACTTGCAGGTTCAGCTGAGCATGCCAGCCTAGACCCCTGGTGGTTAGGGTTTGGGCCAGTGGTCAACAACCCTAGGCGGTCACCAACCCTAACCCCAACCCTACCAACGCTAACTCAGTTGCCAACCTGGACCCTAGAGGTGGCTGCTATGTGCTGAGTGTGTAGGGGGCTGTGCTCACCTCACTCTCAGCACCTTGTATGCAGTGTGGTGCTGGAGCGCATCAGAGGCGGAGCTGCCGTGCCCCTGGCCCCTGCCCTGCCCCTGGCCCCTGCCCCTGGCTCCTGTACTCTTTGGCTGAGCTGAGCTCTTCCTGGGCTCACCTCACCTCACTCGCAACAGCTCAAACGCAGTGTGGGGAGGGAGCACGTCAGAGGCTGTACTGCCCTGCCCCTGGCCCCTGCCCTGGCTCCTGGACTCCTGGGCAATGGCAGGCGGCACGGGATGCGATGTCCCCGCCGTCTCTTCCGCCTCCTTCACCTCTGCCTGCTGCTGCTGCTGCTGTAGCGGGGCAGGAGGGTGCTCTGTTACCCTCTGCCTCTTCGGCATGCGCTGTGGCGATGGCGCTGTGGCTACTGGGCTGGTCCCTGCAAGGCCTCCTGCTGCTGCTGCCTCCCTTACAGGCGTCTGCTGCACGGCTGCAGGAGCGGTGAGAGGAAAGGCAGGGGCTGGGAGGAGAGCGGGGGCAGGGCAAGGCTGAGGCCCAGTCTGCGTAGGGCTGCCAGGGGGGCTGCCGGTGAGGTCGATCACATCCATAGAGCCGACGAACCAAGCAGCCGGCTGATAGTTTTGCCTGCTCAATTGTGATGGCTTACACGATGAACAGCATCACCAGCTATTTTAGCGACCAAATGCCAACTCTCGGTGTACGAAAACATCAACTTGCTTTTGTAGTCGAAGGAGCCTGATGTGTTTGTTGGTTCGCGAAGCTGGTCGAGTAAGCGGTGGCTGGCTGGCGACAGTCGATTGTGACGAGCAAACATGTGAACATGTGTGGATATATCCACACACGTTCACATATATGTGAACGTGTGTGGCTACTGCTAGAGGGCCTAATGCCCGCTTCTGCTCAGCCATTCTGGTGAGTGTGCTTGTAGCCAGAGCTCCCCCAGTAGCTCCAACCCACACACACACCCTTTGTGAGGGGTTTAATGTTTTGTTTTGTTTGGATTGCCTTGCCATAGCTGGCAACCGCTGCAACTTACGCCGCCACTTGCGTAACAGGGCCTTATCAGGCAGGTACACCCACTCCTGGCCTGGCTGGCCTGGCTTTGGCATGGCTGGGCGGCCTTCCCATCTGCGCCGATCAGTGGGTCGTGGGCCTGGGCCGACTGCACAGCGGCGAATGTTTACCTGCCCATGGGTGTGAGAAATGCATGGAGTCAAGTCATGTGCCATGTCATGTGAATCATGCTCATGTCATGCACAACTGTAGGCACAAACAAGTCGTGCACAATTGTAGGCTAGGCGGTTCTTAGATGCACTAGCAAATTACGCACGATACAGGCCCAAGCTCAGCCTGCAGGCTTTGTACCATATAGGGATGCCGGGGCCGAAGAAGCGCACTATCATAGTAGACGGAGAAATATACTCCGGAGAAGACGACCCTCGCTACATCGCCTACTTGCAGCGCAGAGCAGGGGCAAGCGGCAGCCATCGCTCAGAGAGCAGACCTCCCCAGGGCACACCTGCACCCCAAGGTACTTGAAGAACTGTTTAGGAACAACGAAACCGGTAATGTCACTCAGCTTAGTTTACTGTTCATGGACTACAAGCTCATAGTTCATAGGGCCTGTTGTCCATTTGCTACATGATGCCCAGTGCAATAGACTTGGTTGCTGCATTGACTGCTGCAGTTGGGTTGGACTGCTGCAACATGCCTAATGCTATGGCACACAGCACAGCTATCGGCTTGCTGCAGTCAGACATGCCCCAGCAGCATCAGTAGCACAGCCTCGCGTTTGCTTTCGCTGCTGAAGGTCCAGGGACCATGTCCACCCCGCCATTGCGTCTGGCGACTGGGCCCCCTGGTTGGTTGGGGCTGCCAGATGTTGAGGTGTTTGGCACCAGGATTCCTGCACTGCTCCTGATGGTCCTGCTGCTGGTGGGCTACAAATATGGCTGGTGAGTTTGCTCAACACCCTGCTGCTGCTGTGGTGGCGAGGTGTGTAAGAGTGTCAAGGGTCAGGGGCGTCAGGGCTGGATATGTGTATCATGCCTCAGGGTCGAGGTCAGGGTGGAGATGTCAGGGTGGAGGTTGGGAGGTACTGAAAGACCTGGAGAGGGGTGTGTGGGGTCAGGGTCCAGGGGGGCTAGGCACCCGGCCTGACCCCCACTGCTGTGGCCTGACCTGGCTCCGGTGAGCAGTCAGCGGCAGCAGCCTGGTCCTATGGGCCTACCTCAGCACCTTGGCCCTCAACCTTGAGCCTTCATTGCAGTCGAACACACTAATTGTGGACCACTACAAAACAGTATTTTTTCTGTGTGGTGTTCCCATCGCATGGCATGCTCATGGCCTATACATGGCATACACATGGTCATAATACACATGGTCGCCTACCACCTACAGCATTGCCTGACCCAGAGGGCTATACCGTAAAGTTGGCATGACAAAACATGCAATAATTGAAAGCTGATGACAGGGGGGGCACACATTACTGTGCCTCAGCAGGCTGCTGCTGCTGCTGGGCCTTGAGTGGCTTGTCTCGCAGCCGCTTGTACCCAAGGCCAAAGTACTCCTTGCCCTTGGCTGGCAGAGCTCCCTGCTGTGGCCAGTAGCACAGCTCCAGAGGGCGCCACTTGCTCTCCCCAATGCGCTGCATGTTGAGCGCTGCGTTGCAGTCCCTGTCCAGCCACCTGCCTGGCTGCGGTGCTGGCTTGGCTTTGGTAGCCTTGCCCTTGCCCTTTGTGGGCTCAGCTGGCTCTGGCTCAGCCTTGGTGCGCTTGCTGCGCTTGGCTGGTTGGCTTGGCCTGGTTCAGCTGCCGCGGCCTGCATCAGCGCAAGCCATGCCTAGCGCTGGGAGCAAGCAGCTGACTTGTCAGGCATCACAAGTGCATGCCAGGCCTCAGCAGCACTGACCTGACCTAGACTGCCCAGACTGCCAGCATGTTAGCGTACACCCCAGCGTCAATGGCACCTCACACCCCACCTGCAGGCGCTCTGCGGTGGCTGCGCTGATGCTGTGGTACGCATACAAGGTGCCGGACCCAGGACCAAAGCAGGGGCAGGCAGGGGCCACAGTACGGGCCAGGGCCAGGGTAAAGACATCATAGCCATCAGAGGGAGGGCATGCGACTGTGTGAAATGACACACCCGCTTTACCCCACCCCCGCTCCCGCCCCCGATCCCACTGCCGGTCCCATCCCCTGTGCTGTTTGGCTGGTGGTGTGAGGCTGGTTTGAGGTGTGAGGCTGGTTTGAGGTGTGAGGCTGGTTTGAGGTGTGAGGCTGGTTTGAGGTGTGAGGCTGGTTTGAGGTGTGAGGCTGGTTTGAGGTGTGAGGCTGGTTTGAGGTGTGAGGCTGGTTTGAGGTGTGAGGCTGGTTTGAGGTGTGAGGCTGGTTTGAGGTGTGAGGCTGGTTTGAGGTGTGAGGCTGCAGAGCTGCACAGCTGCCAGTACCACCTGAGGCCCCCAGCCAGGCAGGGTCGGCAGGGCAGAGGCCGACTGTGAGTAGGGTGGTACAGCCGGCAGGAGCCTGAAACTGCCTCAGACACTGCCAGGCTGTCCACCCAGCCACTAGCCCCTACCCAGATTCACCTCACTGCCACCCAGCCCCTGCCCTAGGTCTACCACCACCACCATCATCACCGCCAGCATCATCATCATCACCACCACCATCAACATGGTCGCCACCTAAATCGCCTTGAGTGGTGGACCATGGGTGCGCCTGCTGCCCTGGCGCCCTGGGCCAATTTATGCTGCTGCCCCCCCCCCCCCACACACCTCCCCTCCCACCCCTGCTGCACTGACCTTGTGTCCTCAACCCCACCCGCTGCAGGTCAACACCACCCCCTCTACCCAGTCCCAAGGACACCCCGCAGCCCCTGCTGCTTCAGGCAGCCCTGCAGCCATGCTGGGGGACCTGATGGGCTCCTTGGGACTGGGCACCTCAGGGGCTGCCCGCAGCTCACAGGACCTGCAGCCAGAGCCGGGGCAGGGGCAGCCGCCTGGGCACCCACTGGCAGGCGGGGCAGCACGGGGTGCTCCCGCCAGCACGGGGCCAGCCATGCAGGGCAGCGGGACGGCGGTAAGGGTGGGTGGGGGGGTTCGCTGGCCAGGGACATCGCCTTGGGGGCAGTTGAGTATGGGGTGGTTGGGCTGCAGGAACATGGAATGCAGTGCAATACTGAGTGCAACAGAGTGAGAAGAAGAATCATAGCTACAAATGACTTGCAGTAACATGCGAAATTGCTTTTGTTCGATCACGCGTCTTAAACTGACTCTTGATGTCATTTGGAGATATGGAAGGGGCTATTTGGAATCAGCTGTGACACGTCCAGAGGAAATTCAAATGTTTTTCGCATCTCACGTACAGGCCATCCCAGCATGTAAGACTTGCACCGCTGGGCTCAGCGCGTCGCTGTTAGCTCCCTGCCGGATGTCCACCTCCGTAGCCTCCGTAGCCTCGACGGAATGCGGTACAATAGACCCCATGCGCATCGCAAAGCTTCTAATCGCTTGAGCGCTGACTTTCGTGCTCCTTGCAAGTGGAGCGACCGACGATGCCAGTGAGAACATTGGCTCTTGTCTCGCTGCGTAGCTGCTAATATGAACGCGTGGGACTCATAAATTGTGGACCCGACTGCGACCATGCAGAACTGCTGCAAACCCGGCCCCCTGTCCAGCCTCAGCGAATTTTAAGCTGAAAACATATCTGTCTGCTCGTCATGGCACAAGGTACGCAATAGATTAGGTTGCATGATGATGCATACAGTGTGTGCATCTTGGCAGGGAATAGTACCACATCACACATGATGTGGTGTCACATGGCACATGTGTAACATTTAGGCCTGAAACTTGTGTGGTGATATGACAGTGCTCATAGCGACCCCTTGCCGCAGTTTCATCTAAAGGTAATATTGCAGGCAATTACAGCATAGTTTCAACTGCAGACTCCATTGCTATGGATGATGTCGTTGCCCAACAACACACGCGTATCTCAACAACTTCGTGCAGATGGAGGTCGTGTCATTTCTACAGGTCAGAGCACCATTAAACATTGCTCCTAGTGCATGTGCATCAAGTGCATCCAGCAGCCCACAGACTGTCTTTGCTGGAGGACCACGGCCTACTACACCCCACAACTGCCTCAATTGATCTAGGATGAGGGGGCTGGAGGGTGGGTTGGGTGGGCTGCAGCAGCCGGCTGGGCGGAGGTGGCTGGAGGGTGGGTTGGGTGGGCTGCAGCAGCTGGCTGGGCGGAGGAGGGGGCTGGAGGCTGGGCCCGGAGGGCCACAGAACATTTCAGTACAAGCAGCTCCTGCCCTCTCCTTGCTTTGCCATCCCATGCAAGGGCGCAGTAGCCAGTACCTCTGGCCTCACCTGCACACCACAATGCACATTAGCATCCTGCATGTGTATCCTATCATTATCATGTGTAATCTTGCTCTGTCTTGTCGCGGTTTTTTATGGCTGCTTTACTTACGTGCTTGGCCTTCGGTGACTGTCAAGGCAATGTCTTTAGAGGCTCTGCCGTAACTTCTGGGGCATGGGATAGACACCTCCAGCTGCTGCCCAGGTGCCATGACAGCAAAGCTGCCCTTCAAGGCCTTGGGTATTGCGTTGACCACCAGCCCGGTGTCCACCTGCATCTCGAGGGCTCTCAGGTAATGTGCATGGTCAACCCTGCCCCTTGGGCCAGCACCCCTTCGAGGTGTTTCAAGGTGCACAACCTGGCAGCGCATAGGGGGCGTTGGTGGCTCATGATCCTTGCCCTGGGTCCCCTCCTGCCCACGCCCCTCAGCCATGAGCCCCGCTGAGCGCAAGATCTGCCTCATTTGGTACTCATTGCGCACGTAGGCTAGGGCGAGTCTGGCCACAGGTGGTAACCGCATGGCTTTTGCCCTGACAAGCTGCTTTTTGAGCCTGATGTCCTCCCGCTGCAGTGCGTCCACGCGTGTGCTTGGGATGGGCGGGGCGGGTGTCGGGTCACATGAGGACTGTGATGACGGTTTTGGGAGGTGGTGGAGGTCGGAGGGTGGGGTGGGTGGGGAAGGGGCACCGGGTGCGAGGATAGGTTGACATCAGCGGTGGGTACACTGTCAACACATGCAATGCACACATGGGAGCATTTTTGCATGTGTTGCATACGACTTGTGTGCATGACATGCATGCATGCATGCAAAGATGGCAGATGGTATGGCAGAAAGCTGTAGTGATTGTAAAGATGAGGAGGTGCAGATGCAGTTGTTTTGTTGGATAAGCTAAGATTCAAATCATAGAATGTAAGTACCTTCTTCACGTACCTTTCATGTGGGCGGACAGGTGCAGCACAACCGCTGCCTGGTGCTGATGGGGCTGGGCGGACAGGTGCGGCACCACCGCTGCCCGGTGCTGATGGGGCTGGGCCAAGTGGCTTAGAGCGAGTGGGGGATGGTGCCCACTGCCCCAGCCCCATACCCTGCCCTCCTGCCCCCTCCCCACCACCACCCCTGCTGTTGCTGCTGCTGTTGTTGCCCGGCGCTGGGCCAAGTGGCTGAGAGCGAGTGGGGGATGGTGCCCACTGCCCCAGCCCCACACCCTGCCCCCTCCCCACCACCACCCCTGCTGCTGCTGCTGCTGTTGTTGCCCGGTGAGTGTGGGCAAATGCTAGCCTCCACCTTCAACCGTTGCACACACTTATAGTGGGCCACATGGGGGAGGCGCATTGCCTCACACCCAGCTCGGAGTGTGTTGTCCACAAGGGTGGCTGGCCCTAGAGCATCACCACGCGCTGGGCCGCTAAGTTTAGAAGCATCACGTACTTCCCAGACAGCGTCTGTCCCCTCCACATTAGGTGCCACGCATAAAGCTGTCCATGCTTGCCATCTGCCTATCACGCATGGTGCAGTCGACACCGTGCAAAGAACGCATCGGTCTAACTTCACCACAATGCCCTCAAGCAGCACGGACCGGCCTTTAAGGGGGATCTGGGAACGTAGGCCTGCACCTGCAGAGCACACACAGCAAGTGATGCATGGGATGTATTGTTGGGCAATGACATCATCCATGGCATTGCAGTCTGCGGTTATAATTATGCTGTAGTTGCCTGCAATTTTACCTTTAGATGAAATCACGGCAGGGAGTTGATATGAGCACTGTCAGCACACCACACAAGTTTCAGGCCTACTAGTTACACATGTGCCATGCGACACCTCGTAGTGTGTGACATGATATGAATCCCTGCCATTGTTCACTCACTGAAAGCATTGTGGTGCAGCCTAACCCATCGCGTACCTTATGCTAAAGTGCAGCTGACCGTGTAGTTTCAATTCAGAACTCGCCCAGGCTGGACCGGGGGCCGGGTTTGCAGCAGCCCTGCATGGTCGCGGTCGGGGCCACGGTTAGTTAAGCTCACGCGCTCATTTCTGCAGCTACGCATCGGAACAAAAGCGGAATGTTCTTACTGACAGCTAACCCAGCAAGACGGCCGACGACATGTGTTCGGCAAAAGGTCACAACTCGAGCACGGGGCTACGTGGGGCTCACCACAGCACCCCTAAACTTCCAGCTATGACCCAAACAAGCTTTGCTTCGAGGGGTCCACTTTGGCGGGCGCAAGGAATAATTAAGGGACAGCCCTGACTAGACCTATGCAGCAAGCGGGTGCAAAAATCGCGGCACGAGGTGGCCTGGTTGGCCCATGCTGGCCCATTCGAACATTTTCTCACGGGTGTCACAGCTGATTTGGAATTGAATGGCTGGGTGGACGCCATGAAAGCATCCGGGGCTTCAAATGGAAGGCGCGTAATCATCATGAGTAGCGAGTATGCAAGTTGGCCTCGGGCATGATGTGTGGGCAAGGTGGGTGGGAGCAGAGATACAGGGGAGTAGAGGATTGAATCGAATAATTGAGTGTGATGCTTGCACTGCGACAGCTCGAGGCCGTCAACTTCGTAGCTTGGGCTTCTGCAGCTGTGCGACAGCGACAAAGCCATCCTTTTGACATTCCGTAGAATACAACAACCTTGATCTACGGCCTTGCAGCCTACGCGTCCAATCCCATATCAACATATACGGCAGCCCCTGCGTGCTGGCTGTGGTGGCATCGCATTGATACGATCGCGTGACGATCTTCACGATGAATGTCTTCCGCCTCGCCGGGGACATGACACACTTGCTGTCCATCGTGGTGCTGCTTCTTAAGATAAACGGCATGAAGTCGTGTCGAGGTGAGCGTCGACGCTCTTGCTGTCCAGGTGGCAGAGCATTGCGGCATGTTCATGTTGCTAGACGCTGCACGTTGGCCGCAGGCGTGTCTCGTAAGACGCAAGAGTTGTACGCACTGGTGTTTTTGACCCGGTACCTCGACCTCTTCACCAATTTCATCTCATTGTGAGCGCAACAGTGACAGCAACAGGAACACCAGAATGGGAACCAGCAGGACAAAGGATCGGCATGGATAAGGATGAGCATCTACAGGGGAGCAGGGGTGACAGGGGTGTGGGGGGTCAGCCAAAGCCAGCATTAATCTTGCCCTCCTTCATCAGCAAGCCTTGACGAGCATGATTCTATCTCATACATGCAAGTAGCGTGGCTAGCAGTGGATATGGTACCCACTTGGCAGACATCATGTCCTGGTGATGACCAGCGTTTGACTATCAGCTCCAATACCCGTGAGGGACAGTGTGAAGCTTGACACACAGCCGGTGGCCTTGCACAGGTACAACACCATCATGAAGCTGGTGTTCTTGGGCACCTCCGGCACCATCCTATACCTCATGCGCTACCACAAAGTCATCAAGGTAATTCCAGCAGGGGCAGAACCAGAGCTAGGGGGAAGGGGTGCTGAGGAGAGGCACAGGGTCAGGGACAAGACCCGGGGGGCGACACAACAGGCCACACAGGGCCACCGAGTGGAGCAGAGGCAGAGGGCCTCTGCCACAAGTCGAGTGAAGGCACCCACCGAGTGGAGCCACGGAGAGGGGCATAGACAGAGGGCCTCTGCTTCATTGGGTGGCCCGACACAGCCGACACAGCCCGGCACAGCTGAGGCAGAAGCAGGGTGTGCCTGACAGACAGCTTGTCAAGGGCGAGACCAAGCGCGAGGCGTGGAATGGATTGTGGGGCAGGGTACAGGGGCAGGGTGTGGAAGCCAGGGTGTGGAGGGTGGAGTGGTGAAGGGCATGGAGTGGGGCAGCTATGAGGGGCCAGCATGCAGGGGTCTGCATTGAGGACACTGTGGCCTCACTCGCCCATGGCAATACCAGTGGTCCAGCTGACTGTGAGTCAGGCCCTTCAGGCAGTTTCCGCCAGCAGCCAGCCAGCTGCCAGCAGCGTCGCCTGGCAGTGGGCATCATGCTGCTGTGGCGGCAGCTGCTGCCTGCGGCTTGCGTACAGGTAACGTACGACAAGGACCAGGACACCTTCCGCTACCAGTTCCTCATCCTGCCCTGCGCAGTGTTGGCCCTGCTCATCAACAATGAGCGCACACCCCTGGAGGTGAGGCGGCAGCCCCGGACCCTCACCCGCACCCTGCTCATGGCCCCTGCTCCTTGCTCATGGCCCCTGCACCCTGCTCATGCCCCTGCTCCTTGCTCATGCCCCTGCTCCTTGCTCATGGCCCTTGGTCCTTGCTCAAGGCCCCTCCAGCCTGCCTCTGCTCTCAGCCTCAGCCACCAGGCCACAGGGGTGCCACCCACCACCTTTGCCCTGTGCTCCTCCCTTCCCCTGCACCACACAGGGTCAGACCCCCTGCACCTTCTAATCTCCCTCCCTGCTCCCTCCATGCTCCCTGCAAACGGGTTACCCTAATCCTTACCCTAACCCTAACCCTCCCTGCAAACCTCCCTCTCACCTCTTTCTGGCTGTTGAACAGCCCCACACCTTCGTACCCTCCCACCCCCACAAGCCCATGTCCTCTCTCACACTGAGTCTTCTCCACTGCCGCCACTCTACTGCCTGCTGCAGGTGCTGTGGACCTTCTCCATCTACCTGGAGGCCGTGGCCATCCTGCCCCAGCTCATCCTGCTGCAGCGCACCCAGAACATCGACAACCTCACCGGAAACTATGTGTTCCTGCTGGGGTGGGTGCCTGCAGGGACAGGGGCAGCAAGGGCAGGAGCAGCAGCAGCAGCAGCAGCAGCGGGCGCAGCGGTAGTGGGAGCAGTCGTGGAGCAACGGAAGGAGCAGGGGATGTACTAGGGGCAGCTGCAGGAGGAACAGCAGGGCTCAGCACTACTCTTTGCTTTTCATTAGTGAGGGGAGGGAGGGGAGGAGGGGAGGGGGGTGGAGGGGGAGCAGGGGAGGATCACCAGCAGCCATCAGCCCTGCCCAACTCAGCAGCCTGACCCCTGCCGAGTTACAGCCTACAGTCCGAGCCTGGCAAGCTCACCTCGTAAGCCCATTAGGGTTCAGCTCCCACCCCCTTTCCTGTCCGCATCCTGATCAGCCCAGCCGTCAGCCTGGTTAAAGGCTGAGTCCCAGCCCCCAGCTCTCATCCCTTTACCACAACAGCCATTGTGCGGGTCTGTGCCCGCTTGCTTCCTGCCCTGCTGCCAGCCTCTCCCCTGCCCCTGCTGGCGGCCTGCTGTGTGGCGCAGGACGTATCGCGCGCTGTACATCCTGAACTGGGTGTACCGCTACATGACTGAGCCCGGCTACAGGCAGTGGCTCGGTGAGGCAGAGGCGGGGGCTGGGGCTGGGGTGGGGAGCAGGGGCAGGGGCAGGGGCAGGGGCAGGGGTAGGGGCAGGGCTGGGGTGAGTGGCAGCGGCAAAGGCTAAGACTTGATCACAGGCAGCAGGGGGCCTGTGAGCGTGAGGTTCAGGGTGAAGGTCCA
>JASKMD010000014.1:4758902-5078671 GCA_030144725.1 Haematococcus lacustris | reverse complement strand
AGAGGCTGGTGTGGCGGTGCATGCAGGGCCCTTGCTGCCAGAGACCATGACACCGTCAGGGGCCTCACCAGGGGCAGGCGTTGCCGAGGTACACGTGATAACGGCCACTCTCAGCTGGGAACTCCGGTGTGCCGATGCGGCCTGAGGGAAACGCGTTGCAACACTTGTCGCAAGCTCACTGACTCATTCTTAGCCTGGCCTGAGATGTCACCTTCTCAGCCTGGCATTAGACAGACTGCATTCTCGGATGCCTGTCAGTGCATGATGGCTATAGTGGCTAGGTGGCTGACAGCTGGGGTTGACTGGATTGGCTTGGCCCTGTTCCCTTTTCCTTGCACTTGTGTATTTTCACACAACCGTGTATTTTTCATAGGCCTGCATGAGCACCGCACCAGCCGGGTCAGCTCAGCAGTGAATGGCCAGCAGCCCTGTGAGGTGGAGCTGAACACACTCAGTGCCACCAGGCCTGCAGGCTGGAGGCCCCCAGCAGGGCAGGTGGAAGAGCGCCTGGTGCGCCCGGCCTGGAGCCAGGAGCGTGGCCAGCCAGTGCGGGGCCTGGTGTGGTGCCCGGTAGTGGCCCCCCGCAGGCCCCCACAGGCCCCCCGCAGCAGCCAGGCAGCCACACAGGCAGCAGCCTCAGAGCCAGGGCCCAGCACACCCCAGCCAGCTAAGCGCAGCAAGCGCACCAAGGCTGAGCCAGGGGCAGCTGAGCCCACCAAGGGCAAGGCCCAGGGCAAGGCTGCCAAAGCCAAGCCAGCACCACAGCCAGGCAGGTGGCTGGACAGGGACTGCAATGCAGCGCTGAACATGCAGCGCATTGGGGAGAGCAAGTGGCGCCCTCTGGAGCTGTGCTTCTGGCCAGAGCAGGGAGCACTGCCAGCCAAGGGCAAGGAGTACCCTGGCCTGGGGTACAAGCGGCTGCGAGACAAGCCACCCAAGGCCCAGGAGCAGCAGCAGCAGCCTGCTGAGGCACAGTAGTGTGTGCCCCCCCACTTTGAGCTGTCATCAGCTTTCAATTAGTGCATGTTTTGTCATGCCAACTCTACATCATAGCCCTCGGGTCAGGCAATATTGTAGGTGGTAGGCTCAACACTCCACACAGCCCAATAACACTATTTTAGCCGGGGCTAGTTAGTGGCTGCTAGTGGCTGCTAGTTCCGGCTATGATGGAGGCCCTAGTGAGGGACAAGGGGGCTGAGATGTCACCATCACTTATTTTTACTATTGCTATGATTACTATAACAATCATCAAAGATCCCTAGTGAGGGGACCTGATGCTGCCTTTGCGGGCCGATGAGGGAGGTGCTGGTACCTGTGAATTTGTAGCTGGGGCGCTTGTAGGCGCCGTCTTTGCTTTGGGGAGCAAGCTCCCGCACCATAATTTGCCAGGCCAGGCGCCAGCCCTGCTTCACCACTGCGTGCACACCGGTTTGAAGGCATGGGGTGCATGCAGTGTTGATCTGCCAGGTTAAGGGTGCTTTGCAAACTTACAAACACACTTGCCTGACACAACCGTGGACTGGGGCAGCAGCTTATTGGTCCATTCCAAAAGGGACAAACCCTTGCTGACAGTTTCTTGCTGCTGTGCCGCTGCCTTGCACGCACGACTTGACCCAAGTGATGGGGGGCTGCCTCTCTGGCACCTATCACATACCGTCCGATGCGGCCGGATCGCGACGGGGCTGTGGGGCGTCAGCGCGTGCATGATAGGGGGCACTATACGTTAGTCTGTGAATTAATGTTGGCCTTCGTTACCATGCTTGCCGACGCAGCACTGTGACTGAGGCTGTCCATTAACGGCCCAGGCTTCATGCCTGTTGTGGACCATGTGGATTGGATGTTGCATTGTTGCAGCAATAGCAACAAATGGGATGGGTTTGGACCTACTTGGGTGTGGGATGGGTGAGGGGGCGACCTTTATTTCTAGATTGCTATGGGCACTGAGACCTACACCTACCACAGGGTGCCACGATATGCTGCTCCAAAATGATTAGTCGGCAAACAAAAACGTCCAAATAAACATCCATCTGAACGAGTGTCTTTTGTGGCAAACGGGATACACGGTGCCTTAGTAAAACCGTAACTGCGATGAACGGGGACAGCGCCTGCTCGTGACGCACGGCCATGTCGTTATTGCTGGTCATCTCGTTCGTGCTTACTCACAGCTTTGTTTGGTGTGCTCGATTGGATGCGCGGCATGCAATTACCAGTCAGAACATCAGTCGGGACAGCTCGCGGCTTGGGTTGTACCATACAGGACCCAATCATAGGCCAGAACTGGACAGCCAGGGACCGACCGTGTTTAATGAGGCTGCCTCGCGCATCCTACCACGCCTCAAGCAGAGTGCTGACGCGGACTGGCAGCTCTTCGACCTGGACCAAGTGAGTTGGAATGGGCCCAGAAGGTGTGCCTCTTGTCATCCCATGTCATCATCACCCACTTATGCCCTGACATGCCCTGCAGGCCAAGCTAATGGGCCGGTTAACGTCAGTGTCATATTGCAGCGATGCAGCTGTTATCCAGGCATGGACATGTACCCGATGCAGGAGGGTGCCAGATTTCTTGCCCTACAAGGTGCCCAATCTACACCACCGTCCTGGGTGCTCAGCAATGCTGGAGCAAAGTGACGTGCATGGTGTCCCCTTTCATGGGTTCCAGCAAGCACAGCCTCAGTACAGGGCACAGTTGCAGGAGTTGCAGCTGACCTATTCCCCACAAGTGCTGTACCTTACAGGCTGTCCCTGTGGGCTAGCTGCCCCACTTGCAGGCCTCATCCTGTCCTGTCACCCCAGTCCAGCCAGCCCAGTGCAGCTTGCCAGCAGGCAACCCTGCATCGCTGCTCTGCTCTGTACTGTGCAGGTTGTGTTTGACGTCCAGTGGGACCTGCTTGCCTACATAGGCTACCTGCCCTCCCAGGATGCCATCGTGGTGGCTTTCAGGGGGACTGACTCCAGCAGCTGGGGCAACTGGATCAACAACCTGAAGGCCTGGCGCCTCAACAAGATGTACCCCATCCCTGAAGCGCCTAAAGCCATGGTGCATGCAGGTAAAGGGCCAAGCCGGGCTGGCTGTAGGGCTGTGAGCGGCATGGCCTGCTGGTCTGAGGGGTCATGAGGGACATGGCCTTCAACAAGCACTTTGACACATAGCTTGTAGCTTGTGGCTCATGGCAGGTGTTCTGTAGAGGCCCTGACACTGCTGCTGCTAACGTCTTCATTGTTTTGTTGAGCGCTGCCGCCGCTGCTGCTGCTGCTGCTGCTCCTGCTCCAGGCTTTGCAAACTTGTGGACAGCCAGCGCACTCCAAGCCAACTTGACAGCCGCAGCCATGGAGCTGCTGGAGCAGCACCCCACACCCCGGCTGTTCGTCACAGGGCACAGCATGGGCGCCGCGCTGGCTAGCCTGTGCGCCATGGACCTGAAGTTTAAGCTGAACTTCACAGAGGTGAGGCGGCTTGGCTTGCTTCTTCTCTGAAGAAGCATAACCTGCCAGCAGTGACCGGTGGATGAGGCGGATGGGGTTGAGTGTTGTAGAGCCACCTACGCAGCTATTGGCACCTCTGCAACTCCGCTCCATCTTCACCCACTGTTCCATCTGCACCTCCGCTCCTTTGCAGCCTCCATGCCATTGAACTCGTACCCATACCTTCCAGTCCTCCCATGCAGCATCTAGGAGTTAGTGGAACCATTTGGGTTGTATACATAGAGTTGGATAAGGCAGCAGTGAGCCCTGGACTAAACTTATTGCGAGGCAGTGTAGAACACCCTCCTCTATTGGTGCCCCTCACCTGTTCACTTCTCCATGTGCTCTCTGTCCTTGCCCATGTGGCTCGCCTGCTTGCTGCCAAACACTGATGCCCTCTGTCCACACTCCCTAGTGTGCCACCTCCACCTCCTCTGTCTGGCCGCCGCTGTTGCAGGTGCGGTCGTGGACCTTTGGTTCGCCTCGTGTGGGCAACCTGGACTGGCAGCTGCTGTTCAACACGCATGTGGTGGAGAGCTGGCGCTTCACACACAACCGGGACGTGGTGCCCTCGCTGCCACCACAGCTCATAGGCTTCCACCACGTTGCCCGAGAGGTGATTGTAGGCCAAAGCAGGTGCAGGGCAGGTATAGGGCTGGTGCAGGGCTGGTGCTGGCCTGGTGCAGGGCTGGTGCAGGGCTGGTGCTGGGCAGGTGCCTGAGGTGATATGTCAGAGGACTGAGTTTGAGTTTGAGATTGAGGACCAAGGGGACATACAGGACTACACTCATATCATACTTCACAGCAATATGAGTCACTGCAATAAGGCAATAAGACATGGGCACCCCAGCACCAGCCTCCAGCCACCGCCTCCCATGCACACTGACTGTCTCAGCCGTGAATTTGCCAAAGTAGTGCAATGCGGTGGGCTCAGGCTAGGCGGGTGCTTTCTGAGACTATTGGCTGCAGTGTCCAGCCTGCATGTGTCTGGGTGCTGCAGGCCTGGACTGTGGACATGACCACCAGCGGCGGCATGATAGAGCAAAAGGTGCTGCTGTGTGATGACAGCGGAGAAGACCCCAGCTGCCACAACTCAGCCTGCATGCTGGGGCTGTGCACCAGGTGGGTCAGGGACCTGCAGGCTGTTTTGCACAGCACTGCACAGCACCTTGCACCTCACACTGCCTGACACCATACCCAGCCATGACACATCATTGGCAACCTGCCTGCCAGCTGGTTCGTAGGTAGCCCAGCTGTTAAAGTGCCTCAACTCTAGCAGCCAAACTCTGCAGGCTCTGAAGGCGTCTGCTGCTATGGGTGACTGGTGCGCCGTGTGGTGTTGTGTGGTGTGTATGTGGGTTCCTGCTAGGCTGTGCCATGCATGGTCATGGGAGTGTGGCTAGCTGGGCGGCTGAGTCACTCGCACCATGGCCTGTTGTGCTGCACAGTGTGGCGGACCACCTGAGCTATCTGGGCCTGGAGATGTACAAAGACTCCATGGAGTGCTGAGATAACCCAGACACGTTGTTTTCAGAAATGGCAATAGAGTCCACAGGTCTGCGGGGGGCTGATCAGCAGGAGTAGAAGGATCAGCAGGGCCGCAGCGGAAGCTGGTGGTCTGCGGCTTAGGAGGGGCACAAGGAGCAGCTGTCCCTGCACTGAGACCATGTCCCGAGCCAGGTCAGCGGTGCAGGCAGGCAGGCAGGCCTGCTACAGGGAGTGGGTGGCTTAGCAGGATGAGGCGTGGTGTGAGTGGGGAAGGAGGAGCAGCTGCGCTTGCAGGGTGTGTGTGTGTGTGCAGTAGTATGATCACCTGAAGGGGGCTCTAGCTGCCTATAGGTAGGGCTCCTTTGCCCTGCACTGGGTCTGGCAAGGGTTAGGGTAGGGTAGGTCTGTCATTGTCAGTTGGGGCATGGTCTTGGGCTGCATGGGCCCAGGTCCCCTCCTCTGATCCATGTGTGTGCAGCACATCACATGTGTGTGCAGCACATCACATGTGCTGGCATGAGGTGTCTGGCGCCCAGCTGATAGCGGGGTATGCAGTGGAGGCAGCCAGGTGCTGAGCCCAGTGGTCAGGGGCTGGCTGCAGGCGCTGCGTATGTCCTGCTGGGAACTCTACGCTGCAGCCCTGTCACAGGGGTCAGGCATTCGTGTAGGTGGAGGGCGCATAACTCCTCACAGACAAGCCAGCACCCCTGGTGAGGAGACCTTATCCTACCTTTGCGGACCGTTGAGGGAGGTGCTAGGGTGGGACCAGTTGTGGGGGTGGCTCCAGTGGAGTGTGTCAAGATTGTGCATGGTGCTGGGTAGCCTGTCTGGGCCAGTGTAGAGCGTTAGGCCCTACGGATCAAGCACCAGCGCGCCAAGGTGGTGTCCACCACCATCACCGTTGGCATGTACCATTTGTTCACTAGGTCTGTGGCATGGGCCTCGGGTATGTTGCAAACAGTGGCAGCTGTGGCCTGCTGAGGCAGAGGTTGGGGCCACGTGACAACTCACACAGGCACCCCACCGCCCTCCATGTTGTTCAGTATTGAGGGTGTAGTGGTGCACGCATGTCGTGTGATGTATGAGGGTCTGTGTATACTAGCGCGAGCTGAGTGGCTCGGTGGATGACTAGTTTGTAGGCAGGTAGTTCAGCCTGCTCGTATTGAGGCCAGGTGCTGTGCTCAAAGGTCTCCTTGTTGACTCCATGAAAGGTGCTGCTGCTCGCCTGTGTGTGTGTAAAGAAGAGGCTGCCATCTTTTCAAAGGAGCCTTGGGGGTTTATGTGGCAGGTCATGGCGCCTGCAATGGTGGAAGGCATGCTGGAGGGAGCAGCAGGGCAATGGACGACACCAGGAAAGGTGGCCAGGCTGCATTGCATCCAAGCATGTGTGGTGCTCTCCCCAATGTGTTGCAAGTTCAGGCATCCGTCGGTGTCCCGGTCCAGCCACCTGCCCCATGGAGGGCCCTGGGGTGCTGGGACTGGGCCAGGTGGGGCAGGGAAGGGCTGGGCCTGGGCTGGGGTAGGTGGATGGCTCCTGGGCAGGGGGAGGTGGGTCCTGGGTAGGGGCAGGGGTGTCCTGGGCAATGGGGGCCTGGGCTGGGGGAGGGGGGTCGGGGAGTGGGGTTGGGCGGCACCTCGTGGCACCATAGCAGGCCCCGCACATACTTACCATGCCGCTGGCGCACCCAGCAAGTGCAGCCCAGCAGGCAGGTTGCAGCCCAGCAGGACAGCCTGGCTACTGGCTACTGGCTACACCAGGCTCAGTCGATCCGGGTTAACAGCTGCCTCTTGGCCCCCAGACCCTCCCCCCAACCCTTCCCCCTAAAGTGGAGGCAGCCTCTACAGGCCCCCTGCCCACTCGCCAGCAGCCCCCCTATGAGGCAGCAGCCCCCCCAGCCCCAGCCCCATCCCCAAGTCGTTGATAGGCAGGGCCAAGCAGCCAAATCAGGCTGGCGTATATGATTACCAGGAGCTGGCAGGGGAGCTGGATGGCCCCCATGTCCGCTCACTTGTGATGTGGCACTCATGAGTGGCCGCAGCCATTTAGGTCATCAGCAACGAGCTGTTGGGTCGACATGTCGTACTCGCGGCCTTGGGATCAGGTATGGAGCCCCTCCCCTCTGGCCCCTCTGCGCTGCTCACCAGCTGCATGCCTTGGGGATGCTGCTGACCTGAAGTGTGGGTCATGTGGGAGGGGAGGAGGAGGGGGTATTTGGGGCGGCTGCGGCTGCTGGCTGCTGGCTGCTGGCTGCAGTGGCTAATGCCGCAGGCCCCTCCCAGCAGGCTCCCCTAGGCAGCGTTTCAGTGCCCGCGTAGATCACCCCAAAACAAGTTAGAAAGTCAGGTTAGCTAGGAGCGTGGCCCCCTCCATGTCAGCCGGACACTAGCACAAGCTGGTCGATGACTACATCGAAGGCATGGAACTAGATCTGCCTACACTATCACCAGGCATTGCACTGCGTACTCTCATCACAAACTCTTGGTGTTACTGATGTTCGTCTGATGCACTGTTGGTCGTGTAGACAAGGAGGTCAAAGTGATAGTGCAATGGGGCATAGCACCGACCAGCGAAATGAGCTTGGGCGGATTGCATCCTGCCGCCATATACTGCTGTTAGCGTTCGACAACACTTGCCTGGCGGATGGACCTCAACCAACCATGCGCCGGCTGTGGTGCGCCATGCTATTGGTCATAGCTGCTTGACATCAGGGTTGCCTTCTCAAAGCTTAACTTGCAGTTGCATGTGGTTGCTGTGGCAGTATGTGGCGCATGTGGCAGCATGTACATGGATGTGGCCGCTGCAGTTGTCCCTGCTTAGTGTCCCATCACAATCAGGTGCCCACGGTGCAGCAATGAAGCACGGACCAGGCGTGGCTGTGTAGCTGAAAAGTTGCAACCGACCTACCACCTGTCCAACCACCTGGGCACCTGGCGGCTGAGCCTGGTGCGCAGGGTGCCGTACCCACCCGCTCTAGCTTTTGCAAACCACGACTGCTGAGGGCATCGCGGTGCATCGCCGCGCAATACACCTCGTCGATGCAGCGTCGCATGCGTCCCTCCGCATTTGCCGCTACGAGTAGCCTAGCGTCTAGTCGAACAGCGCGAACAGGCCAGCGCCTTCCTAGGCTAGGCTGTGCGCGACGAGACCCCATAAGTCAGGTTTCGTAATCAACGGCCGTCCGTGACAGGTCGATAATAGCGCGATTTTCAATTGTGCCAGCACTCTTACGAGGTCCAGCAGACAACGTTGGCCAGCAGAGAACATCTGCGCAATGGCAACCGTCAGGAGCGCGTTAGGGTTGATAAACGTGCCTACGCGCCTTGTCTGGCGGACTGCGGCTGGCGCCCTGGCAGCCCTGCTCGTAGGAGTTATCGCGCACAGCGCACTAGCGTTTGTGCCGACGGTGCGCCCGGGTGACGAGTCTCAGTTTTGGCGGCCAGTGATGGGCAGGCGAATTGCTGACCTCGCAGGACCTTTCGAACTTCCAAAACGAGTATGTGTGCGACACTCGCACGCTGATCGTGCGGTGAGTCAACCAGGACGCCGCATCGATATCCGGGGAGAGGCACACCAGGCGGCAGCCACACACAGCGCTTTCTTTCTCCTGTAATCTCTTTCTCTCAAAAAAAAAAAAAAAAAAAAAAAAACACAGCGAGCGAGCTCTGTCGCCTTGTGCCACCCTCTGTTCCCAGGCCTGCCACCGTGCAAGACGTGCAAGATGCAGTGCGGTTGCATGACCATGTCAAGGCCAATGGCGCTGGCCATAGTTGGAACAAGGTGAAAGCCATAATGGCTGCCACCCCAGTCTGAGTTTTGCAAGCAGAGACGATATCCAGTTGGCATGGCTGGGCTTTCCCTAGCCCTGACAGAACATACCACTCTGCTTCTGTGCTGCCATTGCCTGATGACTTGCTCAATGCTGAACCTTGGCGACTCTGCACACCTGCTCAACACTTGCCTGTGCCTGTAGCCCTTCTTCTGTGCCAACCCTGACGCCAGCACTACCAAGCAAGCTGTAGTAGCCCAGTCGGGCTCTGGCAAGAGCCAGAGCTCGTCTGTGAACATCATGATGACCGCGCTGCGGCCATTGAAGATCAAGGTGCTGGAGGATGAGGAGGCAGTGCTGGTGAGCGCACTCGTGCTGCTGCATGAGCTAGACTGGCACACGCTGGACATGAGTTTGCACAGTGTTGAAGGGTGCTGCTGATCTGGGCAGGCAGCGGCACATGTGGCCGTGCCGCCCAGTCTGGTGTGTGTGTAGGTGTGTGTGTGGGTGTCTTCAGCCATTATGGCAGCTGTCCCCTTTGCCTCCAGCACGCGTCCAACAGCGCACATCTGAGTACGGCACAGCTGTCCACAGTTCAACAGCGCACCTCTGCACACTAACCCTAACCCTAACCCTAACCCTAACCCAGCTGCCTTGATGATGAGGCTCACAGTTTGAGGGTGCCAACCTTCTCCCTGGCAGCTACAGTGGGTTTGAGCTGCCAACTTGCTCCTTGGCAGCTACAGTGTGCAGGGCCTGCCAGCAGGCATCATAGCAGCTAGGGCCTGGTCATCCGCATGTGCACAACAAACGGCTCACGCGGGCAACCGAGCTGCTGCAGGGGACACTGGCTCCTTAGTGGGCACACAGGCATCAGAGGTGTTGGGCTCCTGGTGCCGTCAGCTATTGTCAGCTATCTATCTGCTATCTATCTTCAGATGTGTCGGGGTCGGTGTGGCTGGTGGAGTGATGGGTGGTGTGATGTGTGATGTAATGAGTGGTGTGCAGGTAGATGCGGGCGTCATCACCATCGACCTGTTGAACTACCTGTCCAGCTATGTCACGGCCAAGGCACCTGCTGGCTGGACCCTGGTGAGACTCCTGGCGTGTGACCAGGGTGTGACCAGCAGGTGTAATGGGCTGGCCAGCAGGCAAGGACACACTAGTGGAACTTTTCGAGCTGTGTTAGCGAACTAGTATCAACAGCTCAGCAGCAATGTCATGGCGGGTGGCTGCTGCCCTGGCCACTTCAGGACAGCCAGGAGTAAAGGGTGCCACTCCAAACCAAACGCATTTGTGCTGCTTGCCTGATGTGCTGTGCAGCCTGCCTTCCCATGGTATGTGTACCAGACTGTTGGCGGGGCAGTCTCAACAGGCACCCACGGCAGCAGCCTGAAGTGGGGCACTATGTCAAACCAGGTGAGCCACAGGGCCAGCCAGGTCCTTCGGGAAGAGCAGAGCAGGCCCGACTGATGAGGGCAACGGGTGCATGCAACGGCTGCTGGGCTCGCCCCTCGCAGGTGTTGGAGGTGCAGATGGTGGTGGCCAACGGCAGCCTGGTCACGCTGACGCCAGCCTCGCACCCGTTCCTCATGCGCGCGGCTCGCGTGTCAGTGGGCAAGCTGGGCATTATCACGCAGCTGAAGATGCGAATCGTTCGGGAAGAGCCCGTCACGCGCCGCCTGCGCTTGATGCCCGCGTCCGCTTTTGTGAACCTGATGCGGGAAGTCCAAACTTCAGCGGAGCAAGGCAGCCACCCCGGCTGGCTGAACGAGACGGAGTTTTTCTGGTTGCCGCAACGGTCGGAGGTGCGCCCAACCCTTCGCGAGCTTACTGTGCCGGCCCGCTCGCCCTGCCACGGGCCCCATGCCCCGAATCAGCTTAGTGCACCAAGGTCGTGCTTCACCTCACTCTTCTTTGTGTGCTGCCCGCAGTTCATGATGGTGTCCTTCACCCGGGGCGATGCACCAGACCTAGCCACCCGGCAGGCAGTGCTGGCCAGCTATGTGCCACAGAACACCACTGTGTATCAGACTAGCCAGCAACTGCTGCAGGTGAGCTCTCTGAACTGGATACCCCTTCCTCCCCTGCTTCCTGCTCCCCTGCCTACCTCGCCCTGCATACCCCTACTTCCAACACTGTAGCCTGCAGCATGCAGAGTCCATGCCTTGGCAGTGGCAGCTAGTGGAGGTATGTTGCACTTTGCGCAACATCTGCTCCTGGTGTCAATAACATCTGACATCTGGCGCTCTCAACATCCAACTACTGCCCTGCCCACAGGACAAGTCTCTACAGCGAGTTCAAGACCTGCCGCTCAAGCCAGTCAGCTTCAGTGCACCGGGTGGCTTGACAAAAGACGCCTGGGTGAGGGGCAATGGGCTTGCAGGGCTCGTCAGCATCAGGCCCCTACAGCGGCAGGGATAGGATATAGTGGCAGGGATGGGATGAGCTGAGCGGGGAAGGCAGAGGGGACAATGGCCTGGAGGTGGGCCAGGCAGCCAGCAGCCCGTCACTAGGCTGTCTGGAAGGAGGCTTTTCAAGCTGGGCCTCACAACCGCTTGGCCACACGGCAGCGGCGGCAGCGGCGGCACACAGCAGCAGCAGCGGCGGCAGCGGCAGCGGCAGCGGCAGCAGCAGCAGCAGCAGCAGCAGCAGCAGCAGCAGCAGCAGCAGCAGCAGCAGCAGCAGCAGCAGCAGCAGCAGCAGCAGCAGGATTACCCCAGTTGGCCTAGGACGCTGGGCCCTGTTTAGTAGTCTCTCAGGAGCCAAGGCCACGGTCTAGCAGTGGCCATGTAAGCCATGATGCTGTTGGTGTTGCTAGTGCTGCTGCTGCATCTGCTGTTCCTACTGCTTCTGCTATACCTGCCACTGCTGCTGCCCCTGATGGTGCTGCTGCAGGAGGACACTGAGTTTGTGCTGCAGCAGCAGGTCAACGCACCCTTCACCCTGCCCCGCACCAGCAGCGGCAGCAGCGTAGAGCCTGGGCGTCAGGCCCTGTACCGCATGTTTGGGCGCTTTGGGCAGAGTGGTGACGAGCCCCTGAACCCGGTGGCATCAGGCATGACCTGGAAGCCTCCTGCCCCTAGGATGGCTAATAGTAGGTGCTGGCTGTGGCCAAACCTCCTTGCCTCCTGCACATGCCGCCAGAGAATCAGACAAATCAGACAAACCAGCAGAATATGCCTTCAATGCCGCTTGCAGTGTGTGAATGAGTCAGTGGCACAAGCAGTGCATGAATGTAGAGCAGTGCAAGAGCAGTGCCAAGAGTGGCAAGAGTGACTAAAGCATTGGCAAACCTACCTGCAGCCACTGTAAAGTGGGCCAAGCGCCGGCCAGCCATGCTCCTAATGCCAGCATTATGCTGTTTTGCTTGCTGCAGTGATGTACGGCCTGCCTGCCTCAGCCCCTGGGCTGCTGGAGGTCAGCCGCGTAGGAGTGATGTCCATCGCCTACAACGCTACAGTGGAGGCCACCGCGTGAGTGGACTGCTGCCACTGGCTGCTGTGTGTGGGGCTTGGCCTATGGAACCTGTCGCCCTGGTGGCCTGCTCTCTAACCGCTTGTGCCCAACACCTGACCTGACTTGTCCTAGGCCTTCACCGCCCTGACCTGGCTTGTGCCCAACACCTGACCTGGCCCTGGTTTGGCCTGTACAGTTCAGACCTGGCTCTGTCCTGGCCTTAATCGCCCTGCCTTGCTTGCGCCCAACACAGCCAGCACAGGACCAGGGCAATTCACACTCAGGTCGGTCAGCGCGTGCACATGATGTGTGAGTGGGCCTCAACCTTACCACTGTTGCTGCTGCTGCTGCTGCTGTTCCTGCTTCTCCTGCAGAGCATACCTGAAAGAGCCAGAAATCTACGAGCTCACCATCAAGACGGTGCTGTTTGACCAGGTGCGCACTAGCAGCCTGAGGTCATGCCAGGCCTGTGGAGGGTCGTGGTCTCATCACCTGCAGGCCAGCAGCAGCACCCTCCACACTACCTAGGCTGTGCAGCGGTGTGTGTGTGTGTGTGTAAAGGCCAGGTGGGACAGGTGTGCTGCTCTTTGGCAGTGCTTGTGATGCTTTGCATGACATTGCTAGTTTATGACATTTGTGCTGGCCAGGTGGGACTACCTGGTTGGAAGTGTATGTGTGTGTGTGGGTGTGTGCTGCTCTATGGCGCTGCTGGTGCTGCTTTGCATGACACCGCTAGTCAACACACTTCCCACCAATGGCTGCTGGCGGCACATGGCTGCTGGAGGCACGCGGTCACTGCTCACACTGTTGCTACTGTTGCTGCTGGCCTGCATTTCCCACCAATGCATGCAGCTGCATCCATGCAACCATGCATCCTGTTCAAGGCATTCAGGCTGATGGCGTGCGCATGCATGTTGCCCAATGCCTGCTGCCTGCCTGCCCTCTCCAGTACGAGGTGGCCTTTCCCCTGAGGAAGGCAGCGGACTGCCTGGCTGGGGTGCTAGACCTGGCCTATGGCGGGGACATAGACAGCTCCAAGCCTTCCACCCGGGCAGCAGATAAGGGCTTTCGCACCGCTCCCCTCATCCGGGTCATTGGCAAGGAGGACGCGCTGCTGGGCCTGACCTGTGAGTGATGCGTACAGCGGAGGGGCAGAGGCTGGGCACTATCACATGCTCGAGGCCAATTGCGTACCTTCCCAGGCATGGATGGTAGGGCCATGCGCATGCACATGTCACATGCTGATGGGAAGCCAGAGTTCATGCCAGAGACTGTATGTTTAGCCTGCAAGGCAGTGGCTACAGATCACTGAGCAACAAATGCCCTTGGCCGCACATCACATGTCACAAGTCCTCCAGTTTGCAGTCAAGGAGGCAGTGGTCACAGGTTCCGTCTCACACCTGGGCAGGAAAGACTAAGCACATGTCAGAAGCCTGCAGGGTGGTGAAGCTGTGCTAAGCATCTGCATGTAGCTGTGTGACTGGCACCCTCTGCTGACTGCATGCTGTTCATCTCCTCTGCTGCGCTCTTGCCCTGGAAGCTCATCCACTCATAACCTGCGTCCACATGCAATGCCTGGCCATGGGCTGAGTGAGGCAGCTGAGTGAGGCAGCTGTTGGGGTTGCTGCAGATGACGAGCCTCACATGTACATCAACCTTGAGGACTATGTCTACTACAACACGGGGCGCAGGACCAACGCGCAGTTCAAAGCCATCATGGCATACCTCAGGTCAGCTGCTGGGCACCAGACACATGCAGGGCATGTGAGCCTCAGGGTCATGCAGGCTGGCAGGGGTGGCACCAGGGCCTCGGCTGGCTGCGGTTTGCAAGCACAGCAGCATACAGGGGCAGCAGCTGTTGGCCCAGCCCATCCTCCAGCCTGATGTCGGACCTCTTGCCCCTGGCCCTTCACACCCTCACCCACTGACCTCCTCACTTCTTGCCTCATGCCCTTCACCCCTCCACCCTTCACAACCTCGCCCTGAGCCTCATGCCTCAACACCCTTGTGCAGGTCCAACCCTAACTGCGGCTCTAGTGGGCTGAGTGGGGCAGGTGGGCGGCTGCACTGGGGCAAGGCTGGCTGGCCCGACAAGGGCTGCTGGCACGGCGACAAGGAGTTTGGCATCAACTGGTGCCACTTTGGGTGTGCCCTGCGGCAGCTGGACCCCAGCAGCAAGTTCAAGGACAATGCCGCAGATAGGTGGGCAACTGGGAAGATGCTGCATGCAGCCGCCTACCATGCTCACTGCTAATGCTGTTGCTGCTGGGAGTGGAGCTGCTGCTCCCTCCATCCTTTCCACTGTCCGTGCCTCTGCTGCTGCTGCTGCTGCTGCTGCTGCTCCCTAGGTGGAACTGGAAGGGTGTGGATCTGGACCGCTGCTGTGGCCCTGACGGCTTTGATGGCAGCAAGTCCGGCTGCACTTGCTCCGTGCAACACGATCGCACCGCTGCCAGCTGCCCGGCAGCTCCTTACTACACAGATCGCTGAACGCTTGTCCAACCAACGCAAGTGCTAATGTGATCTTTGACCTTGCCTGCTGCTTCATTTGTCATGCTCAGTTGCTCCCCATAGTACTGCTCGCAGCATCTTTGCTGTATGCATAGTACTGCCTTGATGGACACACACACATGCACACTTGCCATCGTGCCGTCCCATGCACGATTGGAAGCCTGACTCGGAAATTAGCCTCACAGGAAATGCATGTGAAGTGTGCCGCGCGCCACATGTACCAACAGGGGTGCGCCTCACAGAATGCATGGCAAGTGTGTCGAGGTGTCACAGCTCCTTGCATGCTGCTGTGTTGACATTGTCAACTCGACAGCAGTGACGTACATCAGTCAAGTAGCCTTGCGAAGTTGAAGTGAGCTGAGGATTAGGCTAGGTTGGAGGGAGGGCTGCTGGGGATGGGGCTTGCGTGCTGGCGGTGGAGTAGCTCGGTGTGTTCCATATCTATTAAGCATATTCTGAGCATGGGCCCATGGTGCAGCTGCTTAGCTCCTGCTTGAAGGCAAGTGCAGTTGTCCAACAATTGCACTGGCCGTAGCACTCGCAATGCTGCTGACAACCTAGGGGCAAGGGGTGGGCGTTGCAATAAATAGAACCTGTTTCTACTGGCATGTGAGGCCAGACCTGCAATGTAGGCTTGTAATTAGGTCGGCAGGGGCTGCAGTACATGTTGTAAGCATTGTCGGGTCTCTTCGGCAAGCTCCGTCGCGTCCGTATAGACGTCCATGAATCACTAATCACATTGCGACACATTCACAAAGGCAAGCTGACAAAGACTCGAACTCATTGGCCATGACTCACTAAGTGCCAACCTATGATATGCTAACCACGTGGTTGGTCGCAGTGGTGAGTTACGTCCGCATGCCCTGCTGACAGTTGCCAGCCACTTGCTAGCTGACGTATGCCTGGGAGGTCAAGGGCCACGACCATCCCCGTTACCACCATTACCCCCGCCTGGCACCAGGGTCTTCACCTCACACCACACAGCCTTTGCCGCAGCCATCAGCTCACTCAGCTGCACCTGCAACCAGCGCCCCTGCCGCTTCATGTTCCATGCATGCATTACTTGCTTTGGACTTGCTTTGGATGCATTACTTCACTACCAGGGCATGGGTCCAGCATGTGGACAGCGTGATGCACAACATGCCATGAGCCTTTAGCCACAACAGCAAGAGGCTAGGTGGTGGTGGGTGACACAGGCGGCGGTGGGTGGCTAGGTGGTGGTGGTGGGTGACAGCAGACAGCAGACTTTGCGCCCAAATGTAAGCTTGCTCACCCAGTTGCGTCTGGGCCTGAATCTCTTCCCTGTCGTTGTCAGGGCCTAAACAGCTGCTGCTGCTGCTGGTGAGCAGGGGAAGTTGGGACTGGGCATGTGGGAGGCAGTGACAACAAGTAATAGCCAGTGCGGTGTGGAGGCAGTCAGGCAGTGGCAGGCGATCTCACAGCAGCAACAGTACCAGTCTTTGAGCAAGGCTTGTGTCTGTCCGTGTGTCTCCATGATATAGCATAGCAGCACCTTGATGGCGCGCATGTCTGCCAGCATGTCCTCCTCTGCCGCATTGGCTGCTGACAGCCGCTCCTCCATCATCTCCATCTCCTCCCGCTCCCTGGCCAGGTCCTGCTGCAGGTCAGATGCCTGGGCCTATTCAGGTGCCAGGTAAGGGTGTTCATGACATGCAGCTTGTGGCGTCCTGCTGCTGTTGCGTCAAGGCAGCCACTGGTGTCAGGCATACCTAGGCTCACATGCTGGCCTTGACAGGCACGGCTGACAGGCACGATTTGTGGCGAGCTGATAACAAACATAGGGCCCTGAAACATCTTGCACATGGTGAGAGGTTGATGTTGTCCAGCCCTTGCCTGCCATCCAACTGCTGTCCATAGACTGACGTCTTGGGTGTGATGCACAGTACAACCGATAACATGAATGAAAGCAGCCCAATCAGCATGTAGCAGCCACTTGCCTGTGCAAAGGCCACCTCCCTTCTCAGCTGCTCTTCCTTTATTGCCTTCTGTTGCTGCCTCTTGATCACCGCCTGCAGTCATTTGACCCCTGCATTTACTCAGCCAGCTACCAGCCACTAAGGCATCACAGCTCCATGTACGATGACATAGGCTGCGGCATTATGTGATAGCGGGCAGGAGCAGCATGCCATGACCAGCACAACAGCACTACAGCACAACATCACAACATCGCCTCCAGCAGCCACATGCCTGGGCAGTCTCCACCTTCTTCAGCAGCTCGTGCCTCTCCTTAGCCACCAGTACTCGCTGCCTTCCCTGCTCACCCTGCAGCTGCCTGACTTGCTGACGAGCATTGCCCAGCTGCTGTTTGGCAGCCTGCTGAGCTGTACTCAGGGTCTGCACCCGCTGCTCTGAGGACTGCCACTCCGCCTCAGCCTGCTGGAGTGCTGCCATAGTCTCCTCCATGTCCTCCTCTGTCCGCTTCAGCTCTGCCTCCAGATGCCGGATCCTCTGCCACACTTGCTGCCGTGCAGTGTTTGCTTCTTGGCGGACCATGTCAACACGCACAACGCGGTTGGTCATGTCTTGGTACCACCGGCATGCTGCAGCCTCAAACTCGCAGAGGACAGGAGATATCTTCCGTACCCACTGCTGCTGGCTGTGCTGCAGCTGCTGGATCAAACCATGTAAGTGATGAACAATGGGAAGCATGGCAGCACTATGGGACTCATTGGTTGGCTGCCTGCAGGGAAGGGCAGGGGTCGCGACAAAGGCATGCGAGGCTGAAGGCAGCACACAGTGCACCCACCCCTACAGGCCGACAGAGGTGCAGGGAGTGGACCAAGGCAGCAGCAGCAGCAGGGAGGGGACCAAGGCAGCAGCAGCAGCAACCTAGCTCCTCCCCTTCTGACAGCTAGCCTGGCTTTCGCCTTCAGCCAGGCAGCGAAAATGCCCATATGCATCAAGTACACAGGTTGACACACAGAGAAAGACTGCGCAGAGGGCACGGTGGACCAGGTGAGAGTCTGCAATGCCTCACGGAGCATTGCGCGGGCGTGCAGGCGAGTCCTTCCCATCTGAGCTCCTTCTTTCGGTAGCCTCGGATGCGTTCTTGGGACTGCGCCGCCTTGCTGCAGCTGTCACGCTGCCGCGACGCGCTACAGGGACAGTGCGGATTGCATCGATAACAAGGGTTGTGCGGCAGGGCGGCAAACCCTGCACCCGAGCGCGCCCTGCCAACATCATGGCAGCAGTGCTTGAGCGGCGACTGTGCTCTGGGTCAACCGTCTCCAGTTGCAGTTCACGGGGCTGCTTTCACGGGGAACCGTCGCAGGCCGAACCCGACCCTGCGTCTGGCCAGGTATGCTCGTGACCTACTGACACCGGCGCGGTTGGAGCCAGCCAGCCACATGTCTTACACAGGTATACATTCGCTAGTGTCGTGCGACTGCCACATCGTACATTCAAACACGGCTGCCTCAATTTGAGATTGAGATATTGAGATGGGGCTGTGTTGGCCTGTGTGGCGAAGGGGTTCCTGAACTGTGCTATGTCTGGAGGGGGCGATAGCCTCCTAGTGGCAATGGCACCCATGCTCAGCACAAGCCTTGACAGTGCGCAGGCCTCCTGCTCCAGGGCCTAAGGCAGGAGCCACGTTTCGCCAGCGGGCAGAGGTGACCTGTCTAGCCGCGACCACAGCCACAACGAGCGACAGCCCCTCTCCCCTGTGCGCTCATGGTGTGTCCTGCAACCAGCCTGGCTGCGCTGCTGGGCAGGTGGGCCTGGTGGCTCTGGCCCTGGGTGCCTATCGGCTGGGTGCTGGGTTCAGGCTGTCCTCCTGCAAGCTGATGCCTGGGTGCCTGGCTGTCTGAGCCCTGCTGCAGCTGGGGCATGAGCACCAAGGGGCATCACGTTAGGCCCTACACCGGCTCCATCACATTAGGCTGAGCGCAAATCAGCACATTATTCCCCTACTAAGGCGTAGAGGCTGTGTTATCTGTTATCCAAAATGTTTGTATGCAACAAGCATCCGGTACCAATACCTAATTTCCTACCCCTCCCCCCTTGCGAGAGTCAGGCGATCGATGTTGGCATGAAACACATGCTCTGATGGAAGCAACAGCATTGCTCACTGTGCTACAGGCTGCTGGGATGGGGCCTTGGGTGCTCGGTCTCGCAGCTCCTTGAAGCCCAATGCTGGGTACTCCTTGCCCTGGGCAGGAAGCCTTCCTCGGTGTTCCCACCTGCACAGCTCCACTGGGCGCCACTTGCTCTCCCCTGCCCGCTGGAGGTTGAGGGCTGCGTTGCAGTCCCTGTCCACCCACTTGCCAAGGTGACCAGGGGTGGCCTGGTGCAGCTGTGGGCACCACATGAGCCCCCGCACTGGCGCCTCAAACCGCTTGCTCCAGGCTGACCGCAACAAGCGGTTCTGCACCTGACCTGCCTTGGGCTTCCAGCCCTCAGGCCTGGTGGGCTTGCTGCGGTCCAGCTTGCTCTCACAGGGCTGGGTGCTGTTCATAGCTGAGCTGACCCTGCTGGTGCGGAACTCATCCACTGTCACCACCTTGCCTGGCACCCTGTCAGTTGGCCTGCCGCTGTTGGGCCTCTCCACCACCTTGCGGCAGGCCTGCAGCACAGCCTTGGCCCCCCACCCACCCCGCGTGCCAATGCCAGCGTTGCCGAAGAACACCACCAGCTGCTTGCGGGTCCCCCACCGCTTCTGGGACTCAATTGCTGCCTCCTCCTCCAACTGCATGGCGCACAAGGCACACACCGCGCATGACATCCTTAGAAGGATTGGGGACATGGGCACCTAGCAGGTCACATGTGGGGCAGTCATCCCCATCTGTCCCTGCCCCTCCCCCCCTACCCTTTGCACCCCCACCTTCTTGAAGTAGCGCTCCAGGACCTTCCCCTGCGCGCCGTACAGCCTCATCCTCTGCTCTGCCCACTTGGGATGCAAGTACTCCTCCCACACTGCATCCCAAGTGGCCAGGGTGACGGCCACATGCCGCTGGATGGCCACCAGGGAGGTGCCTGCTGGGGTGGCTGCTGCCAGGTGCTTAGCTCTTGCCCTTCATCGCGCTTTGTAGTAGACGGAACTTCGCGACTGTCTCCTCTCTCAACGCCGCTCACTCTCACTTGGCAGTCACATTGACAACAGTTACATTGACAACAGACCAACACCAGTTTAACAGTGAGTGCAGCCGTCCTAGTGCAGGTACAGGTGTATGTTCTTAGCTTTGTAGTTATTAGTCAACCATCTGTCGAGTTTCGTGTCATAGTCCAGCAGCTGTGCCCCGTCAGCACCACCCCCCTGCCACCCTCCTCAGCACCATGCGAGCCTGAGATCAGCAAGGAGGAGGAGCAGCGCAAGGAGGAGGAGCAGCGCAAGTCAGTCCAGAACACAACATGCTGAGACTCGCAAACCCACGTGTCAGGTAACCCGCCTGGTGTGGAACACAACCACTGTCACCTGCCACTGCCCTTCAACCACTGCAGCTGCGGCCACAGGCACAACTATGACATGCACATGCAGCAGTGCAACTGCAGTCAACATACTCAAACACTACATACACTCAAACACACTCAACACTACAAAGATTGTCAACCTGATTAGCAGCACTTTCCATGTCAAGCTCGTGGACCAAACAAGCACAGTGCAGATAATGCAGCCTAGCGCACAAGGTTGAGATTATCAGGGTCAAGGTATCAAGACATCAAGGTGACGGGGAACACCTGCTCAACAAGCACCACCTGGTCAATTAGGTGTGATGAGATAGTTTCTGCCAACAGGACGACTGCATTGCACCTCAAAACCACGCAACTGCATCGCACTTCAAATGCAATGAAACAGCCTGCCTCACACCCTCCCTCTCCTCACCCTGCAATTGTGTAGCCAAACATGAAATGTATAGGGATGCGTGCAGGCATGGCCCAGGCAGCAGCTTTACAACAAGTCCAGGGAGGTGCCGGGCCTGCTTAGCATGTGGACAGGGGAGCAGGTGGCTTTAGCAGCCATGGTGCCAGCAGCAGGAGTAGCCCCATGGCCTATACCAGGCACCATGTCCACCTCCATGGCCCCGCCGCTGCACCCCTGACCCGCAGCCTGGCTTGCACCACACACACTGCCAGGCCCAGACAGCACCGCCCTGGTCTCATCAGCCGACCCCACTGCCACTCCCAGCCTACTTAGCACACTGCCTGCTGCTCCACCTCTGCCCCACCAGCCGCTCGCAGGCTGCAGCCTTCCCCCAGCACCACTGGGGCCGCACCCCTCTGGCCCCTCGGCCGCCTGGCTGGGGCCCCACTCCTGCTCCTCACCTCCCCACCCATCACGCCCATCTTGCATGTCCTCCTCCACATCCTCAGCCGCTTCCATGTCCTCCTCCACCCCATCTAGATCCAGAAGGTCTGCCAGGTTGTTGCTGTCACGGGGCCTGCTGCTGCCCTCAGGCTGCGCAGAGAGTGGAGGTTGGCTGCACAGCTGCCTCTCAGCCCACCCAGCACCACTTAGATTAGCCCAGCTTAGCGGCGCAGCCCACACTCCCTCCACCTGCCCAGCTCACACCAGGCTGGGCTACGGGCTGGGTGGCTGTGGGTGGTGGCGGGAGGAAAGGGCTGGGCCAAAAAGCTGGGCCAACAGCAGCGGCTGGGCAAGACCCCTGACCATCAGCTGAAGGGGCCTGGGCCAGGAACAGCGTCAGGGGCCCGGCATGCGCTGACCTGGCCAAAGAGGAATGGCTGGCTGCAGCCTTGGCAGGTGTCAGGTGGTCTGTGTGCCAAAATGCAGCGGTGGGGTCGTACTGCTGCTCCTGCCTGCCTGCTGTGCCCAGCATCATGGTCAACACCGCCCCTGCAACCTCAGCTGGCATGACCTCACTAGGTTGGACAAACCCACCATCGGACGCACTGGCGGCTTGCCAGCTGGCAGCACCAGGGGCAACAACGAGCCCCTTTGGCTGCTGACCAGGCTGCACTGGGCCTGCTCCTGGCTGGGCGGGCAGCAGGACTGTAGTGCTGGCTCCACAGAGCTCAACTTCACCGCCAGGGCTAGCAGCAGCAGCAGGGGTGGCTGGGACACAGATGTGCCCACGGCGTGTCAGGGGCGCTGTGGCAGTATTGGCGGGCAGGTTAGGTGTCAGGCTGGGGGCGGCTGGCGCCCTGCCACTGACACTCTGTGGGCACAGCAGCGGGCAAGTTCGCAGCGGGATATGTGGGTGGTGTGCGGGTTGAGGTGGCAGACGAACAGTAGTCTCGTCAGTGCATTAGATGTTGTCTGTAGCATACGAAGCGTGCAGAGAATCAGACTGCACCAGGAGCGTCTCCCAGCAACAAGGGTTATTGTGAGGATTAGGTTTGACCCTGATCCTAATCCAGCTTATTGCAACACTGGTAGCGACACTGGATACCTGGTCGCATGCTGAAGGTTGGGGTGAATGAGGCATTAAAGCACAACATACCCTGCTGAGCTCAGACACAGTTTGCTTACAGGCTGAAGAGCGGGAAGGCAGGCGCATAAATGCACACATGAGATGTCATGTGGTCTGGATTGGCAGCACTTGGCGATTTAACGATGGCAGGCAGGCAGGCAGGCAGGCAGCATGGGGCAGCCATATGGAACGTCACCCTACATTCGCCCCTGAGCGACAGCAGAATCATTGCCCATGACTCGGCACTCATATAGCCTACGTCCTCAGCAGCTGAGTCAAGCAGAACATTGTCACTCTTGCCACCGCTGCAGCTGCTACCACTCAAGCCGGTGCTGTTTTTCAAGCCGCTGCTGCCTTTGCTGCCGCTCCAGCCGTGGCTGCTTCCGCCGCTGCTGCTGCCCCTGCCGCTGCTCCTGCTCATGCTGCTGCTGCTGCTCCCGCCGCTCCTGCCGCTGCTGCTGCTGCTCCAGCCGCTGCTGCTGCTGCTCCAGCCGCTGCTGCTGCTCCAGCCGCTGCTCATCCAGCTGTTCCTCCTCCTGCCACTGCTCATCCAGCCACTCCTCCTCCTGCCGCTGCTGATCCAGCCGCTGCTGCTGCTCCAGCCGCTGCTGCTGCTCCAGCCGCTGCTGCTGCTCCAGCCGCTGCAGCTGCTCCAGCCGCTGCTGCTGCTCCAGCCGCTGCTGCTGCTCCAGCCGCTGCTGCTGCTCCAGCCGCTGCTGCTGCTCCAGCCGCTGCTGCTGCTCCAGCCGCTGCTGCTGCTCCAGCCGCTGCTGCTCCTGCCGCTGCTGCTCCAGCCGCTGCTGCTGTTCCTGCCGCTGCTGCTGCTCCTGCCGCAGCTGCTGCTCCAGCCGCAGCTGCTGTTCCTGCCCCTGCTGCAGCTGCTCCTGCCCCTGCTGCAGCTGCTCCTGCCGCAGCTGCTGCTCCTGCCGCAGCTGCTCCTGCCGCAGCTGCTCCTGCCGCAGCTGCTGCTCCTGCCGCAGCTGCTCCTGCCGCAGCTGCTGCTCCTGCCGCAGCTGCTCCTGCCGCAGCTGCTCCTGCCGCTGCTGCTCCTGCCGCTGCTGCTCCTGCCGCAGCTGCTCCAGCCATGCTGGGTCTGGCACCAGCTCCACCCGCTGCTGCCTGACCAGCACCTGGCGCCCTCCTCCAGCAGCAGGGCAGACCAGGCCGGGGCGCACCAGGAACAGGGGCCGGCTGCGAGGGGCAGGCAGGGCAGGGGCAGCAGCAGCACAGCTCACCACCTGACAGCCACCAGGGGCAGCGGGGTGGGAAGCAGCACCCAGGGCCCCTCCTGCCCTGCCCTCCCCCTCACCTGCTCTGCACCTTGCCCAGCAGCTGACGCACAGGCGCCTCACACGCCCGCTGCCCCTCAGGCGCCGCCCAGTCCTCAAGGCTGCTCACCAGCTGCAGACCAGGGCAGCTGCCCTGAAGGCTGGCCAGCAGCAGGTTGACCCGGGTCATGGCAGCAGCCACGGCCATCAGCTGAGGCATAACATAGCTGCAAGCATCAGGGTCGCTCTCCAGGCCAAGCTGCTGCTGCAAGCCCTGGGTGTGCTCCTGCACTCCCTCAGGATGCAGGGAGGAGGCAGTCTGCTGCTGGGTTAGGGCAAGCCTGGCGGTATGAGCCAGGTCTTCCTGAGCCTCTAGCTGTATGGCCTGGAGGGCCAGAGTCAGGATCTGGTCATGCAATGCGTCGCTGCATGTCTGCTCGTCCTCCCAGCTCAGCGGAGGCAGTGCGTCCCCAACCACCTGCGTTGCGGCCTGCAGCAACCGCTTCACTAGGGGATGCTGGCGGCACTGCTGTGATGCCAGGGTCACAGCCAGCTGCTGCACAGCCTCAGTCAGCTTGGTCAGGGTCAGGGTCAGCAGGGGTGCTACAGACCCAGGCAGGTCAGCCATGGGGTCACCTGCAGCAGCCGTGGGTGCAGCCACAGAGGTGGCTGGATGGCTGCCAGCAGCTGAGATGATGAATCCAGCTGGAGGACCTGGCAGGCTGGCAGCAGCTGGGCTGGTGAGGTCAGCTGGTGAAGGGCCAGGAAGACTAGCTGCTAGGCAGTCTGTGTGGGTGCCCTGGTTCTCAGTTGGGCGAGCAGAAAGACTTTCTAAGCTGGCAAGCAATGGAGAGGTGGGAGCCACGGGTGGGGTGCTGGGCAGTCTGTGTGAGTGCCCATACAGGTGGCCAAATGGCTCAATGTATATGCCAGCGATGTATGCTGCTCCAGTCGCTGCTTTTCTAACTGCCGCTGCTGCTCCAGCCACCGCTGCTGCTCCTTCAGCTGCTGCTCCAGCTGTTTCTGCTGCTCCTGTCCCTGCTGCCCCAGCTGCTCCTGCTGCTCCTGCCGCTGCTGCTCCAGCTGCTGCTGCTGCTCCTGCCGCTGCTGCTCCAGACACCGATGCTGCACCAGCCGCTGCTGCTGCTGCTCTTGCCGCTCTTGCATTAGCCATACTGGGTTGCTGGTGGTCAGGGCCAGCTGGGACTGGGCAGACGCGAGCTGCTCCTGCACACCACATGCAGGCATGAGGGAGAGCCAATGGCAGCGAGTGACAGCCTGCACGCCACAGTGGCAGTCCGGCAGCGGCAAGCAGCACCTTGATGGCGCGCATGTCTGCCAGCATGTCCTCCTCTGATGCATTGGCTGTTGACAGCCGCTCCTCCAGCATCTCCATCTCCTCCCGCTCCCTGGTCAGGTCCTGCTGCAGGTCAGCTGCCTGGGCCTGTGCAGGTGACAGGTATGGGTGTTCGTGACATGCAGCTGGTGACGTCCTGCTGTTTTTCTAAGCTGCTGTTGCTGCAAGACAGCTACTGGTGCCACCTAGGCTCACTACCCACATGCTGGCCTTGACAGGCATGGCTGATGCATAGCAATGTTGGCTTACTGACTGACACGACAGCAGCTGGTTACCTTATCAACTTTATAAGCAACTTGCTTTGGCAGCCTGGCACCATGAGTTGGCTGGCATTGCCATAGATTTCAGCAACCTACCCTACGCAAAGCAGGCCTCCCCTGACTGTTGCATTAGGCCCAGGCAAGACAAGGACAGTCATGCGCATGGCACAGCACAAAGAAAGACTTAGCGCACAGGTACTGGCTGGATAGTAGCAGGCAAGTGACAACAACTCAATTGTGCATGAGAATTACGTGAGGTTTGCATGCAAACTTTTGTTCATGCTGCATAGGATAAACCTTCAACGACTGCAAGGACCTGCAGCACGGTTGCCGTCTGATGAGTGTTTGATGAGTTGGTGATGAGGATAATCAGGGCCGCGCATGCTATAGTCTTGTGCAGCTTGGGTGTGCTATTGGACAGCTTGCAGGCACCCTGCATCAAGGCCCCACTTTCAGGCAAAGATTGGGATGAAACCTGACTTACCTCTGCAGCTGCTGCCCGCCTGGCCTGCTCCTGCTCTCTAGCCTGGGCCTCCTTCAAAGCCAGCTGCTGCTGTGCCTGCAGCTGCTTGACCTGCTGCATGACTCGCTGCAGATTCTCCTCAGCTGCATGCTTGGCAGAGTCTGACCTGACCAGGTGCTGCTCTGCTGCCTGAAGTTTGGCTGCACAGTCCCTCTTTGCCTTTGGTAGGCCATTCAGTAATACCTCATCACGCTGCTCCAACTGCTGTTGCAGCTGCCTGACTAGCTTGTGTAGCTCATGAACAGTCTGGGGCAGGACCACTCCTTTGCAACTGACGCAAACTCTGAAAGCAACGATAGCAGCAACACAGCCTGCTTGGCAGCCTGTGGAACATTGCATTACATTAGCAGTCGTGGGCCCTGAGCCGTTGCCATGGCCACTCCCGCATTGCCCTTCTGACCTCTTGCCAAACACCATGCGGATGAAGCTGTCGCCGAACCACTTGTCGTTGCACCTGCCATCACAAAGCTGCCCTCGCGGACAGCGGCAGTCCCTGTCGCACTCGTCAGGTGCGTCGCAGGCGGCATAGCCTTCTGCGCCCTGTTGTGAGGCTGCGCGGCCTCGGCTGGCGGTGCTCCGCGACTCGCTGGCTGCCACCTCCGCGTCGTGTTGGGCAGGACGCTGGCTTGATGCCTCAATCGCTCGGCGGCAACTCTCGGCAGGGGACTCCTCCATCGCCTTTGTCTGACCTACAATGTCGGCTCAGCCGCGCTTTGACCAGCCGAGGCCAAAATGCTAGGGTTGCAGCGGCTATGTACTAGGCTTGTTATTCGTGTTATCGCGCGGCTTGCCGGTTTGCTTTGGTTCTTTTTCTAGTTTGCCTGTAATACTCGCTCTCTGGAAAAAAAAAAGGAAAAAAAAGGGTTGCAGCGGATGTTTACCAGGCTTGAGATTCTTGCTATCGCGCGGCTTATCGTTTTGCTTGTACTTGTTGCCTTTGTCTGGTAGTCGTAACAAGGTCAGGCCAGCCGGCAGGAGTGTGAGGTGTACCGGTAGGAGTGTGAGGTGTGAGGCCACCCATGTAACAATTGGGGTCGGCATATTATTGAAGAAATGTGCCTGACAGGTATGACAAATTGTCTTTTTTGAGGCAGACGACGTTTTGTCACAGTCCTGATGACAATGCCTCCACCTGTGCGTGTATATTATGTTGCACTGTGCACTGTGTACCCTAGGTGATGAGTGCGGTGGGTGACCTCCTTCGCCACACCCTTAACCTTCGGAGGCATTCACTAGAGTGGAGGCACCTTACCCGCTTTCCCTGCATCCGCCATCGTCAAACAAGGCAACGACCTTTGGTGAAGTGCGGGCCATGAATTAGCCACCCAGCAGCAGTTGAGGCACACAAGTTGTAGGCTGGCGTGTGCTGGCGTGTGGGGCTGGTGGTAGCTGTTTGGCTTGAAGCCAAGGGGGCCTAAGCAGGCAAGGGGTTGAATTTGAACATTGTTTTTGAAACAAAACTGGCCTCGTAAACAGGTTCAGTGTACAGGGCAACAGCTGTAGTGTACAAGGCATATGGGTTGCAAGCACACTCATTTAAATATGCAACACCACATTGCAACTGTTCATCATGCACCAACCATAAAATAAGATGCTACTGTAACAAAACCATGCCACTCAACGGCGTAGGGAAATCAGTAAGCTCAGCAAGAGGTCAAATGATGAATATGGCAAAAACAGGCAACATGCATGCAACAGGGCTCCTGGCTGCCGTATGCTCCATGCAACCTGGACACCACTGCACACGAGCGAATGGCCTGTACTGATGATGATGAAGCATGCACTTGCTGCCTGCCCCAGCTGTTGCTTGCAGCCACAACAGGATGCGGTATCGAGGCAGGGGTGAGACACTTCCTAGTCACTCTCACTGACCCCCTGGCCCCCAGGCAGCGGCTCCGTGTCGGTCATACTAGTGCTCCAGTTCAGCTTCTTAGCGCTGCTGCAGCTGTCAAACTGCGCTGCCAAGCTGGCCACTGAGGACACTGGGCTGGCCTGCGGTGACTCAGGGTCGCTGTTGAACACCAGGTTCACCCGGCTGCGCACCTCACTCAAAAGTGGCCAAGGGGCTGCAGTCACCGGGCTCAGCCTGCCAACGGACTTGGCCGCAGCTGCGGGTGCTTGTCCACCCGCTGCCTTCGCCCCTGACCCTGCACCCTTCTTCAGGGTGAGGGCCTGCTTTGGCCCCGCCAGGCTGCTTGGTGTGGTGACTGAGGTCAGGGGTGCAGCATGCACATGTGTAGGGGTGGAGGGAGGGGCAGGCGACTGGTGGAGGGTGCTAGCTGCCAGCCAGCCAGGTACAGGACTAGGAGGGTGGGCCGCGGCTAGGCGGTCAACCTGGAAGGCGTGGACACCCCCTGAGCCTGGACCATCCTGCCTCTGCCTGTAGCCATGCAGCGGGGAGGAGGGCGGGGACAGGGCGGGCAGGCTGTGTGGGTACTCTGCCTGACGCTTGGCATGCCTGGGGGAAAGGCGCACGGGCTGTAGCCTGCCAGCCTCAGCCTTGTGCAATGCAGCAGCCCCGCCCCGCTGCTCCAGCTCAGCTAGCTGCAGCTGCTTAGCCAGCTCCTTCACCCGGCTGTCAGTTGCGTTATTTAGGAAGGGGCTGTTGGACGTAGCACCACCTGGCTTGGCTGGGTTGGGCACCAGCTCCACCCGCTGCTGCCTGACCAGCACCTGGCGCCCTCCTCCAGCAGCAGGGCAGACCAGGCCGGGGCGCACCAGGAACAGGGGCCGGCTGCAAGGGGCAGGCAGGGTAGGGGCAGCAGCAGCACAGCTCACCACCTGGCAGCCACCAGGGGCAGCGGGGTGGGCTGCAGCACCCAGGGCCCCTCCTGCCCTGCGCTCCCCCTCACCTGCTCTGCACCTTGCCCAGCAGCTGACGCACAGGCGCCTCACACGCCCGCTGCCCCTCAGGCGCCGCCCAGTCCTCAAGGCTGCTCACCAGCTGCAGACCAGGGCAGCTGCCCTGAAGGCCGGACACCAGCAGCTGCACCCCAGCTGCAGCATTCGACACCGCCAGCAGCTGTGGTCTCCAGACCTCACCAGCCTGTGGGTCTTTGTCCAAGCCCAGCTGCTGCTCAAGGCGCTGCAGCATGTGCTCCTTCACGCTGGTGACAAAGCCTGCCACCTCTCGTGCTGCAGGGTGTGATGGTGCCTGCTGCTGCGCCACCAGGAACAGGGTGCTGCTCTTGGCCTGCTGCAGCTGCCGCATAGCTGCCTGCAGGTTGGTGCGCCCGGCTTCAGGGCTGCTGGCCAGGCTGGCATCCAGCGGCGTTTGCGGCCAGGGCAGCGCTTGCTGGCTGCTTGTGACAGCCAGGTGGAGGATGTGGCTGTGTAGGGCAGCCTGGCACGCCTGGCATGCTTGTGCTCCACTTCAGCTTCTTGTAGTCCCATGACGGGACACCCATGGAGGCCTATAACCCCAGTGACCTTGCCACACCATAGCTCGCCGATGAGGGCTCGCCCAGCTGCCTTGCCATCAATTTGGCTTGGCAAGGCAGCCGCAGACTCGCTGCCTTCCTCAGCACCAGGCACAGTGCCCTGCAGGCTGTACGAGGTGCAGCGTGCACCTCGGTACTGCACAGAGGACAACCACTCAGGTCATGGCGACGTTGTTGCGTGGCAATGCCACAACAGACAGGCTGGAGGAGAGCAAGCAAGCTTTGTGCCAAAGCAACAACCCCCATGACTTGGTACTGATACAACTTTCGTCTTTAGCAGCTGAGTCAGGCTAAACATTGTCATTATAGCTGGCCTAAACCACCTGAAGTGCCATTCCGCCCTGACGCTGCTGCTCCACCCGCTGCTGCTGCTGCTGCTGCTGCTGCTTCTGCCGCTGCTACCGCTCCAGCCGGTGCTGTTGTGCAAGCCGCTGCTGCCGCTCCCGCCTCTGCTGTTGCCGCTCCTGCCACTGCCGCCGCTCCCGCCTCTGCTGTTGCTGCTCCAGCCGCTGCTGCTGCTGCTCCAGTCGCTGCAGTTGCTGCTCCAGCCGCTCCTCCTTCTGCCACTGCTGCTCCAGCTGCTGCTGCTCATCCAGACACTGCTCCTGCCGCTGCTGCTCCTTTTGCTGCTGCAGCTGCTCCTGCAGCTGCTCCTCCTGCCGCTGCTGCTCCTCTCGCTGCTGCTGCTCTTGCCACTGCTGCTCTTGCCACTGCTGCTCTTGCCACATCTGCTCCTCCTCTTCCTCCTCCTCTTCCTCCTCCTCTTCTTCCTCCTCCTCTTCCTCCTCCTCTTCCTCCTCCTCTTCCTCCTCCTCTTCCTCCTCCTCTTCCTCCTCCTCTTCCTCCTCCTCTTCCTCCTCCTCTTCCTCCTCCTCTTCCTCCTCCTCTTCCTCTTCCTCTTCCTCCTCCTCTTCCTCCTCCTCTTCCTCTTGCCGCAGCTGCTGCTGCTGCTCCTGTCGCTGCTGCTCCAGCTGCTGCTGCTGCTCCTGCCGCAGCTGCTCCAGCTGCTGCTGCTGCTCCTGCCGCAGCTGCTCCAGCTGCTGCTGCTGCTCCTGCCGCTGCTGCTCCAGCTGCTGCAGCTGCTCCTGCCGCTGCTGCTCCAGACGCAGATGCTGCACCAGCCGCTGCTGCTGCTGCTCTTGCTGCTGCTGCTCCAGCCATACTAGGTTGGTGGTGGTCAGGGCCAGCTGGGACTGGGCACACGCAAGCTTCTCCTGCACACCACATGCAGGCATCAGGAAGAGCCAATGGCAGCAAGTGACAGCCTGCATGCCATGATGGCAGTCAGGCAGCGGCAAGCAGCACCTTGATGGCGCGCATGTCTGCCAGCATGTCCTCCTCTGCCGCATTGGCTGCTGACAGCCGCTCCTCCATCATCTCCATCTCCTCCCGCTCCCTGGCCAGGTCCTGCTGCAGGACAGCTGCCTGGGCCTGTGCAGGTCTTCGTAATGCATTGCTTTCCCTGCACTACATCCATCTATGTACACAGGCATGACTCGCACACAGTGCTCTAAGCATGATGCCATGCAGTGTGACATGATGTCATAGCTGATAGCAGCAGCAGGCCCTGATTGACACAGCAGCAGCTGGTTGCCTCATCACCTCTATCAACCAGTTGCCTTGGCAACCTCCACCCTCCAAAGCAACACACAGTCATCCAATCAGCTAAGCAGGGGCCAGTGACAGTATTGACAACTCATTGCTTGGCATTTGTTGCGCTGCCCCTCTGCCCCTGTCTGTTGCTTCACCTTGCACAGCCTGAGGTCTGCTGCCGCTGCCTCCTCCTGGGCACTGAGGGCAGCCAGACGCTCTTCTAGAACCTCCATGTCCTCCACATGCCGCAGCTTCTCTGCTCGCAAGGCATCTACTTTGGCCGTCAGCTGCCTTGCATGTTCCTGCACGCGCATGGGACTCGCATGTCTGGAGCATCCCACCTGCAGCATGCCGCTGTTATGGATGAGTCGGACGGCTTACTTACATTGGCTGTCAGCCATCAGGCTGCTTGGTCGCCCTGCTCCTGCAATGCGTTTTAATTGCAATGCAAGGCTAGGTGGAGCCTGGTGCAGCTCAATAGCCATGTTCCAGCATGTGCACAATGGCCTGAGCCTGCACCTGGCAGCCTGGCACCAGGAGCTGGCTGGCATTGCCATAGGTTTGAGCAACCCTACCCTAGGCAAAGAAAGACTTAGCGCACAGGCACTGGCTGGAAGGGTATACACAGCCTGGTAGACACAGCCTGGATAGTAAAGTAGCACCAGTCAGTAAGTGACAACGATTCAATTGTGCATGAGAAGTGCGTGAGGTTTGCATGCGAACTTTTGTTCGTGCTGCATACGATACACCTTCAACGACTGCAAGGACCTGCAGCATGGTTGCCGTCTGATGAGTGTATGATGATTTCATGATGAGATATCCAGGGCCGCACAGATTATAGTCTTGTTATAGCTTTGTTATAGCTTTGTGCAGCTTGGGTGTGCAATTGGATGGCTTGCAGGCACCCTGCAGCCCTGATATCACATGTAGGTTGGGTTGCAACCTGACTTACCTCTGCAACTGCAACCCGCTTGGCCTGCTCCTGCTCTTTAGCCTGGGTCTCCTTCACAGCGAGTTGCTGCTGTGCCTGCAGCTGCTTGACCTGCTGCACAACCCGCTGCAGCTTCTCCTCAGCTGCATGCCTGGCAGAGTCTGATCTGGCCCGGTGCTGCTCTGCTGCCTGAAGTTTCGCTGCACATCCCCTGTTTTCGTGTGTTTGGCCATTGAGTACTTCCTCTTCACGCTGCTCCAACTGCTGTTGCAACTGCTTGACCAGCTTGTGAAGCTCAGGAACTGTCTGGGGCAGGACCACTCCTTTGCTATCGACGCAAACCCTGAAGCAACGGTAGCAGCAACACAGCCTACTGGCATCTGCTGGACCACTGTGAAACATTAGCAGTCGTGGGCCCTGAGCCTTTGCATTGGCCACTCCCGCATTGCCTTTCTGACCTCTTGCCAAACACCATGTGGACGAACCTGTCGCCGAACCACTTGTCGTTGCACCTGCCATCGCAAGGCTGCCCTCGCGGACAGCGGCAGTCCCTGTCGCACTCGTCAGGAGCGTCGCAGGCGGCATAGCTTCCTGCGCACTGCTGTGAGGCTGCGCGGCCTCGGCTGGCGGTGCTCCGCGACTCGCTGGCTGCCACCTCCGCGTCGTGTTGGGCAGGACGCTGGCTTGATGCCTCAATCGCTCGGCGGCAACTCTCGGCAGGGGACTCCTCCATCGCCTTAGTCAGACCTGCAATGTCGGCTCAGCCGGGCTTAAACAGCCGAGGCCAAAATGCTAGGGTTGCAGCGGCTATGTACTAGGCTTGTTATTCGTGTTATCGCGCGGCTTGCCGTTTTGCTGGTACTTGTTACGTTTCGCTGGCATATGTAGAAAGGTCAGGCCAGACGATATGTGTCCGTAATCACGGCGACCAGGGTTGTTTCACGGCCGATGCGTGAGGTATGACGAGCTTGGGTCTCGGTATGCAATGCCGCAACCTGATAGAAGGCCCAGCACAGCCATGGCTCGAAACAGGGTGTCATTACAATGGGAGTCAGCAGCAGTCAGCCGGTTTCCTATCCTCCCGTGCCTCACTGCACCTGGCTGGAATCACAATGCCTCAGTCGGTGCGTGTATATTGTATGTTGCAATCTGCTGTGTATTGATAGGCGATGAGTGACCTCCTTTGCCTGTCCCTCAGAGGCCCCTACTACAGTGGGGGCGCCTCACTCGCTTTCCCTGCATCCAACATCGTTGAACGAGGCAACGACCCAAGTCAGAACTAGTTCAACGAGTTAGTCACCCAGCAGCAGATGAGGCACACAGGTTGCAGGCGCGGTAGTGGGACACTGCTGAGCTGTGGTGGGTGTGCTGGCGTGTGGGGCTGGTGGTAGCTGTTTGGCTTGAAGCCAAGGGGGCCTAAGTAGGCAAGGGGTCGAGTCTGGGTGCCACGGCAGCCACTGCATTGCTGGGTTGCTTAGGACCCAGCAGTGTCTATCACACCTGGCCAATGCCGCCAAGGTCAAATCTGCAAGCCAGCATGCTGAGCGTAATGGGCAGGAAGGTAGCCTCACCACACCAACAGTAACCTTGGGAAGACTACAACTGCCCTCGTGAACAGTTCCACAAGCCAGCAACTTCGAAGTGTACAAGGCAACGGCATGACCACCAGCAGCGCTTCAGCTGCCATAGTGTTGACAGGCACACTAGCGCATCACGCAATGCCAGACTGCAACAGTTCACCGTGGCATAAACTCTGAGCTGGCGTGTCAAGGTAACCCGCCTGAGGTGGAACACAGCCAGTGCTACCTGTCACCAACACCGTCCAGCTCAGCTCACACTCACTCCACCTGCCCAGCTCACACCAAACTAGGCTACGGGCTGGGTGGCTGTGGGTGGTGGTGGGAGAAAAGGGGGTTCTGCCTCTGCCTTTGCCTGTAGAAGCTCAGCCAACTGTGGGCAAGCTGGGCCAACAGCAGCGGCTGGGCAAGACCCCTGACCCCTGCGTTGAGCTGGCCAAAGAGGAACGGCCGGCTGCAGCCTTGGCCTTGGTGTCAGGTGGTCAATGTGCCATGGTTCAGCGGTGCTCCACCAGCTTAGGCAATACGCAAGGCTAAACTGCAATTGTTTATCATGGCACTAACAAGAAAGATTACCATACCAAACCATGTACATTTACATTACCAAACCACGCCGCTCAACGGTGAAGGAGAGTTAGTAAGCTGAGCAAAAGGTCAAACCACTATTATAGCAAAAACAGGCAACCTTCATGCAGTAAGGCACCTGGCTTCCATAAGCTCCATGCAATCTGGGCACCACCTGGCCACTATGACACACGACCGTTGCCCACAAGCAAAACCACATGTTCGCATGCAAGGTGGCCAGTCGGTGTCACCAGGTAGCTGTCTAGATGCCGGCGGTGGCAGGCAGTGTGGGGACAGGGGTGGTCAGATTGCAATGCTTCAACACAAGTTCAGGTAAGTCGTAATCTCTGTGGTGCAACTCACACACACTCAACCACCTGCTCAACAAGCGCTACCTTGTCACCAAGATGGGACGAGGTGGCTACTGCCAACAGAACGACTGCATTGCACTTCAATACCACGAACAGCCTGCCTTACACCCTCCCTCCACCCTGCCAGTGTTTACTACATTGGCCAACCATGCTTCAGCCAACCATGGGAGGTACAGGGATGCGTGCAGACTTAGGATAGAGGCAGGCAGGCTGCCAGCTGCTTGTGAGCGCTGCGGCAGGGGGTAGGTGGGCCAAGAGCAGCCAGTGAGGGGGGAGCACTCAATCATGTTGCTGTTGCCGTCGACAATCTTGACCCTACTGCAGCTTGGGTGTGCCCTAGCAGCTGGCTCAGGGTCCTGTGCTGCCACACTGCCTGATGCTGCAGCCATGCTTGCCTGGCCAGGCAGGGACTGACCGCAGCCTTCATGTCTGGGGCCTTGTGGTAAGGTCGGGAGGGTCATGGGCCTGACTGTTGGCCCGTAACCTATCCCAGCTCAGAAGCAGCAGGGGTCACTTTGCCAGGTGCTGCTGGCTGTGGTGCCCACACCCATTGATATCACACTCGCCCCAGCTGCTTCTGATCCTACTGCCGACAACACCCTCCCCACTGCTGCTGCTGCTGCTGTTGCTGCACATTGGCTGCCACCTGGCTGTGTACCCTGGCTAAGGTGGGCTGGGCCATGTCCAAGTGACAGTGCAGTGGGTTGGGTGACCCTGATACCTCTCACACCAGCTTTCAAAACAGACTTTTTGCTTCATGCAGGAGCAGCTCCAGCAACAGCACTAGCTGAAGCACTGTGGCGCTTGGAATCCTTTTCCTTGTGGCGTAGCAGTGTGTACTCTGCATTTTGCTTCTTCTGAGCAGCCACATACACCTTCTTGGCTGCATCTGCTTCATGCTGCTTGGCCGCTTCAAGCTCTTCAGCAGCCTCTTGGCACTGTTGCTCCAGCCATGCTGGGTCCGGCACCATCTCCACCAGCTGCTGCCTGACCAGCACCTGGCGCCCTCCTCCAGCAGCAGGGCAGACCAGGCCGGGGCGCACCAGGAACAGGGGCCGGCTGCAAGGGGCAGGCAGGGCAGGGGCAGCAGCAGCACAGCTCACCACCTGGCAGCCACCAGGGGCAGCGGGGTGGGCTGCAGCACCCAGGGCCCCTCCTGCCCTGCCCTCCCCCTCACCTGCTCTGCACCTTGCCCAGCAGCTGACGCACAGGCGCCTCACACGCCCGCTGCCCCTCAGGCGCCGCCCAGTCCTCAAGGCTGCTCACCAGCTGCAGACCAGGGCAGCTGCACTGCAGGCCGGACACCAGCAGCTGGGTGCGTGTGGCGGCAGCAGCCACGGCTTGCATCTGGTGCCCAAGGAAGCTCTTGGCAGCAGCGTCCATGTCTAGCCCCAGCTGCTGCTCCAAGCGCTGCTGGACGTCATCCTGCATGATCGCCAGCTGCAGCCCAGCTTCCCTGGTGGCAGGGTGTGATGGTGCCTGCTGCTGCGCCACCAGGAACAGGGTGCTGCTCTTGGCCTGCTGCAGCTGTTGCATAGCTGCCTGCAGGTCAGTGCGCCCAGACTCAGGGCAGCTGGCTAGGCAGGTGTCGAAGGGCGAGGGGGGCGGCCAGGGCAGCTGCTGCACAGTCCTCAGGGTCAGGGTCAGCACGTGGCTGTGCAGGGCAGCACTGGCGGCATTGCTGTCCCAGCTGCTGATGCCCAGATTATACCCCACCTCTACCCCTGCTGCACTAGCCCCAGCCGTTTCCTTAGCTGCCTGCAGCAGCTGCTGCACAATGGGGTGGTCCATGTTGCTGCCCTGTGTCAACACAGCTGCCAGCTGCTCCACTGCGACGCTTAGCTCGTCCAGGCACTCCCGTTGCTCAACACAGCCAAAAGCCTTAGGGAAGCTGCTGCTACCACTGCCACCCAGAACTGGAAGTTGAGTTTGGGAATGTGGCTGAGCCTGACCTCCTTCTGTGACCAGCTGGGACTGAGCGGGCGCAAGCTGCTCCTGCACACACAAACAGGGGCCAGTGGCAGTAATGAGGACCCATTGCATGGCATTAGGAGGTTTGCCCCTCTGCCCCTATCTGTTGCCTCACCTTGCACAGCCTGAGGTCTGCCGCTGCCTCCTCCCGGGCACTGAGGGCAGCCAGACGCTCCTCCAGCACCTCCATGTCCTCCACATGATGAAGCTTCTCTGCTTGCAATCCATCCACCTTGGCCGCTAACTGCCTTGCATTCTTCTGTACGCGCATGGGACTCAACAACACTTGCATGTCTTGAGCATCCCACCTGTAGTATGCCGCTTTCATGGAAAAGTTGGATGGCTAACACACATCGGCTGTCAGCCATGAGACTGCTTGACCGCCCTCCTCCTCTGCAATGCAAGGCTAGGTGCGGCCTGATGCAGCTTAATAGACATGTCCAGCAATTGCAATATGGCCAGGCAAGGGAAGGACAGTTATGCATAAGGCACAGCGTAGAGACGGACTTGGCGTACAGGCACCATGTGAGTGGAGGAGCTGGCTGGGAGGGTGGACACATCAAGTCAAGTAGCATTAGTCCAATGGAAGTGAGAATAAAACGAGTGTTCCAGACGTCTGCACAAGGACTTGCGTTCATGCTGCATAGGATGAACCTGCAGCACGGTTCCCGTCTATTGCGTTTATGATGAAATGGTTGATGAGGATATCCATGGCCGCACAGATTGTAGTCTATAGCGTATAGCTTTGTGCAGCTAATATAGTGTATAGCTTTGTGCAGCTTGGGTGTGCAATTGGATGGCTTGCAGGCACCCTGCAGCCCTAATATCACATGTAGGTTGGGTTGCAACCTGACTTACCTCTGCAACTGCAGCCCGCTTGGCCTGCTCCTGCTCTTTAGCCTGTGCCTCCGTCACAGCCAGCTGCTGCTGTGCCTGCACCTGCTTGACCTGCTGCATAACACGCTGCAGCTTCTCCTCAGCTGCATGCTTGGCAGAGTCTGACCTGACCCGGTGCTCCTCTGCTGCCTGAAGTTTGGCCACACTGCCTCCCTTTTTCTTTGGTAGGCCATTGAGTACTTCCTCTTCACGCTGCTCCAACTGCTGTTGCAGCTGCCTGACTAGCTTGTGTAGCTCATGAACAGTCTGGGGCAGGACCACTCCTTTGCAACTGACGCAAACCCTGGAAGCAACGGCAGCAGCAACACAGCGTGCTTGGCACCTGGTGGAGCATTGCAGTACATCAGCAGCCGTGTGCCCTGAGCCCTTGCATTGGCCACTCCCGCTTTGCCCTCTGACCTCTTGCCAAACACCATGTGGATGAACCTGTCGCCGGACCACTTGTCGTTGCACCTGCCATCACAGAGCTGCCCTCGCGGACAGCGGCAGTCCCTGTCGCACTCATCATGAGCGTCGCAGGCGGCATAGCTTCCTGCGCCCTGCTGTGAGGCTGCGCGGCCTCGGCTGGCGGTGCTCCGCGACTCGCTGGCTGCCACCTCCGCGTCGTGTTGGGCGGGATGCTGGTTTGATGCCCCAATCGCTCGGCGGCAACTCTCGGCAGGGGACTCCTCCATCGCCTTTGTCTGACCTACAATGTCGGCTCAGCCGCGCTTTGACCAGCCGAGGCCAAAATGCTAGGGTTGCAGCGGCTATGTACTAGGCTTGAAAATCTTGCTATGGCTCTGCTTGCCAGTTTGCTGATACTTGTTACGTTTCGCTAACATACGTAGCAAGGTCAGGGCCAGACGATATGTGTCCGTGATCACGGCGACCAGGGTTGTTTCACGGCCGAAGCGTGAGATATGACGAGCTTGGGGTCTCGGTATGCAATGCCGCAACCTGCTAGCAGGCCCCATACAGCCAGAAGTCAGCCGCAGTCGCATTACAATCGCACTACAGTGGGGGCCCCTCACCCGCTTTCCATGCATTCAGCATCGAATTTCCATGCATTCAGCATCGAGGAAACGACATGAGGCAGAACGTGTTCAACGAGTTAGTCACCCAGCAGCAGGTGAGGCACACAGTTTTCAGGCGCGGTAGCTGCTGAGCTGTGGAGAGTGTGCTAGTGTGTGGGGCTGGTGGTGGCTGTTGAACCTGAAGCCACGGTGCCAAAACAGGCAAAGGGTTGAGTTTGGGTGCCACGGCCGCCACTGCATTGCTGGGTTACTCAGGACCCAACAACGTCAGTCACACCTGGCCACACCTGCCAAGGTCCAGTCTGGCCTTGCAAGCCATCATGCTGAGCGTGATGGGCAGGAAGATAGCCTCACCACACCAATGGCAAGCTTGGGAAGACTACGACTGGACAATGTGACCAGGTATACAAACCAGCAATGCCACAGTGTACAAGACAACGGCATGACCACCTGCAGCGCTTGAGCTGCCACAATGTTTGCAAGCACACTCATTATATACGCAACGCCAGAATGCAACCGTTCAACATGGCACCAACCACACATGAAACATGCCACCATAACAAAACCACCATCGGCAAGAGGTCAAATGATGACTATGGCAAAGACAGGTGACATCCATGCAGTGAGGCACCTGGCATGCAGTAAGGCACCTGTGTATGCTCTATGCAACCTGGACACCACCTGGCCGCGATGACACGCGACTGCAGCTGGATCACCCAGTTAAGGTGTATTTGCAATTGTCAGGCCTGTCTAGATGACGGTGGAGGCAGGCAGTATGGGACAAGGGTGGTCAGCTTGCAATGCTGCAACACAAGTTCAGGTAAGTCGTAATCTTCGTGGTGCAACTCATACACACTCAACCACCTGCTCAACAAGCGCTACCTTGTCACCAAGATGGGACGAGGTGGCTACTGCCAACAGAACGACTGCATTGCACTTCAATACCACGAGTAGCATGCAACAGCCTGCCTTGCACCCTCCCTCCACCCTGCCAGTGTTGACTACTTTGGCCAATCATGCTTCGGCCAACCATGGGATGTACAGGGAGGCGTGCAGACTTAGGATAGTGGCAGGCAGGCTGCTAGACGGGTGGGCCGGGAGCAGCCAGTGAGGGGGGAGCACTCGACAATGCTGCTGTCGCAGTCGACATTGTAGACCCTACTGCAGCTTGGGTGTGCCCTAGCAGCTGGCTCAGGGTCCTGTGCTGCCACACTGCCTGATGCTGCAGCCATGCTTGCCTGGCCAGGCAGGGACTGACCGCAGCCTTCATGTCTGGGGCCTTGTGGTAAGGCTGGGAGGGTCGTGGGCCTGACGGCTGCCCTTCCACCTATCCCAGGCCAGGAGCATCAGGGGTCCCTTTGCCAGGTGCTGCTGGCTGTGATGCCCATGCTACTGCCCTTGGCGCTACACCCATTTCTGTCACACTTGCCCCAGCTAGTTCTGATCCTACTGCCGACAACACCCTACCCACTGCTGCTGCTGCCACACATTGGCTGTCAATTGGCTGTAGGCCCTGGCTAAGCAGGGCCTGGCCATGTCCAAGTGACAGTGCAGAGGGGTGGGTGACCCTGATACCTCTCACACCAGCTTTCAAAAAAGACTTCCTCCATGGCATCTAGTCACCGGTCTGCTTCATTTAGGTGCAGAAGCGGCAGCACCACTAGCTGAAGCACTTTGCCGCCTGGCTTCCTCTTCCTTGTGGCGTAGCAGTGTGTACTCTGCATATCGCTTCTTTTGAGCAGCCTCATACACCTTCCTGGCTGCATCTGCTTCACGCTGCTTTGCCGCTTCAAGCTCTTCAGCAGTCTGTTGGCACTGCTGCTTCAGCCATGCTGGGTCCGGCGCCAGCTCCACCAGCTGCTGCCTGACCAGCACCTGGCGCCCTCCTCCAGCAGCAGGGCAGACCAGGCCGGGGCGCACCAGGAACAGGGGCCGGCTGCAAGGGGCAGGCAGGGCAGGGGCAGCAGCAGCACAGCTCACCACCTGACAGCCACCAGGGGCAGCGGGGTGGGCTGCAGCACCCAGGGCCCCTCCTGCCCTGCCCTCCCCCTCACCTGCTCTGCACCTTGCCCAGCAGCTGACGCACAGGCGCCTCACACGCCCGCTGCCCCTCAGGCGCCGCCCAGTCCTCAAGGCTGCTCACCAGCTGCAGACCAGGGCAGCTAACCTGTAGGCTGGCCAGCAGCAGGTTGACCCGGGTCATGGCAGCAGCCACGGCCAGAAGCTGAGGTCGCCACGTCCTGCCTGCCTGAGTGTCCTTATCCAGGCCAAGCTGCTGCTGCAGCTCCTGCTGTAGCTGTTGCTGCATGAGCTGCCTGATCCCCTTAACATACTCAGCTGCCTCCCTGGTGGCAGGGTGTGATGGCGCCTGCTGCTGCGCCACCAGGAACAGGGTGCTGCTCTTGGCCTGCTGCAGCTGCTGCATGGCTGCCTGCAGGTCAGTGCGCCCAGCCTCAGGGCAGCTGGCAAGGCAGGCAAGGTACTTGGTAAGTGATACCCCAGCAAGGTGCTGGTACCAGTCCACCTGCTGCTGCATAATTCCGAGGGCTGTTGTCATGACGTGGTGATGCAGGGCAGCCACAGCGGCACCCCTGTCCCAGTCGCTGATGATGTGGCATGCCTCCATCACTCCTTTCACCAGGCTCTGCAACAGTGGGTATGCAAAGTTCATGTGCTGGCTGACCAGCTGTTTCACCGCTAAGCTCAGCTGGTCCAGGCACTCCCGTTGCTCCACACAGCCAAAGCCCGTAGGGAAGCTGCTGCCAGCACCGCCACCCACAGCTCGGGGCTGGGGCTGAATCTGAGGTTGGGCCTGACCTCCTTCTGTGACCTGAGCCAGCTGGGACTGAGCGGACGCAAGCTGCTCCTGCACACACAAACAGGGGCCAGTGGGAGTAATGACCCATTGCATGGCATTGCGAGGTCCGCCCCTCTGGCCCTGTCTGTTGCTTCACCTTGCACAGCCTGAGGTCTGCTGCCGCTGCCTCCTCCTGGGCACCGATGGCAGCCAGACGCTCTCCCAGCAACTCCATGTCCTCTGCATGCCGCAGTTTCTCTGCTTGCAAGGCATCTACCTTGGCCTCCAGCTGCCTTGAATGCTCCTGTACACGCATGCAAGGTGATGCAGTGCACCTGACGGCTTCAGGCAGCTGTAGGCCATGACTTCTCCCTCCCCTACATGACCTCCTCGCTCACACCCTGTGTACACCGGGGTTGCTTCCCTTATCATCATGGTTAGCTCGTATTCTTTACGATCTTTCATTGGAGGTTGGCGTGTATCCCTGCCTCCTCAGTGTAACAATTGCTATGGCATGGTTGTATGTGGGCATGGTCGTATATGTCCAAGTCAGTCGGGGAACATGGGTGTGTGACTTGGTCCTTAAGGTCATCATCAGCGAACATTGGCGCGTGCCCAAAGTAGCAATGGCTATATTTCAAGCTGAATCGGTCCAATTACCAGATTTGTGATTCATGGGCTGGAGATCAGTGTGAGGTCATTGCCGCACATCACTTTTCTAAGCAATATCACGATTTTAAGCAATGCCATGAGCCTACAGAGTCTTAGGCAGACCTATGCACATATGTGGCTGCATCAAGCTGAGCCAGCTCCCACCTTGCCTGTACCTTGCTTGTTTTCACAACAAGCATCTGCACACCTTTATGACTGCAACCCATTTGGTGAGCTCTTGATGTGCCTGTGTCTTGATGTGATGTGCTAGCCCCACCACGCACAGCTCGGGTTTGAGTTTGGGAATGTGGCTGCGCCTGGCCTCCTCCTGTGACCTGAGCCAGCTGGGTGTGAGCGGATGCAAGCTCCTCCTGCACACACTAGCAATCACCTCCATCACCAATTGCCTGGGCAATCTCTACTTTCTTCAGCAACGTTTGCTTCTCCAATCAATTACTTCACCAGCTCTGCCCCTCTGCCCCTGTCTGTTGCCACACCTTGCACAGCCTGAGGTCTGCTGCTGCTGCCTCCTCCTGGGCACTGAGGGCAGCCAGACGCTCCTCCAGAACCTCCATATCCTCCACATGCCCCAGCTTCTCAGTCTGCAAGCAGTCTACCTTGGCCTCCAGCTGCCTTGCATTTCCCTACACGCGCATGGGACTCCACAACACTCGCATGTCTGGAGCATCTGGAGGACACTGATGCTGATTGTCCAGAGAATTGCTGGTTGTCCAGTGTATCATAAACAATGGCATGGAGGTTTAATGCCGTTGTTAAGCATAAGGGTGACAAAGTTTCTTGCAGTCCAGGGATTTGCACGATATCTTTGTCATCACCACACATGGGTACATGTGGAACGGGGCCCAGGGTGGCAAAGGCTGCAGTTCAAGCGAATGCAATCCATTTGACTAGACCACGATGGCAGCAGGCAGTGCTGGACAGGGGTGGTCAAGCTGCTAGGGCTGGGAAGCTCCTGCATTGTCCGCGTCTTTCTCGCTACACTTAGAGAATTAGATAGCATCTCTCAACGTCATTCGCTCCATGCCACCCCCTTGTCCCCCTTACCCCCCGTGCTTAACATCAGCTGGGTTTCATTGATGTACATCACTTGTATGCAATTCTTCACCACTTCTACTAGGCTGAGGACAGGAGCACTTGTGTCCGGCACATGGTCAACAATGTGTGATGCGACGAGGAGTGCTGAGGCTACGACAGCAAGAACACGAGCACGTGTTGTAGGCCTACAGGGTCATAGGCATACATACACGTGTATGCATACCTTGGAAGCTGCAGCAAGCTCACCTTATAGACTGCAGCCCAGTCAGTACGCTCCTGACGTGCCGGTGTCTTGCTCGTCACAGAGTGCTGCTGTGCTCCCTGCCGGAGTATCTCCAGTTGGGCTTCTGCTGCCTGCAGCTTGGTCTCGGCTTCTTTCCTAGCAGAGTCTAACTCAGCACAGCGCCGCTCTGACACCTCCAATCTGGCGGCCCAGTCCTTATCTCTTTGCTTCAGAGCTTCGACAGCCTTCCCCATGCGCTGCTTCATCGGCCGCTGCTGGGAGGGATACTGGCCTGATGCTTCTGTGCTTGCCTCGGAGCTTTCGGTGCTGAGACCTCTCACGGACCTGACACAGGTAACGAGTCGGCGCACGTCAGGCGGCACTAACGAGCGATCGAGTCCCGACCGCGAGGGTGGCTGCGGCTACTCACCAGGCTTGACTTTATTGCTCTGACGCTGCCTGCCGTTGTGCATGTACTTGTTTCCCTTTGCAGGCATAGTGAAGTACGGTCGGCCTCTCACAACGCCTTTCCCGCGTTACCCGCGGGTGATTAGGGTTGTTTGTGTGAGGTCGGTTGTGTGTCGGACGAGCTTGGCACCGCCATGTTTGATAGTGTTTGTTTACATGGCTGCCTGCCTGCCATAAGGCAAGACAAGATATGTCAACAGCTTTGTCAAACAAAGCCTTGTCACCCTTGTCACTTAATGCGGGCCACTCTCATGTGATGGCAGCATACATATTGTACCCTGCCTGGACAGATGGCCCCACCCCATTCCAAGCAGATGCAGCTAGCTGGGTGATCTGGGAAAGCTCCACCCCTGGATGATGGGCCTCCACTCCACTCCCTTTCATGGCAAGGTACAGGGAGTAGCCACACAGACCCTGCTGGCCTTTGTTGGCTGGGTCAGGGGCAGGGAGGGACAATGCCATAGCCAGCTGGGACAGCGTGCTCAGCTCCACCCCCCAACCACCTCCTTCTAAGCCAGACCCTCCCTCTTGCCTGGCAGAGCACTGGCCTTCTCTTGCAGCTGAGTGACAAAGGTGTAAACACACGCTGCCACATCACACCCTGCACCCAGAGACTCCCCAAACTGAGCTGACATGGTGGGGTCCTTCTTCATCAACCTTTCAGTTGGGAAGCAGTCTGGGAAGGGAGCCTCCAGCCACTTGACACGCCCTGACCTAAGCGGCAGCCATAGCAGAGTCCTCCTCCCACTGCTTATTTGCCTGCTGCTGCACCTGCTCCACAGTCAAGCCATTGTCCTCCAGCACGACCTCCAGGCCAAAGATGCCGTACTTGAATGGCTCCACCTGGCCGTTGAAGGTCTTTCCCATGCCCACCCTGTATGGCTTCCCTGGCTGAGCATCAACACCTTCAGGGGAGCTCTGACCCCTGGCTGACCTTGGTGCCAGTCCCTCAGCATGTCGGCAAAGCTACAGTAATGCTTCAACCATCCACACGTGCCCTTCTGTGTCTTGCTTGCTGGAGCTGCCTGGGCTGGAGCTCTGGGTAGGCCAAGAAGCTGAGGGTCCAGGTGTTGGGTGCCTAGCAAGGTAGGAGGCGGATCCTGGGTGTCCTGCAGGCCATGGCCCTTGGGCTGGGTGCCCTGCAGGCCAGGGTGCTGGGGGCAAGGGAGCAGAGTAGACAGCTGTGCTCTAGGTGTGCCCATGTAGGCTATAGCCAGACTGACAACAGCTCCAGGCTCACCCCACAAATGCTGTCACATTGCAGGGTCTGAGCGCCCCTGCTGAAGCCGACTCAACATACAGGTCAGTGCCTGCCCCTATGCATGACTACGACCTTGAAGTCATCTGGGGTGCTGCTAGCTTCACAGGTTCACCTTTGACCTTTGACCTTTGACCTTTGACCTTTGACCTTTGACGATCAGCACTGCAGCCAGGAGGACGTGTAGTCACGATCAGCACTACACGTGGTCCTGTCCATTCTTCAGGTCCGTGCCGAGCCAGTGCTACTGCCTTCTCTGCCTATACTCTGTGCATCTGTTGTGGCACAGGCGTTGCATATGTTGTGCCAGCATGCGCCACGAGCTCAGTCACCACCAGGTCCCCTGTCCACCTGCTGCTACACGTCCACCTAGTGGGTCACAGCCTGCCTATCTGCACATGGCCCAGCTGCAGCACACAGCACCCAGCAGGCCGCCTGCCAAGCACATCAGGTGGCACACAGGGTGGGGCCTGCACACCTGCTGACTGCCCCAGCGCCCCAGCGCATCCTGCCATTGGCAGCCGGCACCCAGTGCCAGCTGGACGCTGCAGCACCGTCGCGCGCAGCTCCACCATGAGGTGCAGCGCATGAGAAGGCAGTGCACTCCAGGCGCTGCAACAGCCCCGGGGCCACAGCCGGGCCTTAGGACTGAAGCAACAGGACCTTGCGGCATGCCATGCTAGCCAGCCAGGAGGGAAAGACCCATCAGGATGCTGACTCAGGTGGATTCAGCGCTTTTCAGCATATGCCTAGTGCACTGCAGCCCCTATTTCCTGCACCCTTGGGCGCACTGCATGGCTGCCTGCGCACTGCATGGCTGCCTGCCCACAATTGCCTCGTGCATCCCTGGGCACCCTGAAGCAGCATCCCTGGGAACCCTGATGCATGGCGCCCTTGGCTCCCCCATGAGTCCTGGCTGACCAGCTGCCGCCCTGCTGCCCGCTCAGGGCTACAATGCAGCCATCATTGCGTACGGCCACTCAGGTACCGGCAAGACCTTCACTATGGAGGGAGAGCTGGCGGGCCCGCACCGCGGCATCATCCCACGCACCGTGCAGGACATCTTCACCTACATTATCAACGACCTAGAGCCCAACAGACTCAGCAGCATGCCCTCCAATGGTCAAGGCAGCAAGTTGATCAGCAGGGGGCGCCAAGGAAGTCAAGGTGTTTCCAGCAGCTGCTAGGTGTTCCTGCAAGGTGTTCCTGCAAGGTGTTTCCAGCAGCTGCTAGGAAGTCAAGTGATGTCACTGTGTCATGGTGGCATTCGCTTCAAGTGGCCCAACTTACCTCGTTCCATCGTTGTTGACAACGTACAACAGGTTCTTGTGGCCTGCTTGTAATGGGCGTCCTGCTTGTAATGGGTGGTAGTGAATTGTGTAACGTGCGGGAGTTCTCAGCCACGCACCCCACAGGTTAGACCTAGGCTAGATACCAAGTACACGAGCTTAGAGCGGGGTAGCTCGTTGGGTTCTGAGCCCACCGTTCCCATTACAGGGTTCAGGTATCTCTTGGCCAACGTCACACTTGCATGCGCCCTACAATTGTAACATTCCTCCCTTCCTACAAGGCAGCTTCCCCTCTCCGCCACCTTCCGGCAACTCGCGGACTGACGACCGTCAGCCGCTAGACACAGCCTACGGATTACACCGCGGCCTTGCATTCACAATCCTAGGCACCCACACACCCATGCACTTACTTAAGGTTGTGAGCAACATTGTACACCTGTAATAGCTCTGCACACCCAGTCATGTTCTTGCGTGGCTCCCATGTGTTGTGCTCCACGCCGTAGCCCTTCCACTTGAGTAGGTAGGCCCCAGCTCTTCCGTTGCGCACTTGTCTGTGCGACAACACCTGCTCCACTTCATACACCGGCCTGTCATCCAACCACTGAAGGGGAGGGGGCAGGTGTGGAACATCGCCTTTGTACGGCTTCAGCAAGGACACGTGAAACACTGGGTGCACCCGGTTCATGCATGCGGGCAACACCAGCTTGACAGCCACTGGCCCCACCAAGGCTGAGACCAACAACGGGCCAATGTACCTAGGCAGCAGCTTACGCGCCGCACCAGCCTTCAATGCCAGGTTGCGTGTGGATAGCAAGACTTGCTGCCCCACCACATACCGCACTGGGCGCCGGCGTGCATTGGCATATCTAGCCATGCGTTCTTGTGCACGCGCCATGCTTGTGCGTGCATTTGCCACACTCACTTGCCATACTTTGGTAAAAGCTTGGGCAGAAGGTACCCGCCCAGCTGGCAGGTCCAGCAACACGGGTGTCACCGGTGACTGCCCGAAGTTGACAAAGAAAGGAGTGTTCTGGATTGACTCCTGCCAACTGTTGTTCACGGCAAACTCAGCACAAGGCAGGTGATCAGGCCAGTCATTCTGAGTAGGCCCCACATAGTGACGCAACATCTCCTCAAGCACCCTGTTGTAGCGCTCAGTCTGCCCATCTGACTGTGGGTGGTAAGCAGTTGATAAGCACCGCTTGATCTGGAGCTGCTCACACACACCCTCCCAGAAGAGGTTGTGAAAGTGGGCACCACGGTCAGTGATCACTTCACGTGGCAGGCCATGCAGCCGGAAGATGTGCTTGATGAACAGTTTGGCAAACCCCATGGCATCCATTGATTCATTGCAAGGGGCAAAGTGCACCATCTTTGAGAGTCGGTCAACAAAGACGCAGATGCTATCATAACCCTCATGGCTCTTGGGCAGTTTGACAATCAGATCCATGCTTATGCTCTCCCACCTCCAACCAGGCACGGACAGGGGTTGTAGCAGCCCACCTGGCTTCTGGGTGGCAGCCTTGTTGTGCTGACAGGCATCGCAGTTTGCCACGTAGTGGCGCACATCCTCTCTCATGGTGCTCCACCAAAATACAGCCCGCAGCCGTTGCAGAGTCTTTGTGATACCTGAATGGCCGCTATAAGCGGCATCGTGCACTTCATGCAAGATGTGCTCACGCAGAGCCATCACGTTGGGCACCACATAGACATCAGTGTCAGCCATCTTCCACAAACCCTCATCTGTGTGCTTCATAACAGCAGTTTGTGCAGGATCTCTAAACATGGGATCATCTTCATACCCAGCCCGTAGTTGGTCTGCCACAGTGTTGTGATGAAAGAGTGGCGGCTCAGTATTGCAAGTCATCTTGGCATCAGAGTCAGAGTCAGAGCCGGAGCTAGTGCTAGCATCACCATGTGGCAGCAAATCAGCAGCCTCATCATAAGGAGGAGGCACGTGTGCTGCCGGCACTGTCATCACATGATCAGCATAAGGTGGCATGGGAGGCGCATGCATCGCTGTCACAGGATCAGCATCAGGCTTGGCAGTGTGCTTTGGTGTCACACCGCGAGCCTGAGCACGTGTGATGGCCAGGAGCCACACGGTCAATGCGAGGACAGGATACCTGCTGAGTGGGTCTGCAGGGTTGCCAACACCTGGCTTGTATCTGATCTCAAAACTAAACCTGGCCATGTACTCCATCCACCTGGCCTGACGCCGTGATAGCACCTTTTGGGTTTGGAGGTAGGTTAAAGGCATGTGGTCAGTAACCAAGACAAATGACACACCTTCAAGATAGCAGCGCCATACTTTGCATGCCGTCACAAGTGCCAGCAGCTCCTGCTCTCCAGTGGTGTAGTTGCACTCTGCCGCAGAAAACTTCCTGCTCATGTATGCCACCGGGTGGTCATCTTGCAGCAACACCGCCCCCACACCCAGTAAGGATGCATCGCAGCACACTTCAAATGGGCGCGTGTGATCAGCTAGCTTAAGCATGGGTACTTGGGCAATAGCATGCTTCAATGCTTGGAATGCAGCTAAGGTCTCAGGGGTCCAGGCGTGCCAGTCAAAATCCTTGGCTTTCAGGCCCACCAAGTCTGTTAGTGGCGCAGCCAGCATGCTGAACCCTAACACGAAGCGACGCACATAGTTTGCAGCCCCCAAGAACCCTTGCAGAGCAAGCAGGGTTTGAGGTACAGGCCAGCTGTGGATGGCCTCAACCTTGGCTGGGTCCACAGCAATGCCATCTTTGCCAACTATGTGACCTAGAAACTTGAGCATTGCTCGCAGAAAAGAGCACTTTGACAAGCGTGCAAACAATTTGTGCATTTGCAACCGTTGTAGCACCTGCTCTAGATGCATGAAGTGTTCCTCCAAGGACCGTGACATGATGAGTATGTCATCCAAGTACACCAACACAGACTTGCCCAGCAGGTCATGGAAGATGTTGTTCATGACGCGTTGAAAAGTGGCAGGTGCATTAGTTAGGCCAAAACACAATACCTTGTATTGGTAATGTCCGGTGGGGGTGCTGAAAGCGGTCTTGGGCACGTCCTCAGCTGGGATCAGGATCTGATGGTAGCCACTCTGCAGATCCATGCTGCTGAAAACAGTGCATCCCTGCAACTTGTCAAATAGGTCATCAATGAGCGGCAGCGGAAACCTGTCACGCACAGTGATCTTGTTGAGCGCCCTGAAATCTACACACATGCGTAGTGTGCCATCATTCTTTTCCACAAACAGCAGCGGTGAGGAGTAAGGAGAGTCACTAGGCTCAATCCAGCCTTTAGCAATGTACTCCGGTATGCGCTTTGCTAGCTCCGCTTGCTCAATGGGACTTAGCTTGTATGGCCGGCTGTGTGGTATAGGCTCATTAGGTTTTAGTTTGATGCTGTGTCCCACACCACGGTCAGGTGGGAGCTCTGTAAACTCAGCAAACACAGAGCTATACTTGTCAAGCAAGGCTTGCAGCCTGACAGCAACATGGGAAGGCACATCCGTATCCTGGAGCGCAGCCAGCACCGCACCATGCGCAACGGCAGGCGCATGCACAGATTGCACCAAGGCGACAAAGGCGCGGGCACCTTGGCTCAGCAAGGCCTCAGCTTCATTGGCAGACAAGAACAGGTCAGCTTCCGCTTGACCTAGGGCAGCAGCAGTCAGCTTAGGCACTTCAACGTGCATGGGCGGCATGGCTGCAAGCACCTCTCCGGTGAGCTCATGCTTGTTTTTGCCACTGACAATGGTGCACTTCCGTGCTCCATAGTCTAGCACAGCTTTATGGCTGTCCAGCCAGTCATTACCCAGTATGACATCCACACCACACAGTAGGTCAGGCATCTTCATCAACCACAGTGGCTCACATGGGGCAGGGTAGAGCCATAGGGTTAGTAATGCTTGTGAAGAGATGACTGCATTGTGACCATTTGCCACACGGATGCGCACCGTATCCTGGTGACGCACGGGAGCCTTGAGTTGGTCAGCAAAATGAGCATCCACGAAAGACTCAGTAGCACCCGTGTCAACGAGCACCTTGCACCGCACATCACCCTGCACCTTGGCGGGCATCAGGAAACGCAGCTTGCCATGCGGAGATGAGCCAGCTACGCAAGCATGGCCGGAGAAGCGGAGCAGGGAACCAAGCGGTGCACAAGAGAGAGGAACCTTACATCCACTCTTGATCAAGAAATCCACCAAGTCCGGTGACATCTTGTCAGTCCCAACATGCTGTGCACTAGGCAGTTGGGCAACTTCCTAGGCGTGCCTTGGTGGGCCTGGTGTCGCCGGCATGCCAGGAGTGCTCACAGTTGCCACAGAGCCCCTCCGCTGCCACTGGTTTTTCCTCACACCCCTAGGGCCAGTAGGTCCCGGGCGAACACCATTGTGCATGCGAGGAGTGCGGGGACGGCCAGCCGCCCTGTCAGGGCACGTGGCCACTTCATGACCAAGCTTCTGGCAGAAATAGCAGATCGTGTTGTCCGTGACAACAAGGGCAGCGTGGTTCCCAATGGGCGGCACAATGGCAGCAACGACGTTCTGCATGGGCGCAACGACATCGGCACGAGCATTGCTGGCAGCCACTGCCATCATCATGCGCTCAGCACCTTGAGCAGCAGCAATCACGGCAGGCAGGTGGGACCAAGCAAGGCCGGAGAAAGGGTTTACAGCAACCCGGCTACGTAGGTCATAAGACAGGCCTTGCACAAACAGATCCACTTGCACCACGTCAGACAGTTGGTTGACACCCATGCGTACGACATGGTTCCGGAACTCAGTGGCATATGACTGCAAGGACATTCCAGCAGACATATGCAGCCGGTTGTGTGTGCCAATGAGGCGTTGACGAGCAGCAGCAGCATGGTCAATCAAATCATCGCCAATGTACGCCAAAAACTGGGTACGCACAAAGGACCATGGCGGACGGTTGATAGTGAAGTTTGACTGCCGGTATGACTCAACCATGCCATCATACCACCAGTTGCGAGCAGCACCAGTGATGTACAATGGAAAAGATGTGCACATGTCATACCCACATTCAGTGCAGTAGAGCTCATAGTCATCACAGAAAGCAGAGGCGCGCCTGCCACTCTCAATGCACTTGTCAGTCCATGCCTCAAGACGATGTCGAGATTTGGCAGGGTTCAGCGCTATTTGAGCATGAGCTGGACCCATTCCAGGCGAGCCAGTCAGAAGTTCGGGCCTCACCTGGGCCTGCTGCAGCAGATTGATCAAGGCTGCTAGTTGCGACTGGGAAACGGCGACCGTCGGCTCCGCCGCGGGTGTGAACGGGACAGTGGCCATAAAAGGTGCGGGAGTCATTGGCATTGTCGACATAGCCGTGTCAGTCAGCGGAGGTCCTGCGCCGTAATAAAGGGGCATAGGCGTTTGCACCGCTACATATCTGGAAGTGCCATCAGGACCCAGCACATAAGACATTGGAGACGAAAACGGAGGTTGAACATTAGAGGTTAGCATTCCGTCGTTGCTGTATAGCGCCATTGCGCGGGTCTATCAGCGACGAGGGTTTCTCACTGGCGGCTCACTGGCGGCTGGCGGAAACGGTGGCGGCTGGCGGAAACTGTGGCGGCTTACACCTCGGACATACCGTTGAGCGACACTACACCAAGCGCTCTCGTCAATTGGTCCATCTAGCGCAAATCGGTCGGGAAGCAATGTAACGTACCCCACAGGTTAGACCTAGGCTAGATACCAAGTACACGAGCTTAGAGCGGGGTAGCTCGTTGGGTTCTGAGCCCACCGTTCCCATTACAGGGTTCAGGTATCTCTTGGCCAACGTCACACTTGCATGCGCCCTACAATTGTAACAAATTGCCAGTACACACACGCAAATTAGTGCACAAGTATCGATTTTGAGGGGGTGTTTTTTGTACACAATTCGCCTTGGAATGAGACTATTGGCCTATGCTCACCAACATCGTGAAACATCTCGTAGTAATCAGCGAAATTCGTGAATTATATAACTAATATTTAGTTACCCTCTTTCAAAGCTACTCCTTATAGTGCAGTGCACCATGCATATTTATGAATTTTCGTTCAAACCCCAATCCGCGATTCTGAAAAATGCTGTTACTAATTTGCCTGAGTGTATGGAGGGGATAGGCAAGGCAAATGTGGTGCAGTGCATGAACAGCAGCAGCAGGCTACCACTTCCATAGTTCTTTGCTTTAGAATGTTAGTTGCAGCAAGCGCAGTAAGGTTCTCCAAGTCCCAATGACCCTTTTGTTTTTTGAGAAAGTGAGGAGCATTATACCGTACTATCCCTTTTGATTCCCGAGGCCTCGGAAACTATAATTAAAATATTATTCCCGAGCCATATTTTTCATTGTTTCAAATTCCCCGATGGCCAAAGTACGTCTAAAGTTAGTTTTGAGAACGTCTTCGTGCATAGAAATAATCAAGCCTCCCACTCCATTAATCTTGCATCAAAATCATATGATCCACATAGTCTACTGTCGTGGCCTCTCTTCTAGTGGCCTTATCACCTGACCATGTCACATGGGGCACTGAACCTCGCTAATACAGTCGTGGTCCTCCTGCCGCTGCTGGCAGTGGCGGCATATCTTATCATCTGCCTTGGAGCATTCAGACTTGCCTCCACCCATTCTGTTGCCTTGGCCAAAGCACCCCGCCTTGGCCGGCTGACCGTGTATGACCAGTCACCTCCCCCCTTGACATGGTTGCCAGCCTGGTTGCCATCCTTGCCTGTCCTGTGACCTCAGCCTTTGCCCCAGCCTGGCCCACCTCCCTCGACCTTGCCCTGGGCATAGCAGCCACCCTTGTTGCCACCCCGGCCTGGCCCGCCGCACTAGCCTTTGCCCCAGCCTGGCCCGCCTCCCATTGGCCCAGCCCAGGGTGGGCTGAATCCTAGCAGTTTGCTACCAGTTCTCATACGCTTTGCCGGTGCGTGCGAGAGCAGGAGGTGTGCTGGGCGATGCGGCAAGTTTGAGGCGTGGAGAAGGCCCAAAGTTAGTGGTCCCAGGTAGTCGCTTCTCAATCATTGCCGCTTGACGATCAAGAGAGAGTCTCTAGACATTTGGAAGCGTTGTTCATCGTGCATAAGGAGCTCGCGGTGCAGATTATCAGCTGCATCGGCGGCACTGATGCCCCGGACCACAAACTGGTCCATTGCTGGCACTTTCGTCAAGGTCAAATAATTGTTTGAATACTTCCCGAAAGACCAGAGAAATACATTGTTTAATCATTCCCGGTTTCCCGAAGGACAAAAAACGATTCGGGATAGGGAATCAAAAGGGAGAGTACGGTAAGAGAGAGAGACAGAAGAAAAAGAAGAAAAGAGAAGACTACAACCAACAATTGTACCCCTCCCACACACACCAACTCACATCCCCACCCCCAAGCCCTCCGCCCACACACAGCGGTCCAACCACCTCAAGGAAGGTCAACGACCAAACACCCTCGCCCTACACCTCCTCCCCAGACTCTCTCCACATAACGACCCACACTAGCCTAAGCCCAGCCCCCGACCTCAAACCTAGAACACTCCCCCCAACCCCCAAACCAAGACCACCTAAGCCCCCAGCCCTTTGACACCCCGAGACCCAGCCTACCCCACCCAAGGAAAGCCCTAAGCCCTCTGCAGCAACCCTGCAGCCCCGTCTGGCGCGGCGGGGAAGGGGACGGGCCACTGCAAGGAGAGGTGATGCTCAGGATGCTTCGCTGACAAGACATCAAGCTTCTTGTACTGCGTGGCATAGCACGCCAGTGTTCCCCTGACCCCTTCTTCAATGTAAGAGGCTGCTGTGGCGCCGCCAGTCTGGCATGTGTGTTGACTGAGATCAAGGGCGCAGCATGCACGTTGGTAGGGGTGAAGGGAGGGGCAAGTGACTGGTGGAGGGTATCAGCTGCCCGCCAGACAGGTGCAGGGCGGGGAGGGTGGGCCCCAGCCATGCGATCAACCAAGGAGGAGAGGACACCCCCTGGGACTGAACCATCCTGCCTCTGCCTGTAGCCATGCAACGTGGAGGAGTGCTGGGTCAGGGAGTCCTGGCGGTAACATTTGCTTGGATGATTACGCATGCATTGTGCGGTAGTTGAGATGAACGTTGACCGGAATTTCTGTGCATGACTCAACTGTCCGCTGACTCGATGCACGTCGCCAATCGCGGCTAGCTAGGATCATGACTGTCGCATTAGTGGGACCCGTCTGCGGCACATTGACTGCTGGGTACGGAGCCCGCTAGCCTGGATGCAGCCGTATGTCGAGTCGCACTGTAGCAGCTTTCACAGCTGGTCCTTTACGCCCTGACACGGACAGTGCGTGAGCTGGTCCCCGGCCCAACATGCAGCAGACTCCTCTGGCGTCACAGGCGCAATGCCAGCAGCAGGAGCTGAGTCAGTGGCAACCTTCAGGCCAGCAGCACCAGCAAGAGGTCACATATGACACCGTGCTATTTGACGATGGCTCTGTGTACACTGGCACCCTGAAAGGGGGGGTCCCAGATGGTCTAGGCACATGCACCTGGAAAGATGGGAACCAATACGACGGTGCATGGAAGGCCGGAGTCATGTCCGGTTTTGGCACTTACGTGTGGACATCGGGCCAGAGATACGATGGCGAATGGAAGGTGGGCACCACTACATGCACCCACCCTCCTGCTCCAAAGCAACAAACATCTATGTGCTTAGGATTCGACATGTCTCTGGCCCCCTCATGCAGGAGGGCAAGCGGCATGGCATTGGTGTGAAGAAGTACAAGGACGGGTCCAGCTTTGAGGGCTTTTGGCGTGAGGGGCGCAAGCATGGCGTAGGTGTGTTTCGACCCAACAAGGTGAGCTGGGTATCCAGTCCCTGCTGCTGGTGCTACCTGCAGTGCTGCCTGCCTGTCATCAGCCGCCTTCACTCGTATACCCCTGCATGACACGGTGTTCACACCAATCCAGCCCCCTTATTCCATATCCCTCATACCCTAGGGTGAGACGTTTCCACATGGCAACAGTTAAGTCGTCAATGCATCAATCCAGCCACCACCTCTGCTGCGGCTGCTGCTGCTGCTGCTGCTACCTGCTTGTTGTGCTGTGCAGCCTGCCAGGCGTGGCGTCCTGCGCACTGGTTCAGGCTGCCTTGTCACTGACCCTAACAGTGCTGGGACCCTCCTGGGCTCACCCACAGCTGCTCTGGATGCCCTCAACCAGCCCTCCATCACACTTCACAACTGGGGCCCATCAGGGGCGCCAGCAGGGGCAGGAGCGGTGGCAGGAGCAGGGGGGGCAGCAGCAGTAGGGGGGGCTTCGGTGGCAGGAGGAGCAGAGTCGGTCGGCCTGGCAGGGCCAGTAGCAGCAGTGGCAGTCTCACCAGCTGATGAGTGTGCAGGACCTGTAGCAGTCAGCCCCAACCAAGCATACCCGGATGGTGGGCCACCCAACGGAGTCCTGACCCAGCAGGCCAGCAAGCAAGCATCCCCATTTGCAACCTCTGCCCCTGCTGCTGCTGCTGCCATGGCACAGTCAGGGCCGATCAGCTCCTCGAGTGCAGCTCTTGCGAACGGAGCCAAAGCAGCAGCAGGGGCTGCAGGGGCCACAGGGGCAGGTGGTGCCTCAGTGACCTCTACCAGTGTGCCCAATGCAAGCATGTCAGCTCAGGGCGCTGCCTGGCAGCCCAGCGTTGCAGGCAGCATCCCCGCAGTGACGCTGGTGGCTGAGCCACTTCACCCCAGCTCACTGCAAGCTCCAGCTGTGACCGGTGGCCAGCAGCAGCAACTGCACCTGCCCAGCGATGCTAACAGCTCTGCCCCTCCCCAGGCAGGACAATCTTCAGCCTTTGCCTCAGTGTTTGGCCTGCACCAAATGGACAGCTATGCAGGCCACCCGCTGGCTGCCTCTGGAGGTGGGGCAGAGCCCCTGGCCCCCTCCCCATCCGCCCTGGCCCTGGCGAACACCTTGCTGGCAGGGGCAGCAGGTGGGGTCAGACGGCCCCTGCCTGTGAGCCTGCCAGAGACCCCCTTTGGCATGGCCTATGGTACTAGGGCGCTGGGCAATGACGGGCCCAGCCTGGCCTCTGAATCTGTCACGTCCGGCTTGATGGCGCAAGGCCAGGGCCTGGAGCTGCAGCGCATGAAGTCCGGAGCATTGGCAGGTGTGACTGGGGCAAGGGGCTGCCATGTGCACGTCTGTGTTCCAGGGCGGGACGACCATGCGCCATGCTCTCACCTTGCATCAGTGTACCTTACATGCATGGGCCTTGCAACCTCTCAGCTGGGCATGCTGTCTGGGCTCCATTGGCCTGGCTGGACATGCTTTGTGCGCACCCTGTTGGTGTCACAGGTGAAGGTGCAGGCAATGACAAGAAGGTGGTGTACATCCGGCGCTTCAGGTCAGGCTCTCTGTTGGTCTGTTCGGTGCTGTGTGGATTGTGGGTAGTGCAGGTAGTGATCATGCAGAGCCAGCAGCAGAGAAGCAGGTATGCCCAGTACAGTGCATCGTCAACGACACAGACTCTGCACAGCAGCGGCTGCCTGTCAACAGTGCTTGCTTTAAGTCAGCCCCAGGGCGACATCAGGGCAACCAGTGGCAAGGCATGGAGAAGAGGTCCTGCCAAAGACCCAGTGCCACCATCATCATAGCTGGGGAGCTGCCTGACCCACCACAGGGTTCACTCTGACCACTGGTTGCTGATGCAGGGATGGGGTGCTGGTGCATGAGGACAAGCTGAGCAAAGAGGAGATGAAGCAGATCTTCAAAGATGTACGGACCAAGCCCAAGAAGGTGCGCTGGGCACCAGGCTGCTGGCACTCATGGGGTGCTGTGCCATGTCATGTCCAACCATGCATGCCAGCCATCAGCTGGCCCTTCTAGGACTTGTGAGCTCCCACCACGAGGTGTTACAGGGCTGTGTGGAGGCTGTCAGGAGCTTTCTTGATTCAGCAGTGGGCAGGCAAAGCAGGTCAGCTGACTGAGGACGAGGCTGTTGAGGGGATGAGGGTGAGGAGGAGGGTGAGCCGGAGTGCTACCGCTGTGCAGTCTGTACCACGCACTGTGAAGCGCACCGTGAAGCGTGCCATAGGCCTGGGCAAGAAGCTGCAGGAGAAGCAAGGCCAGCTCATCTACAAGGGCATGCCAGGGTGAGTGCAGGGCTGTGGCCTCATAACCTGTAGCCGTGGCTCTGCTGCACTAAGCCTTGGCACCTTACACTGGGGATACGGTTCTGGTGCTGCTGCTGCACCTTGTCTGACAAGGCAGTCACTGCCAGGCACTATGCGGTGATGGAATTGCAGGTAGGATTGATAGGGCCTGTGCTGCCTCTCAGTAGTTTTCTGTTGCTACAGTTGGGGGCTGGTCACGCCTAACACTTGGCCTCGTCAGCAACAGGCTGTGGCTCTGTATCATATTAATTCCTTGTGCACATCCTGCTGTGATTGCTGTTTGGCAGGTATGACCTGATGGTGCGGCTGCAGCTGGGCATCCGTTACGCCATCGGGCAAATGCAGCAGGAGCAGCAGCACCTGCTACTGGGGCTGCAGCCTGGCCAAAGCGTGCCCCAACTCACTGCAGCAGTCAAGGTGCAGCCATCAGACTTCACAGCAAAGAGCAAGGTGTTCTTCCCGGCCTCGGGCAGGTGGGGCAGGCTGCCCAATCTATTACGTCCAGCTTACAGCCTAAGCAGGGCAACCAAGAGGTGCAGCTGTCACAGCCATCACACTGCTTGTTGTAGCAGTTGTAACTGCGTGTTGTGCCAGTACCTTATCCTTTTCCTGAGTCTCTTTTCCTGTGTGTTGTAGCGGTACCTTCACTGCTTGTTGTGGCAGCTGAGGCTGCTAGCTGCAGCAGAACGGCTGTTGAGAAAGGCATCACATGATAGGTGTACTGACATGGTCAATGACGAACAGCATGTTAGCGTAAGGGTGTGAGCATGTGAGTGTGTTTACCAGCGTGATGGTGTAAGCACCTGAGCATGTAGACAGTGAGGCACAACAGGTGAGGGCTTGCTTGGGTTTGCCTTGGAGTACAGCGTGTTTGGTGTCACAACAAGCAGACACCTAAGGTGGGCTCCCTCAGGCTCTCCTGACACTGCTTGTGCAGTGCAACCACACCCGCACACGCGTCCTCAGACTTCAAGTGGAAGGCATACAGCCCCAAGGTGAGCAGGGGTGGTGCGCCGCAACACCTGCCTTCCCACTGGTCTCAGGGTTTGAGTTTGTGATGCAGACATGCAGCCCAACACCTGGCTCCCTGCCTGCTTCGCCACAGCCACCAGGTTCCACTTGCATCCCCTCATGCTGGCTAGCTGCCCTGCCTGCTTGACTGCCTGGCTGCAGTTGTAATAACCCAGCTGCCTGGCTTCTTGCCTGCCTGGCCGCCTGCCAATGGACTCACCCAACTGTGTGGCTGCCTGCCTGTCTGCCTGCCTGTCTGCCTGCCTGCCTGGCTGCCATTGGAGCCCACCCAGCTGCCTGTCTACCTGGCTGCACAGGTGTTTCACAACCTGCGCCTGATGTGGGGCGTGGGCAGCGCAGAGTTCATGCTGAGCCTGGCTGGCTCCCAGGCCCTGCGCCAGCTCAACTCCCCGGGCAAGTCAGGTGAGCTGTGGCCTACAGGGGCTACACCCACACCTCTCCTCACTTGGGCTGCTGCTGCTGCTGTGTTGTCATTCACCTTGCTTCATATGGAGGACATAGGGTGCTTTGTCACTGTTCACCCCTCTGCAGGTTGCCTATTCTTCCTGTCTGATGATGAGCAGTACATCATCAAAACAATGCGCAAGAGTGAGATCAAGACCCTGATGGCCATGCTGCCAGAGGTGGGTGCCGCCCGTAATCCAATACTTCACACCACCAAGCACTCCTGCAGCATTGGACACGGCAGTGATGGTAGCAGTGAATGCACAGGGCGTGTTAGCTGTCTTTTGCCATCAGGGGTGAGTGTGTAGGGTAGGCGTACCTCAGCTGACCCACTCTCCCTTGTGCTGTCATACCACACTTTGTTATACTTTTCCTTCCCTTTGCATGTTACTGTCCAGCCTTCCCTGGCAGGCTGGGTGTGTGCCCTGTGTTCCAAAGGGGAAGACCTACCTCACCTGGCCTACTCTATCCTGCACCAACTCACCCCCACAGCAATCAACACACATACACACACCTGCCCTTGCCTGCCTGCTGACCTGACCTGACCTGACCCGACCTCTGCCCTCCTCTTATTGACGTAACCTGCCCTCCTCTTATTGTCCTGCTTGCCCTGTGCAGTACTACCACCACATGGAGCGCAGCAAGGAGTCCCTGGTCACTCGCTTCTACGGCGTGTACGGGGTCAAGCAGGTGCACGGCCGCACCGTGCGCTTCGTGGTCATGAGCAACATCTTCGCCACTGGCCTCCTCATCCACAAGAAGTTCGACCTGAAGGTCAGCAGCGCTCTGTCTGTCACCCCTCCCTCTTGCCACTTTGCGCCCCATAAGGCAATCAGGGACGGGCACATGCACCTCACATGAAGGGCATCACTGTGTCTGATGCCTGTGTAAGATGCCTCACTTTGAAAGACGAGCCTATACTGTACTGACTTACCATGTCTGATGCCTGTGTATATTGCGAGTCTGCCTGCATCTATGTTTTGACTCAGTCCAGTCCAGCTGCACACTGCACCTGCTGGCACTGAGGGTCCTGCCGGCAGTGTTGGGTAGCCCTGCATGGCTTGACACTGGAGCACCTAGCCACACCCAGGCCGCGTCCTTGCCACAACGTTGTTGGGAGCAGGGGTCCACATTCGAGCGCACTGCGGGTGGCGCTGACCCTGGTGATGCCAAGAGTGTGTTCAAAGACCTGGACCTGGACTTGGCCATTCAGCTGCCTAAGGCCCTGCACGAAAAGTGAGCTGACATTGTGACCATACTACATGATAGTGAGGATGCCAGAATGCTGCCAGGTGCTGCTGTGTCCGCGGGATGTCATGGGAGTGCTGGTTGGGTGCCTGCTTGAGCTGCTGAGAGTTTTCACTCCAGGTAGCCCTTAAGCCTGCGCTGTGTGTGAGAGCATAGGCAAGTGCAGTTGCCATCACCAGAGTGCTGTCCACTCTTGATGTGATGCATGCTTAGCTGAGCTGCTTGGTGACCTGATGCGGCAGCAACCGGCATATGTAGTATGCTTTGCCTCCTCAAGGTTGTGCCTGGCTGTGAGCTGGAGCTGCGCACAGCAGGCCATGAGCACCAGCAATAAGCAGCCCAGCTGGTGTGCCTGTGGCCTGGGTGCAGGATGTGTGGGCAACTGCAGGCTGACAGCCAGTTCCTGGAAGCTGTGGGGGTCATGGACTACAGCCTGCTGCTGGGGGTGCACTTCTGCGCCCGAGCTGATGCCCAAAGCCTGGGTGGAGGCATGGAGGGCGAGGCACACCCCCAGGCACTCAGGCGGGTGCTGGGGGGAAGGTGGCAGGGGTGTTATGGAGGGATTGTGTGTGAGAATGAAGGGGAGAGGAAGAAGAGTGTTAGCAACCACAAAAGACGGGTAGGAATAGGATTGCAGAGCAGGAGGGGTAGATAAAGGGGGTCCAGTCAGTGATGCAAGAATGGTGCAGCAGTGCAAAGTTGTAAGCTTGGTAAAGCTGGGGAGCCTGGTCCATGCCTGCCTTCCCTACACATAAGGATGATGACCTAGCCCTGCCCTTGTCTAAAACGTCTGCTGCCCTGCCCTGCCCTGCCGTGCACAGAGGCACTTCTGCTGAAGATGCAGAGGGCGATCTTGCGACCATGCAGGAGTCCATTGCCATGGCTGCCGCTGTTCAGTACAAGCAGTCCCTGCCTGCCCTAGCTGAGAATCATGCCTCTGATGAGGATCAGGTCTCATACAGCCATGGCTTGGCCCCTGGCCGCGGTTCAGTGCAGCACACGGTGCAAAGCTGGCTGCCACAGCAGCCCCTCAGCCCCAGCCATCAGCGGCCGGGGCAGCAGGGCGAAGGGGAGGAGCTGCAGGGCCCTGTTTGCGCCCCTGTGCAGCATACAGAGCGGGTGCCCCGCAACTTTGACATCTACAACAACCAGGAAGGTGGGTGGGCAGTGCGTACTCTGTACAAGGGTTGTGACATGGTGGCAGGGGTAGGAGAGAAGATTGCAATGGTACAGGTCAAGAATGCTCAGCTCGGGCAGCTGCGATGCTGAATTATTGATGAACGGATATTGCCAGCGTCGTTGGTGTGTTTGTGGACTTTTCCTTGGTGTGCGCATGTTATGTGAGTAGGTATGGGATAGAGGTGTGATAAGGGTGCTTGACTGGGTGATTGCATGGTTAAGATGATTTCCAGGGGTGGGTGCTTGCTGATGCACAACTGGTCGAGACCATGTGTTGTCGCCTGCTGCCTGGCACTTGTGCAGAGGTGACGCAGCAGTTGACGGCGGTGGAGACGCGCATGAAAGCCAAGGGCTTTGACGAGCAGCGCATCCAGGTCAGCTGTTGCGGCAGCCTGTAGCCCTGTGCACCCTGCCTGGGTATGCACAAGCACACCGACATGTTCACAGGGACGTTTGGCTGTCACTATGCCGTGCAATTCACTCCCTGGGCCCAGTGGACAAGCGGCCTGGCTTATCTAGGATCTGTTAGTGGTCAAGTCTACCAACCCCCACCGTATTGCTACACAGACAAGCACGCATGGGTGGACGTGGCTCTATGACATACTTGCTGCCAGAGTTGTCACCACTCATGTTGCACCCCTTGAGCCATCCTGTGTTCATGGCTGTGAACTCTCGAGTGAATGTCAAGGTATGGCATGGCTAGGGTGACCCAACCCAGGTGCTTGTCTGTGTATGCTATGCTGGCGTAGGACATCCTGGGCTTGGCCAAGTTGAAGATCCTGGGTGAAAAGTTAAAGAAGAGCAAGGGGCCAGCTGGGCGCGGCAGGCACATGCAGGTGAGCAGACCGGCCCTCTGTGCATGCAGTTGTACCCTACCTCCTACACATGGTCTCCCAGCACCCCTTCACCACATGTCCCACTCCCCTCCTCGTTACCCGCGCATGCAGTTGTACCTTACTCCACATCCGCATCACTGCTACACATGGTCTCCCAGCACCCCTCCCCCTCATGTCCCAGTCCCCTACTCCTCACCCGCTGCACCACTCCATCACCAGAGGGCAATCTATCTCTCCCCTGCCCCTGCCCCACCCTCTTCCTCACTTGCCTCCTGCCATCATGCCCACACCACAGCCTCCCCTGCTTGCCTGGCGACCTGGCTCTCATCACCTCACCGCCCTCCTCGCAGAGTGGCGCAGCCAGTGTGGTCAAGGCGCTGGCCCAGGCCCGCCAGGAGCCGGCCAGCTCCCAGGAGACTGAGTCCGGGCTGGCCCCTGTGCTGGAGGGGGCTGCGTGCCTGCGGGTGCCTGCCCCGGGTGCTGGAGGGGACACCACAGAGGATGGCGAGGCCATGGACAGTGACAGCGACAAGGACAGCGACAAGCTGCCAGACAGCCCCAGGGTGAGGGGCGGGCCAGCAGCAGTAAGGGGCGGGACGATGAGCATGGGCAGGAGGTGGCAGGAGGTGCCAGGTGGCAGGAGGTGGCATAGGCATGGCTAAACGTGTGGGAGCACCTAAACATGTTCAGGGGTGCGTTATGGTGGTCGTGGTGGTCACGATGGCTTTGGTATGGCAGGCAGCAATAAGGTGCTGCAGGTACAAGCACAGGATGGCAGGAGCTGTGCAGCCCAGGTTGTGAATGTGGGCAGTGGTGCAGCATTCGGCATGTGGCTTGCATTGACAGGCAGCGCCTGCTGTATTGATGATGTGCATGCTGGGGCCTGTTGGCCAAGGGTGGAAACCAAGGAATGAACCAGATAGCAGCTGATAGTAGCAGATGGCAGTTATGCATGGCTTGCTACCGGCCTGCCCGCAGTTCACCGGCTTGGGGAGCCCTGGGCATACGTACCCCCTGCTGCGCCCCTCCCCTCCCTTCACCCAGCCCCTGCACCCCTTAGACCTTGCCACGCAGTCCGGAGCCCTCAGTGCTGCTCTCGGCCCTCAGCCTCAAGCGCTGCTGTCACAGTGCAAGCTTGGCTGCAACATGCCTGGCCTAGCAGTACACCAGCCCGTGGCACCCAGCCATGACCCCAGCCACAGCCCTGTCAAGGGTGGTGGTGAGAAGAGCCCAGAGACGAGCCCAGTGAAGGAGACAGTGCAGGCGAATGACAAGGCTGCAGGAAGGACTGGAAGGCTGGCAGGGGCCATGCAAGGTCTCAGGCTGGGCACACGGGGTGGAGGGGCAGGGGCCAAGCATGGGGCAGGCAGCCCAGAGTCCCAGAGCAACCCTGCCAGCCCCAAAGGGACACACAACGGCGGTCTGTTGCAGTTGGGGGAGGGCAGGCAGGGGCAGCAACAAGGGCAGGGGCTGGAGCAGGTGGAGCAAGGCTTGCAGGGCAGGGGCGCAGAGGAGATCATCTTGTGTTGTGGCATCATTGACATCTTGCAGGTGGGAGGCAGGATCAGCATCCAGCCCTTCTTCAACGCTGCCACTGCTGATGTCAATGCTACAGCTATTTGTCCTGCTGCTTGTCCTGCTCGTGAGGTTGCTGCTTCTGTCCCTCGCGATTTCCTCTCTCTTGTGCTGCAGGAGTACAACACACGCAAGGTGATAGAGAGGGGCTGGAAGAAGATGCTGCATGACGGCAAGGCCATCAGCGTGGCCCCGCCCGGTCTCTATGCTCAACGCTTTAAAAACTTCATGCTGGAGCAGGTGGGAAGCTGCATGCCCTTCCTCAACCTTGAAGGAGCATATTGAGCTATCATATTGAGCTAGCATTTTATCGCAAGTTGTTCCTTGCAATCACTACCTCAACACAAGACTTCTTCCTTTGACAGGGCACATGACAACATGCCACATCGATATCTGCTTGTCGAACCGCTTCAGGGCATTCTCGCATCCCTGCTAGTCGTCCCAACTCTGGCTCGCACCATTGCTGGTCGTTGCTGAACAGGTGTTCGTAGAGCCCCTGGCCGACCCGCGCGCCTGCCTTCCAGCCTGGGCAAACAGCCTCTCGGCTGCCGAGGCACGGAACCCTGGCGGTTGGGCGCCGGTTGTGCCTCGAGCTGTCAATGGCCCGCGCAGTGCCGAGCCGACGTCACATGCGCAACATACAGCGATGACTAGCTGGCTGGCCGGTTCCGTCATACTTGAGAATGGAGTGGAGGAGGGCGCGTGAGCATGCGATATTTTGACTTGCATGACGTTGTGTTCAAGCTGTCAATGCCAAGATGTGTTATGGTCGCTTCGCTTGATGAAAATGACGATGGTAGTTCCTTGACAACCCAGACGAGTAAATGAATTATTGCTACAGGTAGTCCCGACACGTCTAATGGTCAGCACAACCCCGCGTACTAGTGTTAATGTGCCTAATGTGTTAATGTGCTAGTGTGTAAATGGTAAGGCAGCCCAGGCTCGGAGGAGGGAACTGTACCACGCTCTATCCAGCTCGTATAGCTATACATAAATAGCTGTCAATGCCAAGATTGGTGGCTTCGCATGGTGACAATGACGATGGTTTTGGTACACTGCGCCGCTTGGCCATCCTTCGCATGCACCTCATGAGCACACTGGTGGGGGCAGCCTGCCGGTGTGACTGCAGCTGTCAGTAGACAGATCAGATAATAGGTCGGTAGATTTGTCCCGGTGGCTCCCAAACAACCCAGTTGAGTAAAGTCTGGCGACGGTGACGCTGCCTGAGTGACAACGTGTATTATTGCCTGAGTGTTAGTGTGCCTGCGCTGTGACGCAGTGGGCTGTAGGGTACATCTGGTAAGGCCCAGGCTGGCCCAGGCTATACAGCCTAGTGTAGATGATGGGAGGAGGGAACTGTACCACATCTTCAATGTAGCACTACAGTGGTGGCAGCAATGGTGGCGGTGTTGATATGTTGCAAAGCCCGCAGCGTAAGGCGCAATCTGACATAGGGACTTTGTGCTTTGTGACTAGCTTCTGATACATGCACGTAGTGTTGCCCTCCTCAACCAGCAACTCGTGCGCAGCCAAGCGCAGTGGTGACCTGCACGTCCCAGTTTGGCCGTTCGTAGGCCACACATTGGGGGGTAGAGTTATGAGACTAAGCACCGGCGCGCGCCGTTAACTCACCTCGGACAGCCTTGGTCGCCCTCTCGCACGCGCTGCCAGCCGCAAGCCGACCTATTACACGCTGCGACACGATGGCCACGCAAAATGGCGACTTGCCAGTCCTGAAGCACCGCAGGAGCATGTCAATTGGCAGCGGCCTTGCCGCCCTGCACTTCCTAAACGAGGGTGCCAGCGTCGAGATTGCTGTTAATGCCAGCAGCACCGCACGCAGTGAATGCGATCTGCCAATGCCCGGCGAGCGTGACATGAGCTGCACCTGCGCTGGCCGAGGCAAGCCCTGCGACGGCAAGTGCCAGGACGGTTGGCTTGGCTTCGCTCGGCTGCTGCAAGGAAAAGGGTGCGTGACCAGGCAACGATAACGCCCTCCCTCACCTTTCCGCGGCTGGGTGGCTGCGTGGCCGCGCTGCATTGCCCAGACTCCGCCCCGTTGCTGCCTCAAGTGCAAGTGTGCAGCAAGCCGAGGGTGTACGCAGCATCGTAGCTGCTGCTGCACAATATCTGCACATCTCCTGACTGCCCTCCCTCTGCACGCTTGTTGCAGGCCTTGTCTGGACCTGGAAGGCCATGTCCTGCCACAAACAGTGCATGAGCTCCACCGCATGGTCCGTGTGCTCCAGCGGCAACAGCAGCAGCAGGCGGATCAGGCGGCTAAGAAGCTGCGCCAGGTGGAGTTTGACAGCAGCCAGCAGTTGCAAAGCTGGATAGAGGCCTTGCGCACAGCAGACCGGCAGCTGGAGAAGCTGCAGCGCCAGGTCAAGCAGCTGCAGACCGAGAAGGAGGAGCTGGCGGTGAAGGTGGCTGCTGTGGAGGTGTGAGGGATGGTGGGCCACTAAGGGATGTGCGGTTGCTACTTCCATGGGAGTCAGTGTGGCCAACCTTACTTGGGGCAAGACTGGCTGCTTGCTGTTATGAATGCATTGCAGTCATGTTCAGCCGCAAAGGCCTGGGTTTGTGCTAGTGCAGGGCTGGGTACCTTGCTCGCTGTTGAGCATGTCATCAGTATTGGCCAGGTGCTAGCCAGGGTCACAATGAACAACCCTGCGTGGCGTCAAGGTCAAGCCCTCCTCACGCTCCCTTGTCTGCATGCCTGGCGACAGGGGCAGCTGGAGAAGGCGCAACCACCCCCATCCGTGGATAACCCATCTGTGGACAACGATGTCTGTGACGCCTCCAGCATCTGCAGTGAAGACGTGCCGCAGCTGGGCCTCGCCGCAGCCACCAGCATTGGCAGCAGCATCGACCAAACAGCCGTGCCTCAGGGCTCTGGGGAGCTGGTGGAGCCGTCACCCTTGCTGGCAGCAGCGGTGGAGCAACTGACAGGTGCAGTGGAGCAGCTGGCTGAGGTGCTGGTTAAGGGGGCCAACCGGAGGTACCCGTTGGTGCAGCGGCTGTTACTGTCCGCAAAGACCGGGGCAGCTGGGTGCAACCTGGTGAGCAGCTGGGACAAGGAGGCGTGCCAGGCTGCCCTACACAGCCACATCCTCCGCCTGGCTGTCACAAGCAGCCAGCAAGCGCTGCCCTGGCCGCAAACACCGCTGGATGCCAGCCTGGCCAGCAGCCCTGAAGCCGGGCGCACCAACCTGCAGGCAGCCATGCGGCAGCTGCAGCAGGCCAAGAGCAGCACCCTGTTCCTGGTGGCGCAGCAGCAGGCGCCATCACACACTGCAGCTCGAGAGGTGGCAGGCTTTGTCACCAGCGTGAAGGAGCACATGCTGCAGCGCCTGGAGCAGCAGCTGGGCTTCGACAAAGATCCACAGGCTGGTGAGGTCTGGAGACCACAGCTGCTGGCGGTGGCGAATGCTGCAGCTGGGGTGCAGCTGCTGGTGTCCGGCCTTCAGGGCAGCTGCCCTGGTCTGCAGCTGGTGAGCAGCCTTGAGGACTGGGCGGCGCCTGAGGGGCAGCGGGCGTGTGAGGCGCCTGTGCGTCAGCTGCTGGGCAAGGTGCAGAGCAGGTGAGGGGGAGGGCAGGGCAGGAGGGGCCCTGGGTGCTGCTGCCCACCCCGCTGCCCCTGGTGGCTGTCAGGTGGTGAGCTGTGCTGCTGCTGCCCCTGCCCTGCCTGCCCCTTGCAGCCGGCCCCTGTTCCTGGTGCGCCCCGGCCTGGTCTGCCCTGCTGCTGGAGGAGGGCGTCAGGTGCTGGTCAGGCAGCAGCTGGTGGCGCTGGCGCCGGACCCAGCCAAGCCAGGTAGTGCTACGCCCAACAGCCCCTTCCTAAATAACGCAACTGACAGCCGGGTGAAGGAGCTGGCCAAGCAGCTGCAGCTAGCTGAGCTGGAGCAGCGGGGCGGGGCTGCTGCATTGCACAAGGCTGAGGCTGGCAGGCTACAGCCCGTGCGCCTATCCCCCAGGCATGCCAAGCGTCAGGCCGAGTACCCACACAGCCTGCCCGCCCTGTCCCCGCCCTCCTCCCCGCTGCATGGCTACAGGCAGAGGCAGGATGGTCCAGGCTCAGGGGGTGTCCACGCCTTCCAGGTTGACCGCCTAGCCGCGGCCCACCCTCCCAGTCCTGTACCTGGCTGGCTGGCAGCTAGCACCCTCCACCAGTCACCTGCCCCTCCCTCCACCCCTACCCACGTGCATGCTGCGCCCTTGACCTCAGTCAACACACCAAGCAGCCTGGTGGGTCCAAAGCCGGGCCTCACCCTGAAGAAGGGTGCAGGGTCAGGGGCAAAGGCAGCGGCTGGACAAGCACCCGCAGCTGCAGCCAAGTCTGTTGGCAGGCTGAGCCCGGTGACTGCGGCCCCTTGGCCACTTTTGAGTGAGGTGCGCAGCCGGGTGAACCTGGTGTTCAACAGCGACCCTGAGTCACCCCAGGCCAGCCCCGTGTCCTCAGTGGCCAGCTTGGCAGCGCAGTTTGACAGCTGCAGCAGCGCCAAGAAGCTGAACTGGAGCGCTAGCATGACCGACACGGAGCCGCTGCCTGGGGGCCAGGGGATCAGTGAGAGCGATTAGGAAGCGGCTCACCCCTGCCTTGATACCGCATCCTGTTGTGGCTGCAAGCAACAGCTGGGGCAGGCAGCAAGTGCAGGCTTCATAATCATCAGTACAGGCCATTCGCTCGTGTGCGGTGGTGCCCAGATTGCATGGAGCATACGGCAGCCAGGAGCCTTGTTGCATGAATGTTGCCTGTTTTTGCCATATTCATCATTTGACCTCTTGCTGAGCCTACTGATTTCCCTACGCCGTTGAGTGGCATGGTTTTGTTACAGTAGCATCTTATTTTATGGTTGGTGCAAGATGAACAGTTGCAATCTGGTGTTGCATATTAAATGAGTGTGCATGCAAACAATATGGTGGCTGAGGTGCTGTGGGTGGTAAAGCTGTTGCCTTGTACACTACAGCTGTTGCCTGTAAACTAAACCTGTTCACAAGGCCAGTACTGTTCTTCACAACCTTGCTGTTACACCTTGTGGTGACACTCTCTTCCTGCCCACCACGCTAACCATTGCAGCTTGTAAGAGCAGGTTGGGCCAAGGCAGGTTTGACCAGGTGAGATAAACGATGCTGATTGCTGAGCAACCCAGCAATGTAGTGGCTGCCGTGGTACTCAAACTCAACCCCTTGCCTGGTTAGGCCCCCTTTGCTACAGGCTAAACAGCCACCACCAGCCCCACACGCCAGCACATCACCACAGCTCAGCAGTATTCGACTACCGCAATTGCAAATTCGCGTCAGGTCGTTGCCTCGTTCAATGATATTGGATACGATGAAGCGGGTGAGGTGTCTCCACTGTAGTGGATGAAGATGTGGCAAAGGAGGTCACGCACGAAGCTCATCACCTTACGTCAGACCCTCCCAACTCTGATAAAACCTTTTACACAACCATGTCATGGACATTCCGGCGCCGGGAAGTGTGCGATTGGCGTAGCACCGTGCCGCATGCGATGACCGCTTAGTCTGCTATACGCCCGTAATGCCAGGAACCCCGTAAACGAAAAAAGTGCGCCCACCAATCAGCCGGTCGCTCTCACCACATCGCGCAGCGCAAGTCAGCTATGGGAGTGCTTCGCAATACCATGGTTGCCTCCCAACGCTCTAAAGGCAAGTACAGCCGGCGCTTGTGATTCCTACCGGCTCAATCAGCCCGACATTGTTTCCTGGATGTAGACGCGCACTTGGTCCGTATTCTATGAGGGTGTTGAGCCCAGACGGTCTTAAAGCTCAGAAATACCTTTCCACTGAAGGTAAGGACTGACATGTCAAGTCTGTGCAGCCTACACAAAGCTTGTTTTTGTTATTGTGCTCCTTACGTTAGATGAAGCAGAGTTACCCACGCCCGGTGCAGCTGTCAATGCAGGAAAAGCATATGTTATCAGAAAATTATGCACATCGTGCATAGCTCCCCCCCAACACCATGCTTGGCGACTGTTGCAGGAGCCGGCTTGCCCAATCTCAGCCGCCACTACCACCAACACCACCAACACCACCTCCTCACCCCACCTCACCCCACCCTACTACCCACCTACTTCTCCCCTTCCCTTCACCTCCCCCCTGACATCGTAGCCCTCTCCCAACCCTGTCCAGCAGCCAAGAGCGAGCCCCATCACCCTTCACCAACCTGCCGGTAAGTAGCCCAGCCCAGCCCAGCCCAACCCAGCCCAGCCCAGCCCAGCCCAGCCCAGCCCAGCCCAGCCCAGTTGTGTTGCTTGTTATGTTGCTTGTGATGTTACTTATGATGACCGTGTTGTGTGTATAGCATGCATAGCTGAATGCCCCGCACTTGCTACCGCTGCAGGACTTCCCACCGCTGCAGGACCACCACCACCACCACCCCCACCACCACCTCCTAGCCTACCGCCTCCCCTAATCTGATCCAACCTCACCTTATGGGTGGTATAAGCAAACGCACCAAGGCCATCAGGGCCAATGGTGCTCAGGGACGTGCTTGTGCAGCAGTTACTCGTCAACAACAGATCCTCATGTCAACGGCGGCTGCCACAGAGGCAGCACTTGATGCGGCCAGATCCCAGCTTTGCTCCAGCCAGACTGACTATATGCGCACCGCCACAGAGCTGCAAGTGTGCCAAGAGCAATTGCACCAGTCCCATCAAGCGCTGCAGCAGTCTCAGAACGAGGTGCTTGCTTTGCAAGTGTCTTTGCATCGCTGCCAAGCAGAGCTTGCAGCTACAAAACAAGAGCTGACAGCATGCCAAAGTAAGGTCAGAAGCATGGGAACCCAGCTGGCAGCCATGCGGGCACACCTAGCAACAGCGAAGAGGGCCATGCCCAAGCGTTGCATAATCTTCGAAGCTTTGTGAAGCAGCACATTGAGCAGCGTACCAAAGCAGCTCTTTCCTCAGGCCCAGGGGGTGTTGCCTAAGGTCATGTTATGTGATGCCTGATGCTTGCTTGTGTAGCCTGGTCAAGTTATGGCAGCCATGTGCCATATTGTGCCATATTGTGTTGCGCCATGAGGTGGTGTGGTGTGGTGGTACGGGGAGGGAGTGCCGTTGGACATCAAGTATATGTTGCTCATCTATTGTACCCAACCAATGTGGTATGCACGTCGTGGCATGCATGACACAAGTAGTCGTTATAGCAAAGGCTCCTGCATGTTTACACATCCTTGGCTGCCCCCGCCTCCACTGCCTCTAACCATGCTAGTACAGGGACGTCTAAATGAGAGGGCAATGGCTCTGGCAGTGGCACCTAGGCCATAGCATCTTGGTATAGGCGCATGCAAGTAGTCAACGTGGATGTGACAAGTGGTGTTGCCAGGGGGCTTTGCTATGGAGTGTAGAGGCCTTGCCTTGCCATGGGGTGCGAGTCGGGCCAGGTGGGGGGGCACATGGTGGGCGAGAGTGTGCATTTGACAGCTGGTGTTAGCACCGTGGACCGAACCCATGGTGGTGATGTCCGAAACCGCTTTAGCGACAGAACGAAGACTGCGCATCTGCACACATGCTCTAGCTACAACGAATACGGGGCGTAGACAGCGAAACGAGCAGAAAAGGCTTGAGTATGAAGAGTCCCGCGGTCAGTTTGACTATCAGGTCAGATAGTCTACTATAATCAAAGGTGAAGGGTGTACATAGTGTCTTGTTGAACCGCTAGAGCATACAACTACTCCGTCTTACGCGTGACAGCGCGAGCGACACAAATGACGAGTGAAAGCTAATCGATGCTAAGAAGTATGCAGCTGTCCTAATCGCAGCATCAGCAGTGGTGTGGGTGCGTTAAAGAAGCATTTCAGCTTCTTAGGTTTCAAACTCACGGTTCCGGCCATCGCAACACAAAGCGCGATTGCACACATACTTGCGTTTGCGTCATCACGGCACCATTAAGAAGGTCGAGGGTGGAGGGGGCGTGCATGGTGATATCTGCCCACAAAATGTGTGCAAGGTTCACGCCCAGGTAGTGCATCATGTACAAATTTAATAGAGCTGAGGACAGGCATTCCGTGTAGCCAAGCGAGTCCTCTACACACTGGTGTGCTTCGATGCTCAATCGGCATCCTGAGCGAGAAATAAACCTCGTGTAAAGGACACACCCTCTTTTCAAGAGAGTTGGGAGGCTCTGACCTTACGACACACAGTGCACAGTGCAACATAATATACACGCACAGGTGGAGGCATTGTCATCAGGGCTGTGACAACACGTCGTCTGCCTACAAAAAGACAATTTGTCATACCAGCCAGGCATAGTTCTTCAGTAATATGCTGACTCCAATTGTGACATGGGTGAGTGGGGCCTGCTAGCAAATTGCGGCATTGCATACCGAGACCCAAGCTCGTCACACCTCACACTCCTGCCGTGAAACAACCCTGGCCGCCGTGAATAAGGACACATTCAGTTTGGCCTGACCTTTCTACATATGCCAGCGAAAGGTAACAAGTACAAGCAAAACGATAAGCCGCGCGATAGCAAGAATCTCAAGCCTGGTAAGTAGCCGCTGCAACCCCCGCATCTTGGCCTCGGTTGATCAGAGCGCGGCTGCGCCGACTTTGCAGATATGACCAAGGCGGCGGAAGAGACCCCTGCCGAGAGTTGCCGCCGGGCGATCGGGGCATCAAAACAGCGTCCCGCCCAACACAACGCGGAGGTGGCAGCCAGCGAGTCGCGGAGCACCGCCAGCCGAGGCCGCGCAGCCTCACAACAGGGCGCAGAAGGCTACGCCGCCTTCGACGCTCTTGACGAGTGCGACATGGACTGTCACTGTCCGCGAGGGCAGCCTTGCGACGGCAGGTGCAACGACAAGTGGTTCGGCGACAGGTTCATCCGCATGGTGTTTGGCAAGAGGTCAGAAAGGCATGGCGGGAGTGGCCAATGCAAGGGCTCAGGGCCCACGACTGCTAATGTAATGCAACGCTCCACCAGGTGCCAAGCAGGCTGTGTTGCTGCTACCGTTGCTTCCAGGGTTTGCGTCAAGTGCAAAGGAGTGGTCTTGCCCCAGACTGTTCCTGAGCTACACAAGCTAGTCAGACAGCTGCAACAGCAGTTGGAGCAGCGTGAAGAGGAAGTACTCAATGGCCTACCAAAGAAAAAGGGAGGCAGTGTGGCCAAACTCCAGGCAGCAGAGGAGTACCGGGTCCGGTCAGACTCTGCCAAGCATGCAGCTGAGGAGAAGCTGCAGCGGGTTTTGCAGCAGGTCAAGCAGGTGCAGGCACAGCAGCAGCTGGCTGTGACGGAGGCACAGGCTAAAGAGCAGGAGCAGGCCAAGCGGGCTGCAGCTGCAGAGGTAAGTCAGGTTACAACCCAATCTACGTATGAAAGTAGGGCCCTGCTGCAGTGTGCCTGCAAGCCGTCCAACAGCACACCCAAGCTGCACAAGAGTATATTCTGTGTGGCCCTGAATATCCTCATCAACCATTCATCATAAACTCATCATCAGGCAACTGTGCTGCAGGTTCTTGCAGTCATGAAAGGTTCATCCTATGCAGCATGAACGCAAGTCCTTGTGCGGACGTCTGCAACACTCGCTTTGTTCTCACTTCCATTGGACTAATGCCACTTGACTAGATGTGTCCACCCTCCCAGCCAGTTCCTCCACTCACATGGGGCCTGTACGCATATAGTCTACATGTCTATATGTCTAGAGATACATGCTATATGTTATCAGGGCCGCACCTAGCCTTGCATTGCAGAGTAAGTGCAGTACAGGAGAAGGGCGGTCAAGCAGTCTCATGCCTGACAGCTGATGTGTGTAAGCCGTGAAAATGATACATCCATGACAGAGGCATGCTGCTGGTGGAGTGCTCCAGGCATGCAAGTGTTCTGGAGTCACATGCGTGTGCAGAAAAATGCAAAGCAGCTGGCGGCCAAGGCAGACTGCTTGCAGACTGAGAAGCTTCGTCATGTGGAGGACATGGAGGTGCTGGAGGAGCGTCTGGCTTCCATCAGTGCCCAGGAGGAGGCAGCGGCAGCAGACCTCAGGCTGTGCAAGGTAAGGCAACAGATAGGGGCACAGGGGCAGACCTCCTGATGCCAAGCAATGGGTCCTCATTACTGCCACTGGCCCCTGGGGCAGCGCAACGCAGGGGCAGCGCAACAAATGCCAAGCAATGGATCCTCATAAGTGCCCCTGGCCCTTGTTTGTGTGTGCAGGAGCAGCTTGCGTCCGCTCAGTCCCAGCTGGTCGCAGAAGGAGGTCAGGCTCAGCCACATCCCCAAACTCATACCCCGGCTGTGGGTGGCGGTGGTGGCAGCAGCTTCCCCATGGGTTTTGGCTGCGTAGAGCAGCGGGAGTGCCTGGACCAGCTGAGCGTGGCAGTGGAGCAGCTGGTCAGCAACATGAACCATTCATACCCACTGGTGCAGAGCCTGGTGGAAGGAGTGAAGAATGCACACAACCTCATCATGACTTGGGACAGGGGTGCCACTGCGGCTGCCCTGCACCACCACGTCATGACAACAGCCCTGGGTATTACGCAGCAGCAGGTGGACTGGTATCAGTGCCAAGCTAGGGCATTCATAACCAAGTACCTTGCCTGCCTTGCCAGCTGCCCTGAGTCTGGGCGCACCGACCTGCAAGCAGCTATGCAGCAGCTGCAGCAGGCCAAGAGCAGCACCCTGTTCCTGGTGGCGCAGCAGCAGGCACCATCACACCCTGCAACCAGGGAGGCAGCTGGGTATGTTGAGGGCATCAGGCGGCACATGCAGCAGCAGGTTGAGCAGCAGCTTGGCGTGGACAAGGACGCTCAGGCATGCATGGCGTGGCGACCTCAACTGCTGGCCGTGGCTGCTGCCATGGCCCGGGTCAACCTGCTGCTGGCCAGCCTGCAGGGCAGCTGCCCTGGTCTGCAGCAGGTGAGCAGCCTTGAGGACTGGGCGGCGCCTGAGGGGCAGCGGGCGTGTGAGGCGCCTGTGCGTCAGCTGCTGGGCAAGGTGCAGAGCAGGTGAGGGCGAGGGCAGGGCAGGAGGGGCCCTGGGTGCTGCAGCCCACCCCGCTGCCCCTGGTGGCTGCCAGGTGGTGAGCTGTGCTGCTGCTGCCCCTGCCCTGCCTGCCCCTTGCAGCCGGCCCCTGTTCCTGGTGCGCCCCGGCCTGGTCTGCCCTGCTGCTGGAGGAGGGCGCCAGGTGCTGGTCAGGCAGCAGCTGGTGGAGCTGGCGCCGGACCCAACATGGCTGGAGCAGCAGCGGCGGGAGGAGCAGCGGCAGGAGCAGCAGCGGCGGGAGCAGCAGCAGCAGGAGCAGCAGCGGCAGGAGGGGCAGCGGCAGGAGCAGCAGCAGCAGGAGCAGCGGCAGCAGCAGCAGTTAAGGGAGGAGCAGCGGCGGGAGGAGCAGCGGCAGGAGCAGCAGCGGCAGGAGCAGCAGCGGCAGGAGCAGCAGCGGCAGGAGGAGCAGCGGCAGGAGGAGCAGCGGCAGGAGCAGCAGCGGCTGGGTGGAATGGTACGAGGGACACATCCAGAGCACAATGTACTCAGGTTTTACTTGCGTCGTAGGAGTAACGAGTCATGGTGCAACGATGTCACTGCTGTGGCACAAAGCTTGCTTGGTCTCCACTGGCCTACTTGTGGTGGTGGTGCCATGCAACTGTGTATCCACACGCAGGCCGCAACTGGTTGTCTTTTGTGCAGGATCCAGGAGCACGCTGCACCTCGTACAGCCTGCGGGGCACTGTGTCTGGTGGTGACGAGGGCAGCGGGCCAGCAGCTGCCTTGCTAAGCCATGTTGACGGCAAGGCAGCTGGGAATGCCCTCATCGATGAGCTTTGGGACAGCAAGGTCACAGGGTTTGTAGGCTTCCATGGGTGTTCCGTCAGGGCACCCCATGAGCAGATGGTAGGTGCTGTGAAGGCGGCAGTGCCTGTGCGTCCAGCAGGCCCTTTACTGTGTGCACAGCCCTCGCAAAACCCGGCAGAAGATCGAGTGGCAAGAGACATGGCTCCTACACAGCCGCCATCGTCCTCCCTGTCCTACCAGCCGAACATGCAGCGGCAGCCATGCTCACCACCATCACCACCATCACTGCAGTAGCCTCCTGGTCCCATGACCGAGGTGTAAGGTGGTGCAGTGCTGTGATTGGGAACTGACAGGGGCAGGCGCCATACGCAGCATGAGTAGCAAAGGTCAACTGTGTCAACAGGAAGGTGGTGGAGGGTTCCAGGTTGGGGTGTGCCTGGCTGTGCACTGGACGAGTGTGTGAGCATGCAATGGGTGAGGATGGACCTTGCGTATGACGGCTTCGGCTCGGCATCATCAGCAACAAGGCCGCAGTGCGTAAATGCAGTGTGTTAACAAAGTGCGTGATGCCACTTGTTGTACTGCAATGTGTGACATCAGACAAGGTGTTGGCGTCAGTCACGACTCCAGTACTGTTGTGTGTAGTTGTCTGTGTTGATTTGTAGAGATAACCCAAGTGTTGCCCAATGTGCTGCCTGTCGAGTCTGCAAGAATGTAACAGAGTTGTCGGATTTGTGGTGGTGTACCAGCAGAGGTTGGCAGCTTCCACAGGCAAACAGTAGAATGGCCTTAGGAGCCAAAGGGTGGGCAGGCAGGCATTGCAGGGATACATTAGGGGTGGGGGCTGTGGAGGGCGCGGGGCCACTACTGGGCACCACATCAGACCATGGACTAGCTGGCTGGGCGAAGCAGGCAATGGTCCATGTGCCTTCCTGGGTACCTGCAACCTGCAGGCCTGGTGGCCTGGTAGTCGTCCCACTGCTCCTCGCGCTGCTGCTGGCCCCAATGCACCACCCTGCCCCGCCACGCCACGCTCAATCTGTACCCCAGCCACTCTAGGTACCGATGCCATGCGCATGCCTGTGATGGACCATGCCATAGACAAAACCCGTGTGGCTTAATTGCTTGTGAAGAACCACCGGTTCCAGCGGGCCTTGCGGGTTGTGAAATCTTCACGGGACGCTCTGGTCAGACATGTCAGGCTGGTGCAGCCGCCTCCTGCCCTTGGGCAGCCGGTCATTTACCAGCTTGCAGCGCTGCTGATACTCCTTGCCAATGGGGGGCAGAGCTTCCCGGTCCGTCCAGCTGCACAGCTCGAGGGGGCGCTGCATGCTCTCCCCAATGCGCTGGAAGTTCAGGCATCCGTTAGTGTCCCGGTCCAGCCACCTGCTCCATGGGGGGGCCTGAGGTGGTGGGACTGGGCCAGGTGCAGCGGGGGGGGCCTGGTCCTGGGCTGGGGGAGCACATACTTACCATGCCGCTGGCTCCAGGCTGGGCGTACCAGCCGCTGGGCGACCCGGCCTGCTGGGGGTACCCAGTCTGCAGGCCTAAGCCGGTCTCGTGGCAGGTGCAGCTCAAAAGGCTGGGGGGCGTGCAAAGACGAGCTGACACGGCTGGTGCGGAACAGGCTGCTAGTCTGCTCCACCACATTGCAAAACCTCTACCGCACCCCCTTTACCCCCCAACCACCCTGGTTGGGTCAGGGTCAGGGTCAGGGTCAGGGTCAGGGTCAGGGTCAGGGTCAGGGTCAGGGTCAGGGTCAGGGTCAGGGTCAGGGTCAGGGTCGGGGTCGGGGTCGGGGTCGGGGTCGGGGTCGGGGTCGGGGTCGGGGTCGGGGTCGGGGTCGGGGTCGGGGTCGGGGTCGGGGTCGGGGTCGGGGTCGGGGTCGGGGTCGGGGTCGGGGTCGGGGTCGGGGTCGGGGTCGGGGTCGGGGTCGGGGTCGGGGTCGGGGTCGGGGTCGGGGTCGGGGTCGGGGTCGGGGTCGGGGTCGGGGTCGGGGTCGGGGTCGGGGTCGGGGTCGGGGTCGGGGTCGGGGTCGGGGTCGGGGTCGGGGTCGGGGTCGGGGTCGGGGTCGGGGTCGGGGTCGGGGTCGGGGTCGGGGTCGGGGTCGGGGTCGGGGTCGGGGTCGGGGTCGGGGTCGGGGTCGGGGTCGGGGTCGGGGTCGGGGTCGGGGTCGGGGTCGGGGTCGGGGTCGGGGTCGGGGTCGGGGTCGGGGTCGGGGTCGGGGTCGGGGTCGGGGTCGGGGTCGGGGTCGGGGTCGGGGTCGGGGTCGGGGTCGGGGTCGGGGTCGGGGTCGGGGTCGGGGTCGGGGTCGGGGTCGGGGTCGGGGTCGGGGTCGGGGTCGGGGTCGGGGTCGGGGTCGGGGTCGGGGTCGGGGTCGGGGTCGGGGTCGGGGTCGGGGTCGGGGTCGGGGTCGGGGTCGGGGTCGGGGTCGGGGTCGGGGTCGGGGTCGGGGTCGGGGTCGGGGTCGGGGTCGGGGTCGGGGTCGGGGTCGGGGTCGGGGTCGGGGTCGGGGTCGGGGTCGGGGTCGGGGTCGGGGTCGGGGTCGGGGTCGGGGTCGGGGTCGGGGTCGGGGTCGGGGTCGGGGTCGGGGTCGGGGTCGGGGTCGGGGTCGGGGTCGGGGTCGGGGTCGGGGTCGGGGTCGGGGTCGGGGTCGGGGTCGGGGTCGGGGTCGGGGTCGGGGTCGGGGTCGGGGTCGGGGTCGGGGTCGGGGTCGGGGTCGGGGTCGGGGTCGGGGTCGGGGTCGGGGTCGGGGTCGGGGTCGGGGTCGGGGTCGGGGTCGGGGTCGGGGTCGGGGTCGGGGTCGGGGTCGGGGTCGGGGTCGGGGTCGGGGTCGGGGTCGGGGTCGGGGTCGGGGTCGGGGTCGGGGTCGGGGTCGGGGTCGGGGTCGGGGTCGGGGTCGGGGTCGGGGTCGGGGTCGGGGTCGGGGTCGGGGTCGGGGTCGGGGTCGGGGTCGGGGTCGGGGTCGGGGTCGGGGTCGGGGTCGGGGTCGGGGTCGGGGTCGGGGTCGGGGTCGGGGTCGGGGTCGGGGTCGGGGTCGGGGTCGGGGTCGGGGTCGGGGTCGGGGTCGGGGTCGGGGTCGGGGTCGGGGTCGGGGTCGGGGTCGGGGTCGGGGTCGGGGTCGGGGTCGGGGTCGGGGTCGGGGTCGGGGTCGGGGTCGGGGTCGGGGTCGGGGTCGGGGTCGGGGTCGGGGTCGGGGTCGGGGTCGGGGTCGGGGTCGGGGTCGGGGTCGGGGTCGGGGTCGGGGTCGGGGTCGGGGTCGGGGTCGGGGTCGGGGTCGGGGTCGGGGTCGGGGTCGGGGTCGGGGTCGGGGTCGGGGTCGGGGTCGGGGTCGGGGTCGGGGTCGGGGTCGGGGTCGGGGTCGGGGTCGGGGTCGGGGTCGGGGTCGGGGTCGGGGTCGGGGTCGGGGTCGGGGTCGGGGTCGGGGTCGGGGTCGGGGTCGGGGTCGGGGTCGGGGTCGGGGTCGGGGTCGGGGTCGGGGTCGGGGTCGGGGTCGGGGTCGGGGTCGGGGTCGGGGTCGGGGTCGGGGTCGGGGTCGGGGTCGGGGTCGGGGTCGGGGTCGGGGTCGGGGTCGGGGTCGGGGTCGGGGTCGGGGTCGGGGTCGGGGTCGGGGTCGGGGTCGGGGTCGGGGTCGGGGTCGGGGTCGGGGTCGGGGTCGGGGTCGGGGTCGGGGTCGGGGTCGGGGTCGGGGTCGGGGTCGGGGTCGGGGTCGGGGTCGGGGTCGGGGTCGGGGTCGGGGTCGGGGTCGGGGTCGGGGTCGGGGTCGGGGTCGGGGTCGGGGTCGGGGTCGGGGTCGGGGTCGGGGTCGGGGTCGGGGTCGGGGTCGGGGTCGGGGTCGGGGTCGGGGTCGGGGTCGGGGTCGGGGTCGGGGTCGGGGTCGGGGTCGGGGTCGGGGTCGGGGTCGGGGTCGGGGTCGGGGTCGGGGTCGGGGTCGGGGTCGGGGTCGGGGTCGGGGTCGGGGTCGGGGTCGGGGTCGGGGTCGGGGTCGGGGTCGGGGTCGGGGTCGGGGTCGGGGTCGGGGTCGGGGTCGGGGTCGGGGTCGGGGTCGGGGTCGGGGTCGGGGTCGGGGTCGGGGTCGGGGTCGGGGTCGGGGTCGGGGTCGGGGTCGGGGTCGGGGTCGGGGTCGGGGTCGGGGTCGGGGTCGGGGTCGGGGTCGGGGTCGGGGTCGGGGTCGGGGTCGGGGTCGGGGTCGGGGTCGGGGTCGGGGTCGGGGTCGGGGTCGGGGTCGGGGTCGGGGTCGGGGTCGGGGTCGGGGTCGGGGTCGGGGTCGGGGTCGGGGTCGGGGTCGGGGTCGGGGTCGGGGTCGGGGTCGGGGTCGGGGTCGGGGTCGGGGTCGGGGTCGGGGTCGGGGTCGGGGTCGGGGTCGGGGTCGGGGTCGGGGTCGGGGTCGGGGTCGGGGTCGGGGTCGGGGTCGGGGTCGGGGTCGGGGTCGGGGTCGGGGTCGGGGTCGGGGTCGGGGTCGGGGTCGGGGTCGGGGTCGGGGTCGGGGTCGGGGTCGGGGTCGGGGTCAGGGTCAGGGCATACCTTCCTGCAAGATACGCTCCTGGGCATAATACAGCCCCGACCGCTGCCTGCCGCCCCGTGGCTTGAGGTACTTCTCCCACCGCGCGTCCCATGTGGCTTTGCGAGCCAGGATGTGGGCCTGGAGGCTGTCCAGGGTGTTGCCAGCTGGGGTAGTCTTGAGTTGTCCTGACTTTCATAAGCCCGCTGTCATGCTTCAGCTGCTTTGATGGCCTGGGTAACGCCTGGGTCCACCCCAACAGCAATGTGGGTCTCGGGGTTGACGTCGTTGGTGGCTGTGAGCTTACACCCTATATAGGGCAGCTCCTCTGCCTCCTTGGCCGCCTGGCTTCGGACGAAGTGCCCTGATATGCTCCCGAACTCCCACCCGCTGTTCTGGAGATGTATTGGATGAAATTCTGCCAATGCGGCAGGCTGTCTGCCACAAACTGGTCCCTTGTCAGGATAGTCATCCCCAGGTCAGCCAGCCGGCCATGCACCACATCATGACATCGTGGCGGACCCACACACCCACCATAGGCAGAATGGTGAAGGGGTGCAGGCACATGCGTGGGCATTACAAACAGGGCATACCGCGCCCTCTTCTGCACCCCCCTTCCCTATTGACCCTACTCTCTCATCCCACTCGGCCCCAAGCCCCAGCAGCCTCCTGTGTATGGCTACCTTTGCCACCCACCTAGGCTGCCGTAGCACACTGTTGTTTGTGTGCTCAGTGTGCCCGTGGAGTACTCGGCTGTCCAGCTTGATGTATGGTTGCTCGATGGAAGCTTAATAATGGGCTGTCCCCTGATTGACTAGGGCTCATGACAAAGGATGGGTTGACTAGGGCACATGATAAAGGAACCGAAATACAAGCTGAATTGCTTAGTCTATTAGGTATCACTATATCACTGTATAGGTAGTTCAGGTATATAAAAACAGCTTCACATCGCCGGGTGTGGCTCAAACGAGACAGGCAAGGAGATACATAAACTAGCTGTAGCATGGTCACTGACAGGTGTGGGGAGGTACACAGCAGCTCATATGCTCCGCTCAGCTTGCGGATGACTGATCGAGACGACGTCGAATAGGCCCCCGGGCATCAGCATGGCAAGAACATTATTGCCGGCCCCGCACACCGTGAAAATTCCAAACCATCACCGCGGGCCGCACCTGGCATGCCTGAAACGGAGCGCGGCACTGAAACCGTGACACGTGGCGCCAGGAAGCGCAAAGGTAAGGCCTAGCCAAACCCAGTGGCCGCGCAGCCCTCGTCGAGCCACCGCGCATGTCAACCTTGTTTCTAGGCGACAGCCAAACCGTGATGGGCAACGCAAAGAGCAAGCGCAAAACCCTAGCCGAGCCCGAGCCTACAGTGCAGCTCAACGAAGCAGCGCACACTGACAGTGCCCACATATCGCTGCAAATCTCGCCCCCACTGCAAGCAGAAGGCATGGCGCGCAGCTCCGGGGCCGGGGCCCGTGAAACAGCGGGGTGTCAAATCCTAGGCAGCCCGAACCCTTGCGACGGGACTTGCGCGTCGTTACTTTCGCGCCTGGGAACCGGCACGCGGTAAGCTATTCGCCTGGTCAACATTACCAGGCGACGTCGTCAGGCCTCCGTGAGCCTGTCAATCTGCCATGATGACCGTGAACACCTGCAGGAGGTCCTGCACTGATGCTTACGGTGTGATCTTGCCCAGTTCTGCAAGCAAGCCGCACAGCCTGGTGGTGACATTGCAGCAGCAGCAGCAGCACCAGCAGCAGCACCAGCAGCAGCACCAGCAGCAGCGACAGCAGCAGCAGCAGCAGTTACAGCAGCAATTACAGCAGCAACTACAGCAGCAGTTTCAGTGTCAGCAGCACGCCACAATGAATGAGCACTTGCAGCAGCAGCTCCAGGTGTCTGCATCAGAGCTGAACCAGGTTATCCAGCAGCTGGAGGCAGAGCGAGAGCAGCGGCAGCAGGTAACTGAGGAGCACAGGTCAGAACTGCAGCAGGCTCTGTCAGACTGGCAGTCCAGGCTGGGCTTGTTTGAGCAGCAGGTGCAGCGCCTGACTACAGCTCAGCAGGTTGCTGACCGGCAGCTGTGTGAGGCCAGGCAGCAGGTGAAGGACCTTCAGGCTGAGAAGCAGAGGCAGCAGCAACAGGTGGCCAAGGAGAAGCAAGAGTTGCTCAGGAGGGTGGAGGCTGCCAAGGCGAGTGGCTGATAAAGTTGATCAGGCACCCAGCTGCTGCCGTGTCAGTCACGGCCTGCTGCTGCTGCCAGCTATGACATCGTGTCACACTGCATGGTGTCACGCTTGGAGCACTGTGCAGGAGTCATGCCCTGTGAACATAGTGCAGACCAGTTCATTACCAGGAACTCCTGCCTGTCACCTGCACAGGCCCAGGCAGCTGACCTGCAGCAGGACCTGACCAGGGAGCGGGAGGAGATGGAGATGCTGGAGGAGCGGCTGTCAACAGCCAATGCATCAGAGGAGGACATGCTGGCAGACATGCGCGCCATCAAGGTGCTGCTTGCTGCTGCCCGACTGCCATCATGGCATGCAGGCTGTCACTTGCTGCCATTGGCTCTCCCTGATGCCCGCATGTGGTGTGCAGGAGCAGCTCGCGTCTGCTCAATCCCAGCTGGCCCTGCCCACCATCAGCAGCAGTGCAGGCCATGATGATGGTACAGGAAAGGGTCAGGCCCAGCCCCAGACCTCAGCTGTGCGCGGCAGTGGTGGCAGCAGCTTCCCCATGGGCTTTGGCTGTGTGGAGCAGCGGGAGTGCCTGGACCAGCTGAGCGTGGCAGTGGAGCAGCTGGCAGCTGTGTTGACACAGGGCAGCAACATGGGCCACCCCATCGTGCAGCAGCTGCTGCAGGTAGCTAAGGAGGAGGCAGGGGTCAGTGCAGCAGGGGCAGAGGTGGGGTATGATCTGGGCATCAGCAGCTGGGACAGCAATGCCGCCAGTGCTGCCCTGCACAGCCACGTGCTAACCCTGACCCTGAGGACTGTGCAGCAGCTGCCCTGGCCGCCCCTCTCACCCATTGACACCTGCCTTGCCAGCTGCCCAGAGTCTGGGCGCACTGACCTGCAGGCAGCCATGCAGCAGCTGCAGCAGGCCAAGAGCAGCACCCTGTTCCTGGTGGCGCAGCAGCAGGCGCCATCACACACTGCCACCAGGGAGGCTGTGATGCAGCTGGCGAGCATGCAGGCTGACGTCCAGCAGCGCCTAGAGCAGAAGCTGGGGCTGGACATGGACGCTGCTGCCAAGAGCTTCCTTGGGCACCAAATGCAAGCCGTGGCTGCTGCCGCCACACGCACCCAGCTGCTGGTCACAGGCCTTCAGGGCAGCTGCCCTGGTCTGCAGCTGGTGAGCAGCCTTGAGGACTGGGCGGCGCCTGAGGAGCAGCGGGCGTGTGAGGCGCCTGTGCGTCAGCTGCTGGGCAAGGTGCAGAGCAGGTGAGGGGGAGGGCAGGGCAGGAGGGGCCCTGGGTGCTGCTGCCCACCCCGCTGCCCCTGGTGGCTGCCAGGTGGTGAGCTGTGCTGCTGCTGCCCCTGCCCTGCCTGCCCCTTGCAGCCGGCCCCTGTTCCTGGTGCGGCCCGGCCTGGTCTGCCCTGCTGCTGGAGGAGGGCGCCAGGTGCTGGTCAGGCAGCAGCTGGTGGAGCTGGTGCCCGACCCAGTATGGCTGGAGCAGCAGCGCCAGCAGGCGGCTGAGGAGGCAAGGCAGAGGGAGCAGCAGCAGCACAGTCGTCATTGGGGTCAGTATGCCAGCCAGCCATATCTACCGCCCAGCATTGTTTACGCTGCGGAAAGCCAAGTCTCAGTGCAAGACCGAGACCAGCTGGGCAATGGCGGGCCGCAGCACTTCATTCAGCCAGGCTTTCTTCCTGTGCCGCTCACTTCCCTGGCAGAGGTTCAGGCAGAAGCTGGGGCTCCGCCAGCCTGCAAAGCTGAGGAGGAGGGGATGGCAGGCATGCGCAAGGAGCGGGGAGTGATGGAGGTGGAGGAGATGACAGGGAGGAAGGCAGAGTATGAGGCGAAGGCAGATAAGGAGGGGACGAAGGAGGAGGAGGAGGAGGAGGAGGAGGAGGAGGAGGAGGAGGAGGGGTCTAGCCAGTTGTTTGATGATGAGGATGCTGCGTGTTTAGAGGCGGTTGAGGCGGTCTTGCCTAGCCAGGCAGCTGATGTGTCAGAGGTGGCAGCTGGTACAGCCGGGCATGCAGTTGCAGCTCCCCAAGCCACCGCTGCCGCCACCACCGCCAGTCCCACAACCGCTGCAGATGTGGCAGCAGCAGCAGCAGGGGCAGGGGCAGGGGCAGGGGCACAAGATTCAAGGGCGCAGGCAGCAGCAGAAGCGAAGACAGCAGCTCCAGCAGCAGAAGCAGAAGCAGCCACGCCGTGGGATGACAGCGACAGCTTGGACACTGAGGAGTATCAGGGTGTGGCAGATCAGGCTGAGAGTGCAGACCAGAGCACTGCTGGCTCACCGAGCACCTCCGGGAATGATGATTGGCACTTGCTCAGCAGATCGGACAGCAGGTCCGACAGCCCCTCCACAGCATTGGATGCAAGCTTAACCACCAAGGCGGAGGTCGAGCCTGGCCAGCACCAGCAGCAACCACAACAACAGCAGCAAGACCAGCAGCAGCAGCAGCAGCAGCAGCAGCAGCAACAGCACCTGCCTGATGGCATGCTGACAGCTGAGGGTGCAGCTGGCCCTGCAGCCACCAGCCCACCTGATTCTGCATCCGCCACACAGGCAGCTGTGGTGCTACCTGCAAGACTAGCACACATATTCACTGCAGGCCGTGTTGCTGCAGCCACAGCTGTGACCCTGGCCCTTGGCCTAGTTAGTGTCTTGGCTGGCAGCCCCCAAGCGACTGAGTCAGGCCACAGGCCAGGTAGCCCCCTGACAGGCCATGCAGGCCCCACCCCACCCGTGGCTCCCACCTCTCCACTGCCTGCCAGCATTGGCGGTCTATCTGCTCCCCCAACTGAGATTCAGGGCACTCACACAGACTGCCTAGCAGTCAGTCTGCCTGGCCCATCACCAGCTGACCTCACCAGCCTAGCTGCTGCCAGCCTTCCAGGTCCTCCAGCTGGCCCAACCAGCTCAGCTGCTGGCAGCCATCCAGCCACCTCTGTGGCTGCACCCATGGCTGCTACAGCTGACCCCATGGCCAACCTGCCTGGGTCTGTAGCACCCCTGCTGACCCTGACCCTGACCAAGCTGACTGAGGCTGTGCAGCAGCTGGCTGAGACCCTGGCATCACAGCAGTGCCGTCAGCATCCCCTGGTGAAGCGGCTGCTGCAGGCCGCAAAGCAGGTGGCTGGGGACGCACTGCCTCCGCTGAGCTGGGAGGACGAGCAGACATGCAGCGACGCATTGCATGACCAGATCCTGACTCTGGCCCTCCAGGCCATGCAGCGACAGGCTCAGGAAGACCTGGCTCATATCGACAGTCTTGCCCTAACCCAACAGCAGGCTGCCACTTCTCTTCACCTCAAGGGAGTGCAGAAACGCACTCAAGTCATGTTGAAGCACTTGCAGCAGCAGTTTGGCCTGGAGAGCGACCCTGATGCTTGGAGCTATGTCATGCCTCAGCTGCTGGCTGTGGCTGCTGCCATGACCCGGGTCAACCTGCTGGTGGCCAGCCTGCAGGGCAGCTGCCCTGGTCTGCAGCTGGTGAGCAGCCTTGAGGACTGGGCGGCGCCTGAGGGGCAGCGGGCGTGTGAGGCGCCTGTGCGTCAGCTGCTGGGCAAGGTGCAGAGCAGGTGAGGGGGAGAGCAGGGCAGGAGGGGCCCTGGGTGCTGCTGCCCACCCCGCTGCCCCTGGTGGCTGCCAGGTGGTGAGCTGTGCTGCTGCTGCCCCTGCCCTGCCTGCCCCTTGCAGCCGGCCCCTGTTCCTGGTGCGCCCCGGCCTGGTCTGCCCTGCTGCTGGAGGAGGGCGCCAGGTGCTGGTCAGGCAGCAGCTGGTGGAGCTGGCAGCTCATCCAGCCTGGCCCAAGGCACAAGGGGTGATAGAGGGATTACAGAAGAAGAAGGTCATGAAGGGCCCACAGCAGCAGGAGGCAGCAACCTTGCACCAGAAAGGGGAGACCGCGAGGGCCCTGGCCAGCACTGAGGGTGGCGGGGTTGCAGCAGAGCAGGCCATAGCAGAGCAGGCAACACCGCCAGGCCGTACCTCACCCAGACCAAGTGCTGGCAACACCTACAAGGTCCGCAACGACCGTCATGCCCCAACCCCGCCTTCTTCGTCCACCTCACCTATCCCCTGCAAAAGTAGGCAGCGCTGCCTGCAGCTGGTACTACAGCCAACCTGCCTGCTGCAGACCCCCAGGGGGCAGGGGTAGGGGTGAACTTCCACATGGCTGCCCCATGCTGCCTGCCTGCCATTGCTTGGTCGCTGGGTGCTGCCAATCCCAACCACATGGCATCTCACGTGTGCATCCATGCGCCTGCCTCCCCGCTCTTCCGCCTGTAAGTGAACTGTGTGTGAGCTCAGCTAGCAGCGTATGTTGTGCTTGTGAGTGGTGCTTCTCATGTCTCATTTGTGACAACTCCCAGCATGCAGCTTGACCACGTATCCAGTGCTGATACCCTTGATTGCTGTGAAATTGGTTAGTGTCAGGGTGAACCCCAACCCTAACCCTAATCCTAACCCTGGTGGTTATGAGGTGCCCCTGGTGCAGTTGGCCAAGCCTGACGGTCTGTATTGTTTTATACAACACCTCATGCAATGACAGAGACTACTGTTATACTGCCACCTCCACCCTCCCACAACCCACCTATCCCACTGCTGGCTTGCCTGCTGCTGTGCCCACAGGGTGCCAGTGGCAGGGCATCAGCCGCCCCAAGCCTGGCCCCTGACCTGCCCGGCGCTACTGCCACAGCGCCCCTCACACGCCGTGGCCACATCCGTGTCCCAGCCTCCCCTGCTGCTGCCGCTGTTGGCCCTGGCGGTCAAGCTGAGCTCTGTGGAGGCAGCACTACAGTCCTGCTGCCCGCCCAGCCAGGAGCAGGCCCGGTGCAGCCTGGTCAGCAGCCAGGGGGGCTTGTTGTTGTCCCTGGTGCTGCCAGCTTGCTGGCCGCCAGTGCGTCCGATGGTGGGTTTGTCCAACCTAGTGAGGTCATGCCAGCTGAGGTTGCAGGGACGGTGCTGACCATGATGCTGGATGCAGCAGGAAGGCAGGCGCAGCAGTATGACCCCACCGCTGAATCATGGCACACTGACCACCTGACACCTGCAAAGGCTGCAGCCAGCCATTCCTCGTTGGCCAGCTCAGCGCATGCCGGGCCCCTGCCTCTGTTCCTGGCCCAGGCCCCTTCAGCTGATGGTCAGGGGTCTTGCCCAGCCACTGCTGTTGGCCCAGCTTGGCCACAGTTGGCTGAGCTTCTACAGGCAAAGGCAGAGGCAGAACTCCCTTTCCTTCCGCCACCACCCACCGCCACCTTGCCCCCAGCCCAGCTCACCCCACCAGGGCAGCAGGGCAACTCACCAGCTGCAGGGCCCAGCAGGCTAGCAGAGGCTGCGGCTACAGAGGTGTTACCTTCCTCTCCCCTACCAAGGAGAAAGTCCCTCCTCACTCTTGGATTGAGATATGGCAGGCCCACCCACCCTTCCGCACTGTCGTGTGGACACGGCCCGGGCATGCAGCCAGCTGACAGTCAATGTGCGGCAACAGCAGCAGCAGCAGCAGCAGGAGTTGGGAGGGAGTTGGGGGCAGTAGGATCAGCAGCAGCTAGGACAAACGAGACAGATGGTGTGGTAGGGGCGGTGCCAGCAGCATGGGCGGGACAGCCAGCAGAAACTGGCGTAGGAACCCCTGCTGCTCCTGATCTGGGTGAGGAGGTGGCAGGGCAGCAGTCAGGCCCAGGACCCTCCCAACACTTCCACAGGGACTCAGGCATGAAGGCTGCGGTCAGCCCCTGCCTGGCCAGCAGCCAGGCAGCCATGGCTGCAGCATCAGGCAGTGTAGCGGCACAGGGCCCTGAGCCAGCTGCTGGGGCACAGGGGTCAGAGGGCACCCAGGCCACCACCCAAGCTGCAGCAGGTCTTGAAGCCTCGACTGCAACAGCATCAGCATCAGCAGGCGGCAGCATGCTCTCGTGTGTCCCCCTCACAAGTGGCTCCCAGCCTGCCTGCCCCTACCCTGAGGGCTGCACCCGCGGCGTGCAGGGCGCTTGGTGCAGCTGCGCAGTCTGCCAGGCCATGACTCCTCAGCTCTACCCCAGCTGCCCATTCTCCTCCAAGCAGCCCCCTGTCACCCTCTCCTCCGCTGCTGCTGCCTACCTTGCCGGCTCCTCCTGCCTGGCACCTCCGACCCTAAGCTCTGCCACCATGGCAGCAGTGGCCCCACCAGCAGCAGCAGCAGCAGCAGTGGGCTTCACTAGCGCTCACCTCCAGCCAACCCCACCTCAATGCCCTGCCCTACATGACCAAGACCAAGACCAGCTGCATGACACCCACTACAGCTCCCCCTTGTACTCCACAGCCAGCATCACAGCCTGGGCAGCGGAAGTTCAGGGGGCCAGGGGCCAGGCAGCCAGCCCTGGTGGCAGTGGCGGTGACACCTCCTTGCTGACCTCAGGCTCACCTGGTGCTGAGGAAGGTGGCAAGGAGGGTGGTGCTGACGGGCCACAGCTGCTGGACTATGAGAACCTGCTGGAGGATGGTGGGCAGGGGCCAGATGTGTGGGGTGACATGCAGCAGAGGGTGCGGGTGGAGGGGCTGCAGGCGGAGGAGCAAGGGCAGGCCATGGAGGGGGTGCAGCAGGGTATGTTGTGGTGGTCTGAGGGAGGGGAGGAGGATGGGGAGGGGCAGGAGGAGGGGACAGCTGTGCAGGCAGCAGGTCAATCCTTGGGGCAGGGCACGACCATGGCACCTGCCCATGTGTTTAAGGAGGGGAGGGAGCAACCTGGTGTGAGCTGGGGAGGTGGAGGAAGTGTGGGCTGCACTGCCAAGCTAAATGGTGCTGGGTGGGCTGAGAGGCAGCTGTGCAGCCAGCCTCCACCCTCTGCACAGCTACATGGCAGCAGCAGGCCCCGTGACAGCAACAACCTGGCAGACCTTCTGGATCTGGATGGGGTGGAGGAGGACATGGAAGCGGCTGAGGATGAGCAGGAGGACATGCAAGATGGGCGTGAGGGATGGGGAGGTGAGGAGCAGGGGTGGGGACCCAGCCAGGCGGTCGAGGGGCTAGAAGGGTTTGGACCCTGTAGTGCTGGGGGAAGGCTGCAGCCTGCAAGCGGCTGGGAGGGCAGAGGTGGAGCAGCAGGCAGAGTGCTGAGCAGGCTGGGAGTGGCAGTGGGGTCGGCTGATGAGACCAGGGCGATGCTGTCTGGGCCTGGCAGTGTGTATGCTGTCAGTCAGGCTGCGGGTCAGGGGTGCAGCAGCGGGGCCATGGAGGTAGACATGGTGCCTGGTATAGGCCATGGGGCTACTCCTGCTGCTGGCAACTTGGCTGCTAAAGCCACCTGCTCCCCTGCCCACATGCCAAGCATGCCCGGCGCCTCCCTGGACTTGTTGTAAAGCTGCTGGCTGGGCCAAGCCTGCACGCATCCCTGTACATTGCATGATTGGCTGAAGTAGTACACGGCAAACTACAAAGCTACACTGGCTGGGTGGGGGGAGGGAGGGTGTGAGGCAGGCTGTTTTTTGCTGCTCATTGCCTGCATGCGTGGCTTTGGTGTACATTGCAGTTGTCCTGTCGGCAGAAGCCATCTTGTCACCTTCTAGTTGACCAGGTGTTGCTTGTTGAGCAGTTGTTGCCCATCACCTTGATGCCTCGACCCTGATACGTTGACACCTAGTTGCCTACACCCTGACCACATGAACCCTGTGCGCCAGGCGACGCTGATTGCACTATGCCTGCTTAGTCCACAAGCTTGACAAGCTTGACATGCTCGGTTTAATGGTGACATGTTGGGTCCAAGGTTGACGAGCTGTGGTTGAGTGTGTACAACCTGAGGGTGGAGTTCACTCGAAACTCGTGTTGCAGTGTTGCATGTTGACTGCAACTGCACTATTGCGTGTGCCTTCTTGTGAATGCTGCGGTTGTGGCTTGTGGCCGTGGCTGTGGCTGTGACCGTGCGATAACAGGGTGACAGTGGATGAGGTCCGGGTCATCTCAGCTCCTCCGGCTCAGCCGAGCTCAACTCAGCTCCGCCAGCTCTGTGAGCCGTTAGCTGGGTGACAGCCAGGCCAGCAGGCCGGTAGGCTGGGTTCTGCAACACGTCAGATCGTAGGTCGTGGTTGAAGGGCAGTGGCAGTCAACAGTGGCTGTGTTCCACCTCAGGCGGGTTACCTTGACATGCCAGCTTTGGAGGCCCGCAACGTAGGTCAATGTACGATCCACAGCACATCAGGTGCAGGACTGACTGGTGCGTTGAGCCTGGAGCCAGGTGATGTGGTGAAGCCTAACGCGGCTGAGCCAGTGCAGCGCTTGATGTGTTGCCCGATGTGTGGTGTGTCGGTGTCAGCTTGGCAGCAGCGGGTCAGCTTGGCAATTCACGAGGCACGCAAAGTACACCTCTCAGCATGTTGGTTGCAGGACTGACTGGTGCGCACAGGCTCCAGGCACCCAGGCAGCCGCTAGCAGGTACACAGCCTGAACCCAGCACCTCCTAGCCGACACAGCCCATAAACACCCAGGGCCACAGCTGCCAAGCCCACCGCCCCAGCAGCGCAGCCAGGCAGGTGTCTAGACCATCCATGGGCGCACAGGGGAGAGGGGGTGCCGCCTGCAGGAGCTGTAGTCGTGGCCAGACAGGTCCCCACTGCCCGCCAAGGTCAAGCAATACCTGGTGAAGATAGTGTACCCAAGGCCCAGGAGCAGCAGGCCCGTGCAGTGCTCAGGCTCTGTCAGCATTTGCTGTCCGGGATTACCATGGTTGCCGTTTATAGAATATCGCCCCCTGCTGGCATGGCACATATGGCAATCAGGCAATCCCCCAGGCACACCGGCCGTACCGCCCCAGCGGAGGTTGACCCAGCCCCATATTGAGGCAGCAGAGTTCGGTCCGATGTCGACGTCAATGTGCAGTCGCCACTGATGCCACTGATGCACTCCGGTGTACGTCTGCAAGTTAGTAGGTCGCGAGCACGCCTGGCCAGACGCAGGGTCGGGTTCGGCATGCGAAGATTTTCCGTGAAAGCAGATCCGTGAATCCAACCGGGGAGGGGTCCACCAAGAGCACAGTCACCGCAAATCCAATGTTGGCATGATGTTGGCAGGGCGCGCTCGGTTGCAGAGTTTGCCGCCCTACCGCACAACCCTTGTTACCGATGCAACCCGCACTGGCCCTGCGGCGCGTCGCGGCAACGTGACAGCTGCAGCAAGGCGGGCCAGGTCCAAATCTACATCCAAGCACACCGAGGCACCCGAAGGTCAGAAACCGCCGGGCGGAGCCAGGAAGAAAATAAAGAGCGAAGCACCCCACGACCTTGAAAGGGAGCCTGCGCAGCCGAGCTCAGAAGAGGACGACTCGCCTGCACCCCCGCGCATTGCTCCGTGAGACACTGCAGACTGTTACCTGGTCCACCGTGCTCTCCGTGTAGTCTGTCATTGTTTAATATGTGTACTCGATGCATACCGGCATCAGCACAGCCTGATCAAGAAAGGAGCCAGGCTAGCTGTAAGCAGGGAAGGAGATAGGGTGCTGCTGCTGCTGCTGCCTTGGTCCCTCCCACTCCCTGCACCTCCGTAGGTCTGCAGGGGTGTGTACACTGCATTGTGCTGCCTTCAGCCTTGCATGCCTCTGCCCAGGACTCCTGCCTTTGCCCGCAGGCTGGCAGCCACTGAGCCCCATGATGCTGCAGTTCTGCCCATTGCTCAGCACTTACAAGATCAGATCCAACAGCTGCAGCACAGCCAGCAGCAGTGGGTACGGAAGATATCCTCTGGCCTTCGCGAGTTTGAGGCTGCAGCATGCCAGTGGTACCAAGACATGACAGACCGCTTTGTGCGTGTTGACATTGCCCGCCAAGATGCGCAAAGTGGGCTGCAGCAAGCGTGGCAGGAGATCCAGCAGCTGGAGGCAGAGCTGGAGCAGAAGGAGGAGGACATGGAGGAGACTATGGCAGCACTCCAGCAGGCTGAGGCGGAGTGGCAGTCCTCAGAGCAGCTACTGCACCGCCTAAGTAAAGCTCAGCAGGTGGTCAAACAGCAGCTGGGTGATGCTCGCAAGCAGATCAAACAGCAGCAGGATGAACAGCGAAGGCAGCAGAAACTATTGGCTAAGGAGAGGCACGAGTTGCTTAGGGATGTGGAGGCTGCCCAGGCGAGTGGCTGCGGGTGGCACTGAGGTTGGTGGGGATCAATCAATCAGGAGTTTGCCAGTGACAATTACTCACTGTGTCCTACTCATAATGCGCTTTTTGTGGTCAGCATTCTTGGGCCAGGGAGTCAGTTTTCGTGAGTACATCAACGACACTAACATGACACCATGGCATTGTTGCAGTACATATGAATACTATATACATATACACAGATACACTTCTACTGTCTGCTAAGAATTGTGCCAAGCCAACATTGCTAAGCATGAGCCATGCCTGTCAACGCCAGCATGAGGGTAGTGAGCCTAGGTATGCCTGACACCAGTGGCTGCCTTGGAGCAACAGCAGCTTAGAAGAACAGCAGGATGTCACCAAATGCATGTCATGAACACCCTCACCCGACACCTGCACAGGCCCAGGCGGCTGACCTGCAGCAGGACCTGACCAGGGAGCGGGAGGAGATGGAGATGCTGGAGGAGCGGCTGTCAACAGCCAATGCGGCAGAGGAGGACATGCTGGCAGACATGCGCGCCATCAAGGTGCTGCTTGCTGCTGCTGGACTGCCATCATGTCATGCAGTCTGTCACTTGCTGCCACTGGCTCTCCCTGATGCCTGCATGTGGTGTGCAGGAGCAGCTTGCGTCTGCCCAATCCCAGCTGGCCCTGACCACCACCAACAGCAATGCTGGCCATGATGATGGCACAGGAAGGGGTCAGGCGCAGCCCCAGCCCCCAGCTGTGCGTGGCAGTGGCGGCAGCAGCTTCCCCATGGGCTTTGGCTGTGTGGAGCAGCGGGAGTGCCTGGACCAGCTGAGCGTGGCAGTGGAGCAGCTGGCAGCTGTGTTGACACAAGGCAGCAACATGGGCCACCCCATTGTGCAGCGGCTGCTGCAGGCAGCTAAGGAAGAGGCTGGGGTTAGTGCAACAGGGGCAGGGATGGGGTATGATCTGGGCGTCAGCAGCTGGGACAGCAATGCCGCCAGTGCTGCCCTGCACAGCCACGTGCTGACCCTGACCCTGAGGACTGTGCAGCAGCTGCCCTGGCCGACACCCTCACCCATTGACACCTGCCTTGCCAGCTGCCCTGAGTCTGGGCGCACTGACCTGCAGGCAGCCTTGCAGCAGCTGCAGCAGGCCAAGAGCAGCACCCTGTTCCTGGTGGCGCAGCAGCAGGCACCATCACACACTGCCACCAGGGAAGCTGTGCTGCAGCTGGCGAGCATGCAGGCTGATGTCCAGCAGCGCCTAGAGCAGCAGCTGGGGCTGGACATGGATGCTGCAGCCAAGAGCTTCCTTGGGCACCAGATGCAAGCCGTGGCTGCTGCCGCCACACGCACCCAGCTGCTTGTCACAGGCCTGCAGGGCAGCTGCCCTGGTCTGCAGCTGGTGAGCAGCCTTGAGGACTGGGCGGCGCCTGAGGGGCAGCGGGCGTGTGAGGCGCCTGTGCGTCAGCTGCTGGGCAAGGTGCAGAGCAGGTGAGGGGGAGGGCAGGGCAGGAGGGGCCCTGGGTGCTGCTGCCAACCCCACTGCCCCTGGTGGCTGTCAGGTGGTGAGCTGTGCTGCTGCTGCCCCTGCCCTGCCTGCCCCTTGCAGCCGGCCCTTGTTCCTGGTGCGCCCCGGCCTGGTCTGCCCTGCTGCTGGAGGAGGGCGCCAGGTGCTGGTCAGGCAGCAGCTGGTGGAGCTGGTGCCCGACCCAGCATGGCAGGAGCAGCAGCGGCAGCAGGCAGCTCAGGAGGCAAGGCAGAGGGAGCAGCAGGAGCAGCTAGAGCAGCAGCAGGTGGAGCAACAGCGGCTGGAGCAGCAGCAGCAGCAGCAGAGGCAGCAGCAGCTGGCGGAGGTGATGGAGGAAGGTGCACCTGCACCCTCCTCCTCAGCTGCTGAGGTGCCAGCAGTTGCAGCCGCACACTCCTCCTCTGCTGCTGAGGTGCCAGCAGTTGCAGCCGCACCCTCCTCCTCAGCTGCTGAGGTGCCAGCAGTTGCAGCCGCACCCTCCTCCTCAGCTGCTGAGGTGCCAGCAGTTGCAGCCGCACCCTCCTCCTCAGCTGCTGAGGTGCCAGCAGTTGCAGCTGCACCCTCCTCCTCAGCTGCTGAGGTGCCAGCAGTTGCAGCCGCACCCTCCTCCTCAGCTGCTGAGGTGCCAGCAGTTGCAGCCGCACCCTCCTCCTCAGCTGCTGAGGTGCCAGCAGTTGCAGCTGCACCCTCCTCCTCAGCTGCTGAGGTGCCAGCAGTTGCAGCCGCACCCTCCTCCTCAGCTGCTGAGGTGCCAGCAGTTGCAGCCGCACCCTCCTCCTCAGCTGCTGAGGTGCCAGCAGTTGCAGCTGCACCCTCCTCCTCAGCTGCTGAGGTGCCAGCAGTTGCAGCCGCACCCTCCTCCTCAGCTGCTGAGGTGCCAGCAGTTGCAGCCGCACCCTCCTCCTCAGCTGCTGAGGTGCCAGCTGTTGCAGCCGCACCCTCCTCCTCAGCTGCTGAGGTGCCAGCGGTTGCAGCCGCACCCTCCTCCTCAGCTGCTGAGGTGCCAGCAGTTGCAGCCGCACACTCCTCCTCAGCTGCTGAGGTGCCAGCAGTTGCAGCCGCACCCTCCTCCTCAGCTGCTGAGGTGCCAGCAGTTGCAGCCGCACCCTCCTCCTCAGCTGCTGAGGTGCCAGCAGTTGCAGCTGCACCCTCCTCCTCAGCTGCTGAGGTGCCAGCAGTTGCAGCCGCACCCTCCTCCTCAGCTGCTGAGGTGCCAGCAGTTGCAGCCGCACCCTCCTCCTCAGCTGCTGAGGTGCCAGCAGTTGCAGCTGCACCCTCCTCCTCAGCTGCTGAGGTGCCAGCAGTTGCAGCCGCACCCTCCTCCTCAGCTGCTGAGGTGCCAGCAGTTGCAGCTGCACACTCCTCCTCAGCTGCTGAGGTGCCAGCAGTTGCAGCCGCACCCTCCTCCTCAGCTGCTGAGGTGCCAGCAGTTGCAGCTGCACACTCCTCCTCAGCTGTTGAGGTGCCATCAGTTGCAGCCGCACCCTCCTCCTCAGCTGCTGAGGTGCCAGCAGTTGCAGCTGCACCCTCCTCCTCAGCTGCTGAGGTGCCAGCAGTTGCAGCTGCACCCTCCTCCTCAGCTGCTGAGGTGCCAGCAGTTGCAGCCGCACCCTCCTCCTCAGCTGCTGAGGTGCCAGCTGTTGCAGCCGCACCCTCCTCCTCAGCTGCTGAGGTGCCAGCGGTTGCAGCCGCACCCTCCTCCTCAGCTGCTGAGGTGCCAGCAGTTGCAGCCGCACACTCCTCCTCAGCTGCTGAGGTGCCAGCAGTTGCAGCTGCACCCTCCTCCTCAGCTGCTGAGGTGCCAGCAGTTGCAGCTGCACCCTCCTCCTCAGCTGCTGAGGTGCCAGCAGTTGCAGCCGCACCCTCCTCCTCAGCTGCTGAGGTGCCAGCAGTTGCAGCTGCACCCTCCTCCTCAGCTGCTGAGGTGCCAGCAGTTGCAGCCGCACCCTCCTCCTCAGCTGCTGAGGTGCCAGCAGTTGCAGCCGCACCCTCCTCCTCAGCTGCTGAGGTGCCAGCAGTTGCAGCTGCACCCTCCTCCTCAGCTGCTGAGGTGCCAGCAGTTGCAGCCGCACCCTCCTCCTCAGCTGCTGAGGTGCCAGCAGTTGCAGCCGCACCCTCCTCCTCAGCTGCTGAGGTGCCAGCTGTTGCAGCCGCACCCTCCTCCTCAGCTGCTGAGGTGCCAGCGGTTGCAGCCGCACCCTCCTCCTCAGCTGCTGAGGTGCCAGCAGTTGCAGCCGCACACTCCTCCTCAGCTGCTGAGGTGCCAGCAGTTGCAGCCGCACCCTCCTCCTCAGCTGCTGAGGTGCCAGCAGTTGCAGCCGCACCCTCCTCCTCAGCTGCTGAGGTGCCAGCAGTTGCAGCTGCACCCTCCTCCTCAGCTGCTGAGGTGCCAGCAGTTGCAGCCGCACCCTCCTCCTCAGCTGCTGAGGTGCCAGCAGTTGCAGCCGCACCCTCCTCCTCAGCTGCTGAGGTGCCAGCAGTTGCAGCTGCACCCTCCTCCTCAGCTGCTGAGGTGCCAGCAGTTGCAGCCGCACCCTCCTCCTCAGCTGCTGAGGTGCCAGCAGTTGCAGCTGCACACTCCTCCTCAGCTGCTGAGGTGCCAGCAGTTGCAGCCGCACCCTCCTCCTCAGCTGCTGAGGTGCCAGCAGTTGCAGCTGCACACTCCTCCTCAGCTGTTGAGGTGCCATCAGTTGCAGCCGCACCCTCCTCCTCAGCTGCTGAGGTGCCAGCAGTTGCAGCTGCACCCTCCTCCTCAGCTGCTGAGGTGCCAGCAGTTGCAGCTGCACCCTCCTCCTCAGCTGCTGAGGTGCCAGCAGTTGCAGCCGCACCCTCCTCCTCAGCTGCTGAGGTGCCAGCAGTTGCAGCCACACACTCCTCCTCAGCTGCTGAGGTGCCAGCAGTTGCAGCCGCACCCTCCTCCTCAGCTGCTGAGGTGCCAGCAGTTGCAGCCACACACTCCTCCTCAGCTGCTGAGGTGCCAGCAGTTGCAGCCGCACCCTCCTCCTCAGCTGCTGAGGTGCCAGCAGTTGCAGCCGCACCCTCCTCCTCAGCTGCTGAGGTGCCAGCAGTTGCAGCTGCACCCTCCTCCTCAGCTGCTGAGGTGCCAGCAGTTGCAGCCGCACCCTCCTCCTCAGCTGCTGAGGTGCCAGCAGTTGCAGCCACACACTCCTCCTCAGCTGCTGAGGTGCCAGCAGTTGCAGCCGCACCCTCCTCCTCAGCTGCTGAGGTGCCAGCAGTTGCAGCCGCACCCTCCTCCTCAGCTGCTGAGGTGCCAGCAGTTGCAGCCGCACCCTCCTCCTCAGCTGCTGAGGTGCCAGCAGTTGCAGCCGCACCCTCCTCCTCAGCTGCTGAGGTGCCAGCAGTTGCAGCCGCACCCTCCTCCTCAGCTGCTGAGGTGCCAGCAGTTGCAGCCGCACCCTCCTCCTCAGCTGCTGAGGTGCCAGCAGTTGCAGCCGCACCCTCCTCCTCAGCTGCTGAGGTGCCAGCAGTTGCAGCCGCACCCTCCTCCTCAGCTGCTGAGGTGCCAGCAGTTGCAGCCGCACCCTCCTCCTCAGCTGCTGAGGTGCCATCAGTTGCAGCCACACACTCCTCCTCAGCTGCTGAGGTGCCAGCAGTTGCAGCCGCACCCTCCTCCTCAGCTGCTGAGGTGCCAGCAGTTGCAGCCGCACCCTCCTCCTCAGCTGCTGAGGTGCCAGCAGTTGCAGCCGCACCCTCCTCCTCAGCTGCTGAGGTGCCAGCAGTTGCAGCTGCACCCTCCTCCTCAGCTGCTGAGGTGCCAGCAGTTGCAGCCGCACCCTCCTCCTCAGCTGCTGAGGTGCCAGCAGTTGCAGCCGCACCCTCCTCCTCAGCTGCTGAGGTGCCAGCAGTTGCAGCTGCACCCTCCTCCTCAGCTGCTGAGGTGCCAGCAGTTGCAGCCGCACCCTCCTCCTCAGCTGCTGAGGTGCCAGCAGTTGCAGCCGCACCCTCCTCCTCAGCTGCTGAGGTGCCAGCAGTTGCAGCCGCACCCTCCTCCTCAGCTGCTGAGGTGCCAGCAGTTGCAGCCGCACCCTCCTCCTCAGCTGCTGAGGTGCCAGCAGTTGCAGCCGCACCCTCCTCCTCAGCTGCTGAGGTGCCATCAGTTGCAGCCGCACCCTCCTCCTCAGCTGCTGAGGTGCCAGCAGTTGCAGCCGCACCCTCCTCCTCAGCTGCTGAGGTGCCAGCAGTTGCAGCCGCACCCTCCTCCTCAGCTGCTGAGGTGCCATCAGTTGCAGCCGCACCCTCCTCCTCAGCTGCTGAGGTGCCAGCAGTTGCAGCCGCACCCTCCTCCTCAGCTGCTGAGGTGCCAGCAGTTGCAGCTGCACCCTCCTCCTCAGCTGCTGAGGTGCCAGCAGTTGCAGCCGCACCCTCCTCCTCAGCTGCTGAGGTGCCAGCAGTTGCAGCCGCACCCTCCTCCTCAGCTGCTGAGGTGCCAGCAGTTGCAGCCGCACCCTCCTCCTCAGCTGCTGAGGTGCCAGCAGTTGCAGCCGCACCCTCCTCCTCAGCTGCTGAGGTGCCAGCAGTTGCAGCCGCACCCTCCTCCTCAGCTGCTGAGGTGCCAGCAGTTGCAGCCGCACCCTCCTCCTCAGCTGCTGAGGTGCCAGCAGTTGCAGCCGCACCCTCCTCCTCAGCTGCTGAGGTGCCAGCAGTTGCAGCCGCACCCTCCTCCTCAGCTGCTGAGGTGCCAGCAGTTGCAGCCGCACCCTCCTCCTCAGCTGCTGAGGTGCCAGCAGTTGCAGCCGCACCCTCCTCCTCAGCTGCTGAGGTGCCAGCAGTTGCAGCCGCACCCTCCTCCTCAGCTGCTGAGGTGCCAGCAGTTGCAGCCGCACCCTCCTCCTCAGCTGCTGAGGTGCCAGCAGTTGCAGCCGCACCCTCCTCCTCAGCTGCTGAGGTGCCAGCAGTTGCAGCCGCACCCTCCTCCTCAGCTGCTGAGGTGCCAGCAGTTGCAGCCGCACCCTCCTCCTCAGCTGCTGAGGTGCCAGCAGTTGCAGCCGCACCCTCCTCCTCAGCTGCTGAGGTGCCAGCAGTTGCAGCCGCACCCTCCTCCTCAGCTGCTGAGGTGCCAGCAGTTGCAGCCGCACCCTCCTCCTCAGCTGCTGAGGTGCCAGCAGTTGCAGCCGCACCCTCCTCCTCAGCTGCTGAGGTGCCAGCAGTTGCAGCCGCACCCTCCTCCTCAGCTGCTGAGGTGCCAGCAGTTGCAGCCGCACCCTCCTCCTCAGCTGCTGAGGTGCCAGCAGTTGCAGCCGCACCCTCCTCCTCAGCTGCTGAGGTGCCAGCAGTTGCAGCCGCACCCTCCTCCTCAGCTGCTGAGGTGCCAGCAGTTGCAGCCGCACCCTCCTCCTCAGCTGCTGAGGTGCCAGCAGTTGCAGCTGCACCCTCCTCCTCAGCTGCTGAGGTGCCAGCAGTTGCAGCCGCACCCTCCTCCTCAGCTGCTGAGGTGCCAGCAGTTGCAGCCGCACCCTCCTCCTCAGCTGCTGAGGTGCCAGCAGTTGCAGCCGCACCCTCCTCCTCAGCTGCTGAGGTGCCAGCAGTTGCAGCCGCACCCTCCTCCTCAGCTGCTGAGGTGCCAGCAGTTGCAGCCGCACCCTCCTCCTCAGCTGCTGAGGTGCCAGCAGTTGCAGCTGCACCCTCCTCCTCAGCTGCTGAGGTGCCAGCAGTTGCAGCCGCACCCTCCTCCTCAGCTGCTGAGGTGCCAGCTGTTGCAGCCGCACCCTCCTCCTCAGCTGCTGAGGTGCCAGCAGTTGCAGCCGCACCCTCCTCCTCAGCTGCTGAGGTGCCAGCAGTTGCAGCCGCACCCTCCTCCTCAGCTGCTGAGGTGCCAGCAGTTGCAGCCGCACCCTCCTCCTCAGCTGCTGAGGTGCCAGCAGTTGCAGCCGCACCCTCCTCCTCAGCTGCTGAGGTGCCAGCAGTTGCAGCCGCACCCTCCTCCTCAGCTGCTGAGGTGCCAGCAGTTGCAGCCGCACCCTCCTCCTCAGCTGCTGAGGTGCCAGCAGTTGCAGCCGCACCCTCCTCCTCAGCTGCTGAGGTGCCAGCAGTTGCAGCCGCACCCTCCTCCTCAGCTGCTGAGGTGCCAGCAGTTGCAGCCGCACCCTCCTCCTCAGCTGCTGAGGTGCCAGCAGTTGCAGCCGCACCCTCCTCCTCAGCTGCTGAGGTGCCAGCAGTTGCAGCTGCACCCTCCTCCTCAGCTGCTGAGGTGCCAGCAGTTGCAGCCGCACCCTCCTCCTCAGCTGCTGAGGTGCCAGCAGTTGCAGCCGCACCCTCCTCCTCAGCTGCTGAGGTGCCAGCAGTTGCAGCCGCACCCTCCTCCTCAGCTGCTGAGGTGCCAGCAGTTGCAGCCGCACCCTCCTCCTCAGCTGCTGAGGTGCCAGCAGTTGCAGCCGCACCCTCCTCCTCAGCTGCTGAGGTGCCAGCAGTTGCAGCCGCACCCTCCTCCTCAGCTGCTGAGGTGCCAGCAGTTGCAGCCGCACCCTCCTCCTCAGCTGCTGAGGTGCCAGCAGTTGCAGCCGCACCCTCCTCCTCAGCTGCTGAGGTGCCAGCAGTTGCAGCCGCACCCTCCTCCTCAGCTGCTGAGGTGCCAGCAGTTGCAGCCGCACCCTCCTCCTCAGCTGCTGAGGTGCCAGCAGTTGCAGCCGCACCCTCCTCCTCAGCTGCTGAGGTGCCAGCAGTTGCAGCCGCACCCTCCTCCTCAGCTGCTGAGGTGCCAGCAGTTGCAGCCGCACCCTCCTCCTCAGCTGCTGAGGTGCCAGCAGTTGCAGCCGCACCCTCCTCCTCAGCTGCTGAGGTGCCAGCAGTTGCAGCCGCACCCTCCTCCTCAGCTGCTGAGGTGCCAGCAGTTGCAGCCGCACCCTCCTCCTCAGCTGCTGAGGTGCCAGCAGTTGCAGCCGCACCCTCCTCCTCAGCTGCTGAGGTGCCAGCAGTTGCAGCCGCACCCTCCTCCTCAGCTGCTGAGGTGCCAGCAGTTGCAGCCGCACCCTCCTCCTCAGCTGCTGAGGTGCCAGCAGTTGCAGCCGCACCCTCCTCCTCAGCTGCTGAGGTGCCAGCAGTTGCAGCCGCACCCTCCTCCTCAGCTGCTGAGGTGCCAGCAGTTGCAGCCGCACCCTCCTCCTCAGCTGCTGAGGTGCCAGCAGTTGCAGCCGCACCCTCCTCCTCAGCTGCTGAGGTGCCAGCAGTTGCAGCCGCACCCTCCTCCTCAGCTGCTGAGGTGCCAGCAGTTGCAGCCGCACCCTCCTCCTCAGCTGCTGAGGTGCCAGCAGTTGCAGCCGCACCCTCCTCCTCAGCTGCTGAGGTGCCAGCAGTTGCAGCCGCACCCTCCTCCTCAGCTGCTGAGGTGCCAGCAGTTGCAGCCGCACCCTCCTCCTCAGCTGCTGAGGTGCCAGCAGTTGCAGCCGCACCCTCCTCCTCAGCTGCTGAGGTGCCAGCAGTTGCAGCCGCACCCTCCTCCTCAGCTGCTGAGGTGCCAGCAGTTGCAGCCGCACCCTCCTCCTCAGCTGCTGAGGTGCCAGCAGTTGCAGCCGCACCCTCCTCCTCAGCTGCTGAGGTGCCAGCAGTTGCAGCCGCACCCTCCTCCTCAGCTGCTGAGGTGCCAGCAGTTGCAGCCGCACCCTCCTCCTCAGCTGCTGAGGTGCCAGCAGTTGCAGCCGCACCCTCCTCCTCAGCTGCTGAGGTGCCAGCAGTTGCAGCCGCACCCTCCTCCTCAGCTGCTGAGGTGCCAGCAGTTGCAGCCGCACCCTCCTCCTCAGCTGCTGAGGTGCCAGCAGTTGCAGCCGCACCCTCCTCCTCAGCTGCTGAGGTGCCAGCAGTTGCAGCCGCACCCTCCTCCTCAGCTGCTGAGGTGCCAGCAGTTGCAGCCGCACCCTCCTCCTCAGCTGCTGAGGTGCCAGCAGTTGCAGCTGCACCCTCCTCCTCAGCTGCTGAGGTGCCAGCAGTTGCAGCTGCACCCTCCTCCTCAGCTGCTGAGGTGCCAGCAGTTGCAGCCGCACCCTCCTCCTCAGCTGCTGAGGTGCCAGCAGTTGCAGCCGCACCCTCCTCCTCAGCTGCTGAGGTGCCAGCAGTTGCAGCCGCACCCTCCTCCTCAGCTGCTGAGGTGCCAGCAGTTGCAGCCGCACCCTCCTCCTCAGCTGCTGAGGTGCCAGCAGTTGCAGCCGCACCCTCCTCCTCAGCTGCTGAGGTGCCAGCAGTTGCAGCCGCACCCTCCTCCTCAGCTGCTGAGGTGCCAGCAGTTGCAGCCGCACCCTCCTCCTCAGCTGCTGAGGTGCCAGCAGTTGCAGCCGCACCCTCCTCCTCAGCTGCTGAGGTGCCAGCAGTTGCAGCCGCACCCTCCTCCTCAGCTGCTGAGGTGCCAGCAGTTGCAGCCGCACCCTCCTCCTCAGCTGCTGAGGTGCCAGCAGTTGCAGCCGCACCCTCCTCCTCAGCTGCTGAGGTGCCAGCAGTTGCAGCCGCACCCTCCTCCTCAGCTGCTGAGGTGCCAGCAGTTGCAGCCGCACCCTCCTCCTCAGCTGCTGAGGTGCCAGCAGTTGCAGCTGCACCCTCCTCCTCAGCTGCTGAGGTGCCAGCAGTTGCAGCCGCACCCTCCTCCTCAGCTGCTGAGGTGCCAGCAGTTGCAGCCGCACCCTCCTCCTCAGCTGCTGAGGTGCCAGCAGTTGCAGCCGCACCCTCCTCCTCAGCTGCTGAGGTGCCAGCAGTTGCAGCCGCACCCTCCTCCTCAGCTGCTGAGGTGCCAGCAGTTGCAGCCGCACCCTCCTCCTCAGCTGCTGAGGTGCCAGCAGTTGCAGCTGCACCCTCCTCCTCAGCTGCTGAGGTGCCAGCAGTTGCAGCTGCACCCTCCTCCTCAGCTGCTGAGGTGCCAGCAGTTGCAGCTGCACCCTCCTCCTCAGCTGCTGAGGTGCCAGCAGTTGCAGCCGCACCCTCCTCCTCAGCTGCTGAGGTGCCAGCAGTTGCAGCCGCACCCTCCTCCTCAGCTGCTGAGGTGCCAGCAGTTGCAGCCGCACCCTCCTCCTCAGCTGCTGAGGTGCCAGCAGTTGCAGCTGCACCCTCCTCCTCAGCTGCTGAGGTGCCAGCAGTTGCAGCCGCACCCTCCTCCTCAGCTGCTGAGGTGCCAGCAGTTGCAGCCGCACCCTCCTCCTCAGCTGCTGAGGTGCCAGCAGTTGCAGCTGCACCCTCCTCCTCAGCTGCTGAGGTGCCAGCAGTTGCAGCCGCACCCTCCTCCTCAGCTGCTGAGGTGCCAGCAGTTGCAGCCGCACCCTCCTCCTCAGCTGCTGAGGTGCCAGCAGTTGCAGCCGCACCCTCCTCCTCAGCTGCTGAGGTGCCAGCAGTTGCAGCCGCACACTCCTCCTCAGCTGCTGAGGTGCCAGCAGTTGCAGCCGCACCCTCCTCCTCAGCTGCTGAGGTGCCAGCAGTTGCAGCCGCACCCTCCTCCTCAGCTGCTGAGGTGCCAGCAGTTGCAGCCGCACCCTCCTCCTCAGCTGCTGAGGTGCCAGCAGTTGCAGCCGCACCCTCCTCCTCAGCTGCTGAGGTGCCAGCAGTTGCAGCCGCACCCTCCTCCTCAGCTGCTGAGGTGCCAGCAGTTGCAGCCGCACCCTCCTCCTCAGCTGCTGAGGTGCCAGCAGTTGCAGCCGCACCCTCCTCCTCAGCTGCTGAGGTGCCAGCAGTTGCAGCCGCACCCTCCTCCTCAGCTGCTGAGGTGCCAGCAGTTGCAGCCGCACCCTCCTCCTCAGCTGCTGAGGTGCCAGCAGTTGCAGCTGCACCCTCCTCCTCAGCTGCTGAGGTGCCAGCAGTTGCAGCTGCACCCTCCTCCTCAGCTGCTGAGGTGCCAGCAGTTGCAGCCGCACCCTCCTCCTCAGCTGCTGAGGTGCCAGCAGTTGCAGCCGCACCCTCCTCCTCAGCTGCTGAGGTGCCAGCAGTTGCAGCTGCACCCTCCTCCTCAGCTGCTGAGGTGCCAGCAGTTGCAGCCGCACCCTCCTCCTCAGCTGCTGAGGTGCCAGCAGTTGCAGCCGCACCCTCCTCCTCAGCTGCTGAGGTGCCAGCAGTTGCAGCCGCACCCTCCTCCTCAGCTGCTGAGGTGCCAGCAGTTGCAGCCGCACCCTCCTCCTCAGCTGCTGAGGTGCCAGCAGTTGCAGCCGCACCCTCCTCCTCAGCTGCTGAGGTGCCAGCAGTTGCAGCCGCACCCTCCTCCTCAGCTGCTGAGGTGCCAGCAGTTGCAGCTGCACCCTCCTCCTCAGCTACTGAGGTGCCAGCAGTTGCAGCCGCACCCTCCTCCTCAGCTGCTGAGGTGCCAGCAGTTGCAGCCGCACCCTCCTCCTCAGCTGCTGAGGTGCCAGCAGTTGCAGCTGCACCCTCCTCCTCAGCTGCTGAGGTGCCAGCAGTTGCAGCCGCACCCTCCTCCTCAGCTGCTGAGGTGCCAGCAGTTGCAGCCGCACCCTCCTCCTCAGCTGCTGAGGTGCCAGCAGTTGCAGCCGCACCCTCCTCCTTAGCTGCTGAGGTGCCAGCAGTTGCAGCCGCACCCTCCTCCTCAGCTGCTGAGGTGCCAGCAGTTGCAGCCGCACCCTCCTCCTCAGCTGCTGAGGTGCCAGCAGTTGCAGCCGCACCCTCCTCCTCAGCTGCTGAGGTGCCAGCAGTTGCAGCCGCACCCTCCTCCTTAGCTGCTGAGGTGCCAGCAGTTGCAGCCGCACCCTCCTCCTCAGCTGCTGAGGTGCCAGCAGTTGCAGCCGCACCCTCCTCCTCAGCTGCTGAGGTGCCAGCAGTTGCAGCCGCACCCTCCTCCTCAGCTGCTGAGGTGCCAGCAGTTGCAGCTGCACCCTCCTCCTCAGCTGCTGAGGTGCCAGCAGTTGCAGCTGCACCCTCCTCCTCAGCTGCTGAGGTGCCAGCAGTTGCAGCTGCACCCTCCTCCTCAGCTGCTGAGGTGCCAGCAGTTGCAGCTGCACCCTCCTCCTCAGCTGCTGAGGTGCCAGCAGTTGCAGCCGCACCCTCCTCCTTAGCTGCTGAGGTGCCAGCAGTTGCAGCCGCACCCTCCTCCTCAGCTGCTGAGGTGCCAGCAGTTGCAGCCGCACCCTCCTCCTCAGCTGCTGAGGTGCCAGCAGTTGCAGCCGCACCCTCCTCCTCAGCTGCTGAGGTGCCAGCAGTTGCAGCCGCACCCTCCTCCTCAGCTGCTGAGGTGCCAGCAGTTGCAGCCGCACCCTCCTCCTCAGCTGCTGAGGTGCAAGCAGTTGCAGCCGCACCCTCCTCCTTAGCTGCTGAGGTGCCAGCAGTTGCAGCCGCACCCTCCTCCTCAGCTGCTGAGGTGCCAACAGTTGCAGCCGCACCCTCCTCCTCAGCTGCTGAGGTGCCAGCAGTTGCAGCCGCACCCTCCTCCTCAGCTGCTGAGGTGCCAGCAGTTGCAGCTGCACCCTCCTCCTCAGCTGCTGAGGTGCCAGCAGTTGCAGCTGCACCCTCCTCCTCAGCTGCTGAGGTGCCAGCAGTTGCAGCCGCACCCTCCTCCTTAGCTGCTGAGGTGCCAGCAGTTGCAGCCACACCCTCCTCCTCAGCTGCTGAGGTGCCAGCAGTTGCAGCCGCACCCTCCTCCTCAGCTGCTGAGGTGCCAGCAGTTGCAGCCGCACCCTCCTCCTCAGCTGCTGAGGTGCCAGCAGTTGCAGCCACACCCTCCTCCTCAGCTGCTGAGGTGCCAGCAGTTGCAGCCGCACCCTCCTCCTTAGCTGCTGAGGTGCCAGCAGTTGCAGCCGCACCCTCCTCCTCAGCTGCTGAGGTGCCAGCAGTTGCAGCCGCACCCTCCTCCTCAGCTGCTGAGGTGCCAGCAGTTGCAGCCGCACCCTCCTCCTCAGCTGCTGAGGTGCCAGCAGTTGCAGCCGCACCCTCCTCCTCAGCTGCTGAGGTGCCAGCAGTTGCAGCCGCACCCTCCTCCTCAGCTGCTGAGGTGCCAGCAGTTGCAGCCGCACCCTCCTCCTCAGCTGCTGAGGTGCCAGCAATTGCAGCCGCACCCTCCTCCTCAGCTGCTTATGTCATTCTTTCATGTGCAGCCAGAGTACAGATCCTGTTGCATGATGTACGCAAGTACCGGGTGAGTGACCTGGGACTCGCCTGCAATGGCTTGGATGCAATGTCTGCTTTCCTGATGGATGACCATGAGGCATGAAGCATCAGGTGTGTCCTCATGCGTCGCGTAACCCTCCATTCATCTGGCCTCATCCTCCCATAGCCTCTTCCTGCACACCCATGCCAGCATGATGCATTGCTCTATGGCCTGTATGCAATGTCAGCATCCCCAGCACTGTTTGAGGTGTATTACATAAGGCATGAGGTGTGTTTTCATGCCCCACGTATCCTTTCTCTCTTCTGGCCTCATCCTTCCACTGCCTCCACCTGTACACCCAACCCAGTACTTGTCCCGTAGCCTTGTGGGAAGCATCTAGTGGCCGTGGCACTGGCTGCAGGAGGAGCTAAATGAGCTCATAGCTGCCATCAAGACTTTGTGGTGGGAGCCTGTCGCGTGAGTGCAGGGCGGAGGATGTGGTGACGATCGGGGTGTCAAGGGCCCCTTCTGACCCCCCAGGCATAACTCACTGTTGTGTGGCTGGCCACCGGCATGGGGCACTCTCACGTTGGCGTCACATTCAGCTGAGCTGTGTGTGCATGTGCTTACGAGCAGGAGACATGTTTGGAACTGTCCTTTGCACTTGCCGCACCTTTGCGTCAGATCCCGATGAGTATGCGGGGCGACCTTTAAGCTCCACTGGCTGCGGGGATGGCGCATTCGGGAGCTCAGGGGGGCTGCAGGCTACCTTCACAGCCGCGAGCCAGCCCAGGGCTTCGGCCCGAACTGCATTTGCTTTGGACACCACCTGCTGCCTGGACCTTGTGGCACAGATAGGCCTTGTGCTACAGCCCTCCATCCCAACAGCCTCCCTACGCCCTCCTTCAACAAGATGCAAAAGGAGTCATGACTAGACGACGGGCTGTGGGCTTCTAGCTGCGATAAATGCTCCCAGTGTAGCATAGTGCTCGACCTCAGCTCTGCCACTTGATGTATGTACCTCACACTGTCACACCGCACACCGCACACCACCTCACTAACCACCCTCACCACCATCTTGTCCCCCACGCACTGCTGGCCTCCCCTGCCTGGCTTTGGCATGGTTAGGAGGCCGGTGAACACGCACTGCATGAGTGGGGTCGACTGCACAGCATTGGATGCTGCATACAGCTAACACGTCCCAGACCATGGTCCTAGGATAACAGTGGTTCATAGTAGTCAGGGGCTAGCACGTTTTGGCACAGAGTCATCTCCATAGCAACTAACTAACCACAAATACACACTCTCAGAAACATACGACGCCGTCAAGAAACCATACTTAAACCTCCCGTTGGAAGCACCCCCAAGGAGCGGAAAAAGACATCCGCAACAGTTTCAGGACCACGCACCCAGGCTTAACTAGCTCCCAGCCCGCCCCCACCACACAACAGACCCAGCACCACCACAACTAAGACCAACGGACGCACACGTCTTTCAAACCATCTCCCGGACCCGGGCTAAACCACCACCTCCTGGACCCGGGCTGAGGAGGGGGCGCGGGGATCAGCGACTCTAGGGAGAAACTGACGTACAACCCCGGCACTAGTTGCGGCAGCACTTGCTGGCTCTGAAACCATCCCCCGGAAGAGGTCGGCCGCAGGTGGTCGCAGGCCCTCTCAACAAGCTGCGGATCCCGACCTCTGAACTTGGTGGAAGTGACAGCGCCGCCAAGGCCCACGCGAATGTCCCTGCTCACCCTGAACCGGTCACGCGTGACGGCGGCGGATAGGGTAAGGATCACCTACTGCACCTCTGGTTGCGCTAGGAGCGCTTGGATGCGCCACACCTTCCCCGATTGGGTACTCGTGGGCTCTCATGGCACCGAGTGTTACTCCCCGCCGCAGATGGCCCTGTATTGCTCATGTATGGCCCATGGTACGAGGTTGAGGGTGCAAGTGGTTGAAGGCAAGGACGATGTAAACAAGCCTGAAACTGAGCTCCTAGCCTACGCCCAGCGGCTATCTATGTCCAAGCCAGGCTAAGCGTCACTCTGCCGTGAAAAGCGATCCGTGAATTAAGCCCTACATACTTCACGACGCATCCATCCGCTCCGATACCTTGCAGCCACCCAGGACCAATGCGCGCAAGGTGCACGCGGGTGGGATCTCTACCCCCCAGCGGCAAAACCCTTATGGGCGAAGCACCCCGCGTTGTCCCTACAGCGCTCCACAGCTCCTCAAATGCTGCAACCAGCGATGCTAGACGTCAGCCCAGTTACAGTTCCCCGGGTAACGACGGTGAGGTCGACTGCGACACTGACGGAAGGATGGCGGACAGCTGGCATGTAGTGTACATGGGCACTCAAGCTGAAGGCGCGGAAGCAGCGTAGGAGGCATCATTCAACCTCATATGGCGTAACTTTCCTGTGCAGGCACTCTCTTATCTGGGCGGGTCGCTAGTTTGCTGTCACGTTGTTGGAATCCATTGGGTGGCATCAGGGGCCTACGTACAAATACGGTGAGTCTGCAGATGGGAAGAGGACCATGGCATGTGATGCTGCTTTGTTGTCAGCTGACCATTTGACTGCCCGAGCTGCATGATCATCATGAAAAGGTCACAAATGTCCCTGGAGCTGTCATCAGTGCTGTCATCAGCTGATATCAGTGCATGTTTATCATGCCAACTCTAGGCTAAAGCCCTGTCACAGGGGTCAGGCAATAGTGTAGGTGGAAGGCGGCCATGCAGTGTGCATGGGGACATAATTCTTTACAGACAAAACACCACCCCTAGTGAGGGGACCTGGTTCAGCCATTGCGTGGTACTTGGCGCCATGCTGGGCTGATGAGGGTGGTGCTGTTTCTCATCTGCTGCTGGTCAAGCAGCAGCTGGCAAAGATGCAGGAGAGGATAAACGTGCTGGAGGAGAGGCTGTCAGCAGCTTATGCGGCAGAGCAGGACAGCCTCTCAGAGCTGCGTATAGTCAAGGTGTGTCGGAAAAACCATGCATGTGAGCCGAAGGCTGGTAAGGGGTAACATACCATGCAGGGGGTGACCCTTTTGCTGGTAAAGGCAACTCAAGTCTTGTCAGTCCTCCTGCTGGTCAAGGACATGCTGGCAGACATGCTGACGGACATGCAGATGAGCCTTGTCATGGAGGCCGTTGGTGACAACAATTGCAAAAACGAATGTAGCCAGGCAGTCAAAAGGCGTCTAGGTATGCCTGGCACCCATGGCTGCCTTGTTCATGGGCGTACGAGCAGCAGGACATCACCGGCTTGCTTGTCGTTTACATCCTTGCCTGGCACCTGCAGGCCCAGGCAGCTGACCTGCAGCAGGACCTGACCAGGGAGCGGGAGGAGATGGAGATGATGGAGGAGCGGCTGTCAACAGCCAATGCGGCAGAGGAGGACATGCTGGCAGACATGCGCGCCATCAAGGTGCTGCTTGCTGCTGCCAGACTGCCATCATGTCATGCAGGCTGTCACTTGCTGCCATTGGCTCTCCCTCATGCCTGCATGTGGTGTGCAGGAGCAGCTCGCGTCTGCCCAGTCCCAGCTAACCCTGACCACAACCAGCAGCAGTTCAGGCCATGATGATGGCACAGGAAGGGATCAGGCCCAGCCCCAGCCCCCAGCTGTGCGTGGCAGTGGCGGCAGCAGCTTCCCCATGGGCTTTGGCTGTGTGGAGCAGCGGGAGTGCCTGGACCAGCTGAGCGTGGCAGTGGAGCAGCTGGCAGGTGCCATGGTATGGGACGGCAACCTCCATTGTGATGTCACCCGACACCTGGTCACAGAACTCAAAAATCAAATACCAGGAGCTGCCCTGCTGACCAGTGACTGGTGCAGGCACACCTGCAGCATTGCACTGCACTCCTACATCATGGAGGAGGCTGTGGCCTGCGTCCAGTATCAGCAGCAGACCATATGGTTTCAGAGTGACTGTGACCTCTGCCTGGCCAGCAGCCCTGAAGCCGGGCGAACCGACCTGCAGGCAGCCATGCAGCAGCTGCAGCAGGCCAAGAGCAGCACCCTGTTCCTGGTGGCGCAGCAGCAGGCGCCCTCACACACTGCCACCAGGGAGGCAGCTGAGTATGTTGAGGGCATCAGGCAGTCAATGCAGCAGCGCCTAGAGCAGCAGCTTGGCCTGGACAAGGACACCAAGGCAGGCAAGGTGTGGCAGCCTCAGCTGCTGGCCGTGGCTGCTGCCGCCACACGCACCCAGCTGCTGGTGTCCGGCCTGCAGGGCAGCTGCCCTGGTCTGCAGCTGGTGAGCAGCCTTGAGGACTGGGCGGCGCCTGAGGGGCAGCGGGCGTGTGAGGCGCCTGTGCGTCAGCTGCTGGGCAAGGTGCAGAGCAGGTGAGGGGGAGGGCAGGGCAGGAGGGGCCCTGGGTGCTGCTGCCCACCCCGCTGCCCCTGGTGGCTGTCAGGTGGTGAGCTGTGCTGCTGCTGCCCCTGCCCTGCCTGCCCCTTGCAGCCGGCCCCTGTTCCTGGTGCGCCCCGGCCTGGTCTGCCCTGCTGCTGGAGGAGGGCGCCAGGTGCTGGTCAGGCAGCAGCGGGTGGAGCTGGTGCCCGACCCAGCATGGCAGGAGCAGCAGCAACAGCAGGCAGCTGAGGAGGCAAGGCAGCAGGAGCAGCAGGAGCAGCAGGAGCAGCAGCCCGCTTTCCGTGAGTCACTGGTGGAGTGTGACGAGCCCAAGCCGCCCGCCTTGCCAGGGGCGACCCAGTCAGGTGTGCAACAGAAGCAAGGGCCTTGCAGCAGCTTGCCACAGGCCTGCCAGTACAGACACACGCAGCATTACAGCACCCAACATGGCTGACAGGATGGTATGCAGTTTGCTGAGCCAAAATAGCAATGAAAGGAGCAGCAGCATGAGCTGGAGATGTGTCCTCCCCTCTCAAACAGAACTTCCTTCTTTTGCCTGCACTGTGACGTAAAGTGTGTAGATCAATGTCAGTATGGATCATTAGTACAGCATAGCACCACACATTGAGCTACAGTACCACACATGACTCTGACCGCAAGCAGTAGGCGCCTCACCTCATCTAGTGTCATGCTGGTGCTCCTGACCCCTAGCAGGAGCTGACCTGGCAAGGTCCACGGCCCCAGCTGGCTACACTGCTGCCAGCATGCCGTTGACTGCCAGTGACGGTAGCAGGGACGGCTGTGTGCAGCAATTGACAAGTGCTAGCACCAGCACTGCTTGCTACATGGATGACAGCAGCAGCAGCAACAGCAGCAGCAGCAGAGGCATGTCAGTCGCAGCTGAGCAGCAGCTGGCTGCCTATTTGGACAGCGTGGGCAGGGAGGTGCAGAAGCTGGTAGACAAACTGGTGATAAGTTGGTCTCCATTGCCAGAGGTGATGCAGCAGTTGTGCAGCACAGAGGCTGACCCAGCCTCTATATCCATGGAAAATCGCAAGCACTGCTGGCTGCCCTGCCATGTCTTCATGCTAGACTTGGTCATGAGGCACATGCAGCCACAGCACACAATGGCGCACACGGCCATGGCACTGGCAGGCACAGGGCCGGAAAAAGCAAGGGTGGAAGTGGGGTGGGGCAGGGAAGATGGGCTGGGCGTGGGGGTGGAGGCAGGTGTGGGGTCCTCACCATCTGGGTCCCCTGGTGGCAGCCACGCCGCTCTGGACAGTGCCACAGCAGCACTGCAGCAGCACCTGGCGGAGCAGCTGGGCCTGGGGCCCAGTGACAGGTCATGGTGGAAGCCACAGCTGCTGACTGTTGCAGCTGCCATTGCTGCCACACAGCTGCTCCTGAATGAACTGCAGAGCAGCTGGCCAAAGTCACAGCTTCACAGCATCCTTGGCGAATGGCACATAAGCGAGGTGCAGAAGGCTGAGGCAACACTTAAGTTTGTCCACACATAACACACAGTGAATGATCTCAGCGGCACATGCTGGGCACAGCCCTGGACGTGCAATAACTGCTTGAGTAGCAAAGTGACATGAGCATGCAACAAGCAGATAAGGGGGTGAAAAAGGGGCTCGGTTCATTCCCATTGACGCTGATGCCATTTGCAGTGCGTGGATGGGCCAGTGGCGAGGGTGTGGGCAGGCCTACATGCAGGACCCTTGCTCTGTCGGCACTAGTGATGCAGAGAGGCTAGCCTGGCCGGGTTTAGTATTGGGTAATCATTGTATGGGTGTTGAGCAGGGGCAGTGGCGGTAGATTTAACACCGCTTGAGTCAGTGCAAGAGATGCACACCAATTGCACGAGGGCAAACTGATGTGGATGATGCCATGCAACGGTCTCTTGTATTCACGCCCATGTTGCTGATGGGCAAGGCCAAGCAGCCGTATAAGCCTATTGCTACAACGGTGTTAAGTTACCATCATCAATGGGACAGTCTGACAATGTCAGCGATCATTGATCATCTGTGGTGACAAATATGCTTCGCACCTCTGGTTTCTGGAAGCATGGACGTACTTTGAGTTTGGGCACCAGCTTGTGTGCACGCTGCCTTTATTTTACACATGGTGCAACAAGATAGGAATCGATAATGGCTGAGCGGCAGTATGGCGAGCAGATAAGCACAGGGGAGTAACCGTTGCAGTCATCATAACCTGGCTGTTGACTCTTGTCCTTCTGGCCACTATCTTCATACAGAAACCATGTCGCATGACGTGCAAATTCAAAATCCGACAGCTAAAGGTCGCCGACCAACCTCGTAGTAGCTAGCGTACGAGTGAACATATAGCGCGCTACATGGAGTCAGCCGTTCAGAGTCAACAATGGCATAACAGCCTGCCGGGTGAAGCTAGATAATCAGGCGGGTAGCTCATACACCCACAACACAATGGGCGTTCCCCTCAATGTACCGTCGCCGCGAAGGCAGCGAGTGACAACTAGTCAAAGCGCCGAGCCCGTTGACTCGCCGTCAGCACGGTTTGATGGCACAGCTGGTCCCAGCAAGGACGTGAGTCAGCGGACGCGACGAGGCGCCAAGCAGACGATGACACCGACGTCTAGTGGGCTGCAGACTACCAGGTGGAATTCTTGGCAAGCCTGGTGCTGTTGGGGTAGGACAACCTGTTCTGTGCCCAGGGTACACTCTTATCACGTTGGTCTCCCACTCCCGCAGTCACGTTACAATGAAGATGGCAATAGATACTCAGATGCCAGCCGTCAGCGAAGACTTTAAGCTCGCTGCCATTCCTGGCACCCCTTCCAGCAATGGACCACGGGTCCATGCAGCATCAAGGATGGACATTACCCCCGGATCTGTTGCTGGGAGCCCATGCTCCAGCTCTGCCAAGCGCCGCGCAGCTGCCAAGGCAGCTGCTGCAGCACAACACCAGCTCTTGCTCCCAGCCCAGCCTGCTGGCAGCTCCCTCTCCGCTGACAGCTTGCCCTGCACCCTGATCTTGAACCCAGGAGGAGACAGTGGCTGCGTTGTCCAAAGCAGCAGCCTGCATCACTACTGCAATGAACAGCAGCCTCCGCTGACACCTAGGTCAAGGCATCGAAACCAGCAGCAGCAGCCTCGTAAAGCAGAGCAGGCCATGGCACCCAGCTACCAGGGCCCCCACCTTGATGCGCACACTGCCATTGACTTCCTCACAGCACGATGTGTTGGGGCCTTGGAGCGGGTGCAGCTGCAAGCACATGGTGGTACCACTGCCACAAAGCCTGGCAGCCCCAAGCCTGCTAGCTTCAAGCATGGCAGCCCTAAGCCTGCCAGCCCCAAGCCTCCTAGCCCCAAGAGTTCGCCTGGTGGCAGGCCAGCCACAGCAGCAAGACTGCCAAAGAGCCCAGTGCTCAGTGTTGGCATGCCGCTGCGCCCAGCACTGGCACTCTGTGTGAGTGAGATGGAGGACATGCTGCACGCCGTGGTCAGGGACGCCACCAGCACCTCCTTGCTGGTCATGGGTCAACCTGGGGTTGGGAAGACCCTAGTGAGTGCTAGTGTGCTTCCATCAGCTCCCTACAGCCCTATCCAGCCCAATATCACTCTGCCCTGGCATCAGATGCTCCTGTCCAGCCATGCAGGATGAGCTCCACCTCTGCCCCAGCATCAGTTTCCTGGCTCCCCGTTGATGCCAGATTTCACGGTGCTGCCTGGCTGCAGGCTGTGGAGCGGGCCGTGGCAGCAGTGTGTGCACACCACAACCGACCTGGGGAGCGCACACTAGGGGTGGTGCGTCTCAATGGTGGGCTGCACTGTGAGGAGCGCTCTGCCTTCCAGGAGATAGCCCGGCAGCTGTGCGGGTGAGCAGGCCCTGCACTGCAGCTGTGTGATGACTGCAAAGTTGCAGTGCTTGCAGTAGTGTTGACAGTGGAAAGCATGGCTACCAAGCATGGCGTCATGCAGGGCCCTAAACACAGCATGTTTGAAGAATCCAATCCATAGCCCTTCTTATGTATGGGCAGTACCAGCAACTCGCATCACATGGCAATCTTGTCTCTATGCCGACCTCATCACCTCATCTCAGCCCATGTCCCTGCACGTCCTGGTAAACTCGTCATGTTTTAGAACTGTCGTCACACTAGGGGCAGCTGGGGCCACATGCTGCGTTGAGCACTTGCTTTCTTACATGTGCACAGGGAGTTCAACCAGCTGTTCAGCTCCAAAGCCAGCTATGATGAGAACCTGGCCTTCCTGCGCGCCATGCTGGCCTCCCTGCACACCCACATGAAGAGCGTGGTGTTCCTGCTGGACGGCTTTGAGGCATTTGCTCGGGCAAGGGGCAAGCAGCAGCTGTTGTACAACCTGTTTGATGTGCTGCAGCACTCCAAAGTCCAGGTGAGCGCTGATGGGGCTGCAGCGTCATGGCTTGCCAACCTGGCAGTCAAGCCCCCTGACAGGACCTGGCTGGCTTCCTTGCTCCCATGCAAAAGTACAGCTCCATGTCCATGCTAGCAGCTGGCAGCAGCCAGGCACCAGTTAACAAGGCTCATGCGCAGGCAGTGCCACCAGGCAACTGCTCCGCCTCACACAACATGGCACAGCGCAATGCAGCAGCAGCAGGCGGTTTATGTGGAAGCCTAGAGCTCCTGCCTGGCAACTTGACGTCCCGCCTGGCCAGACTAGCATCACGGCTCATTGCCTGCAGGCTGCCGTCATTGGCATCACTTGCGCCCAAGATGTGATGGAGGGCATGGAGAAGCGCGTGAAGTCACGCTTCTCACACCGCAAGATCGTCATCACCTGCCCATCACATTTTGAGGTGTGCACAGCACACACCTGGGCAATAGCAAGCGAACCTACTACCACCCCATAGCTACTGCAGAGTGCTGTAGTGTCACATGGTGTCGACACCTCCCTCAGGCACAGGCTGTCACGTAGCTTGTCTTCATGGTGCTAGGGGAGAAGAGCATGGCAGTCCGTTAATCCATGACCCAAGGCTAGGGCCCCATGCAAGGCTAGGGCCCCAGCACTCCTCTTCCCTGCTGATGAAGAGGTTGTCTGTGCACCTTGGGTACCCTGCTCCTTCACTGCGCAGGTGCCTGCCATCCAGCAGGGCAGCCAGCCTGGACCTGTCAACAGCACCGCAGCAGCACTCCCAGCCCCCAGGCCTGTTGCTGGCGGGCCAGGTGCCAGCAGCACCACCAGCGCAGTCAGCTTCCAGGACACACCCTTGGGGCTGCTGTGTGACGCACTGAGCCTGCCTGACCCGCTCCAGCTGCAAGGAGTGCAACTGCAGGGTCAGCAGTCACAGCATGCTGGACAGGCGCCGGCAGGCAAACAGAAGCTAGCAGCTGGCCAGCCCCTGCTCGGTGCAGACAGCCTCAGCCCCGCGTTTGCCAGGGAACACAATCAAGCAGTGGCAAACGCGCTGTGTGCTCCAGCTGTGAAGGTGAGGTATGCAGGTGATACCCTGTCCCATGTTGCAAGTTCCAGCTGTCAAGTGCTCCCCACTCCCTGGAGCTGCCAGGCGCCCTCCCTGCTTGAGAGACACAAGGGAATCAGACGCCCTTCCTCCATTCGTATGCAACCCCAACCGCACCACTGATCACCCTTTCCTGCCACACCCTGCACAGGACGCACTACGTCAGCTGTTCTATGGCCCCCTCACGCCTGCTGACCTGGTGGGCATTGCTCATGGTGCCCTCACCGCCTGGGACGCTGACCTAGCAGTTTGGTGTGATCAGCAGGCTCAGCAGCAGGCAGCCCTTGCTGACAGCAGCCTGCTCTCACCCAGGCGGCGGCCCCAGTCAGCCCTGCAGCTGACAGGCAGTCCCGCAGGCAAGGCAAGTTCAAGGCTGGAGGCAGGCAGCCCAGGTGGAGGGGCCAACCACTGGCGGCCAGGGTCTGCAGCTGCTGGTGTGAACAGCCCGGGGTCACACCTGAACAGCCCGAGGCGGCAGAGCCCAGGTCTGAGGGTGCCCAACAGCCCGGGCAACAGGTTTCGGGGCGCTGGCAACAGAGGAGTGACTGCTACTTCCTTCAGCGCAGTGCATGTGTTGGCAGCGGTGCAACAAGCCAACAGCAGCAATGACCTGGTGAGTGCAGTGCCGGGTTTAGCCCCTGCACACATCTGGGCACGCATGACCTTCATGGGACTGTGTCATGCTCTCAGCTAAATGATTACAGCATTGGGTGACCATGGGGTTTATTAAGTAAATGACCCTGGCCTCCTTTTAACTGGCACTGCAGCTACCATGACTATCTCAGCTACCCTGGTTGCTTTGTGTGGTGCAACCAGGCTGCCTGCCTCCAGGACCTGAGTGTGCTGCAGCTGTGGCTAGTGGTGGGCATGATGCGGCTGGAGGCCAAGCGCCAGACCATGTACAACTTTGAGGTGAGCTCTCGTTTTGTGCTGCTGGCACCTGTGACTAGTTGCATCCTCGCACACACCACAGCTGCACCTGATGCTGCTTGCACCCATGTCATACAGTCACACACCCTGAATGCACCTGATGCCAGCAGGCTGCCAGCTTGGTCCGCGCCTGCCACCTGTGCATAGCTCTGTGCCACGTGGAACCGCAGATGGTGTGGGACGAGTGCCAGAGCATCCGCGCTGACCACGGCCTGCTAAGTTCCATGACGCGTGCGGCAGCCTGGCGTGCATTCGAGGGCCTGTTGGCCTACGGTGTAGCCTTCTGGATCGACCCCGGCGTTGAGGGGCGGGGCCGGGCGCTGCAGTACGCCGGGGTGAGCTTGCGGCTCACTCCACTGGAGGTCACGACTGGGCTGTCGGTGCACGATCAGGCACCGGAGGAGTTAATTCGCTTCGCTGCCATGGAATGCTAGCGGCCAAAAGGCACGGGGGCCCTTGTGCCCCGCGCAGCAGACTGCCCTGATAGCGAACCGGCGCGCAGCACGTGGCCCCGGAGCAACACATTACGTGCGCAGGATGTGCTAACTAGGCTGGCTGGCGACAAGTTGGCTGGCTAGCGAAAGCATCGGTGGTCGTACAGAAGGCAGTTTGACCGCATTTCCCAACAAAGAGGTCACGGCTTCCTGCCACCGCCATCAGCCCACAAAGCTCATCAGCCCACAAAGGCAGACTGAGATACTCACTAAGGATGGCGTCTTGTCTGTATGGAGTTTTGGTCTGTTGCACACCTACAATATTCCTTTCACCTAAAACACCTCCCCACCCCTGTGACAGGGCTATAGACCGGAGTTGGCATGACGAACGTGCACTGTTTGTAAGCTGAACACGGTTGAAACTCTACACATTGAGGCCATGGCTGCCAGCAGGTGAGGATCTGAGGTCCAGGCACGTCAGCTGTGTCAGGCGGGTGGCCACAGAGCTCAGCGCCCCAGGCAGCAGGTGACAGGACCTGGGCAGGCAGCAGCAAGAGCGAGTTGAAGATATGTTTGCTAGCCTACGGCTGGCGCTTGGGTAAGGTCAGGTGCCCAGCCTGCTGCACAGTCCACCGGCAGTGGCAACCTATGGTTAGGACTCACCCAAGCACTAAGGACTTGGGTTGAATGGCAGCCGCTCCAGGGCGTCACGCATCGCAGTTACCAGATATTGTCGCACCACCTTCTCTGGACTGCCATGGTGCCAGTGCCTCCAGCAGCACTGAGGCTGAGGGGGGCAGACCCAGCTGCCACACCTCAGCATCAGCTGGCTACGGCTGTGAGTAGACAAACTGTGCAGCTGCCCACTAGCTGCCAGCCCCGCACCCCGGCCTGCCACCTGTGCGCAGGATGGCTGAGAGCAGGCGCGGCTCCAGCTGCTGCAGCCGGGCGTAGGCCCAGGCCACACAGGCCACGCGCCGGCTGCTCAGCTGCCCCTACAGGATGCGGGCGGACAGCACGGGGGCGGCGGCACGCAGCAGCGCGGCCTGGCAGTGCTCGTGGCTGGCAAACGCCCACAGCAGCTGCACCAGGCAGGTGCTGCTCCGCTGGGCAAGGGGCGTGGGGAGGGGGCTGGGCTGAGGCGGCCCTCTGGCCAGGGGGGTGCTGGGCAGGGGGCTGGCAGGGCTGGGAGGAGGGGCAGGCAGGGAGAGGGGCAGCCCAGACAGTGGGCTGCTGCTCCTAGTGCCATGGCCTGACCTGCTGTGGGTGGCTGCCACTGAGCTGCTGCTGCTGCTTGGGTGTGGTGGTGCAGCCCTGCTGGCCTGCTGCAGCCTGGGCATCAGGTGGCTGCCTTGCAGGCCTTGCAGCACTGCCTCCCCTAGCTTGTCATACAGCTGGTGGTGGTGGTAGCGGGTGCGGGCAAAGGCCCAGGCCAGCAGCACCCAGGTGAAGCTGGCGCTGTGTGGCCTGCATGGCCCAGCAGACAGGGGCTGCAGCACAGCAGAGGGGGGCAAGCCTGGGCTCCTCCATCAGTGGCAGCAAGCTGTAGCAGGGGGCAGCCCCTCCACCTCAGCCCACTCCCCATCCTCATCCTCCTCATCGCCCTCCACCCAGCCCAGCTGCTGGAGCAGGGAGGCTGCACTGCTGCGGGGCAACAGGTCATCACAGGAGTCCAGGGAGGAGCGGGGCTGGGGCCAGGGGAGGGGCAGCAGACACACCCACACCTGCACCACCCTGCCCACACCCCCGGCCTGGCCTTACCTCCTGCACCCACCCTGGCCCTGCCAGTGGGCCCTGCAGCAGCAGCTCAGCCACCCGCTCCACCAGCTGCCTGTCCACCACCCTCATCACGGACATCGCCCACAGCAGGGTGGCCAGCTGTGGGCAGGTGAACGCCTCAACCTGCAGCGCTGCCACCCAGGCAGCTGCATTGCCCAGTGGGGCATGGCATTGCCTGGCTCGGGCAAAGCCTGCCAGCAGTGAGGCCAGGCCGCCAGGGGAGAAGGCACCCGCCAGCACATGGGGCACGGCTGCATGGCCCAGGGCGGCCAACAGGCGAGAGTCCACGCCCTGCAGCTGGCAGCGGGACAGCCCCTCCACCAGCACAGCCAGCTCATGGGCACCTAGGCTGGGCAGCTGGGTGGCGGCAGCGCCAGACAGGGCATCACACGCGTCAGAGAGGGTGGCGGTGGGTGTGAGGTGGAGGATGTGCCCTGGGCCGGGCCCCGGTCTGTCTTGAGGCTGAACAGGCAACAAGAAGGACGCATTACAATGCAGCTGCTGCTGCTACATATGCACATCTACACCTTTAGCTGTAACTGGTTCCAATGTTGATTGCTGGCTGTCCTGTCCAGCTCTGAGTGGAGGAAATGAAGCTCTTCAGTGCAGCCACATCTTTCTTGCTCATAACTTGTGGGACAAGGACTCTGAGTGAGGCACCCTGTTTTGCCATGGCTGCCAGCAGCTGCAGCTCCACTAGCGCCACAGGGGAGGTGTAGAGGTCCAGACACGTCAGCTGTGTCAGGCGGGTGGCCACAGAGCTGAGCGCCCCAGGTAGCAGGTGACAGGACCTGGGCAGGCAGCAGCAGGGACAATGTGGAATGGGAGGTTGTACATGTATGAAGGCTACGTATGTATGCAGGGTGTAGGACCAAGGACACATCCAGGACACCCAACAAGAACGCAATAACATCATGGTGGATGGATGGCTGCAGCAGGCGCTAGGCTACCCTGCATGCTGCCCAGTCCACCTGCCACCAGCAAGCAACCCAAGGTGCCCACGACCCTATGCAAGCAGACCCCGGACCCAATAATGCACATGACTCCGACACAGGTACACTGCACATGGCCATGGCTCACATCAGCTCCAGGGATTTTATGTTGACTGGCAGCCACTCCAAAGCCTCACGGGTGACATCAGCAAGATGCCATAGCTCCAACCTCTCTATTGCCTTCCCTGACCGCGGCTGCCATGGTGCCAGTGCCTCCAGCAGCGCCGAGGCTGAGGGGGGCGGGCCCAGCTGCCTCACCCCAGCACCAGCTGCTGCTGCCTTGAACTCCCGGCCATGGTTAACAATTTGTAGATTGAGCTGCAGTGCTGCAGGATGCCGCTGGCACATGCACGCAAGTTGGCTGCACTGTCCACCAGCAACTCTGACAATGTGAGTGTCTGCAGCTGCGGGCAGTCCAGGGCAGCTAGGTCACGGGAGAGGATGCTGTCCACTGTCAGTGAGGTCAGGTGCTGGAACAGGAAGCGTGACAGCTGGCTGCTGGGCTGCAGAGGGCAGGAGTTCAGCCTTAGGTCAGCCAGCTGGGGCAGCGTGGCCAGCAGGGGCAGGCTGTTACTGGACAAGTCTTGCACATCTTCCAAGTGCTGCAGCTGGGTTAGCTGGGTCAGGGCTGGGAACCACCTGCAGCCACAAAGCGCTGTCAGCTGCGTGCAAGCTGACAGGCTGCCCTCATCAACCTGCACGTGAGCGCAGCAATAAAATCTGCCCAAGCCATCATATGCCATTAACACAAGCAACTCCGGCACGTACCGTGCCTTGAGACAGGGACAGAGTCAGGGATTCACATGCCATTAGCTCCAGCAACTACGACCCGTACCATGTCAGTTGTAAAGTTAAGATCTAGGGATCTCAGAGACGTGATGTGTTCCAAGCCCTTGAGACCTGGAGTGGCTGCAGCTGCACCACTGGCAGCAGTCAGACGCAGAGTAAGGCTGGACAGGTGTGGTAGGCGCTGCCAAGCCCGGCACACTGAGACATCCATAGGGCATTCAACATGCAGGCTCCTCAGCTGTGGCATTGTCGATGACATCACCTGCAGAGTAGTGTCAGCAGCAGGGGTGTGGCTTGCCTGACACAGTGCATAACCAATGGCTGCACAGGCAGGGCCATGCCATCAACATGCCAGAGAGATGTGGTTGCCATCAGCAGGAGCGACTCACCAAGGCAGCTGATAGTGGCCAAGCTAAGGACAAGATGAGGTGCTGCACCCCATGAAGGACAGGCACCAGCTCTTCCGCCAACAATGCAGCTTCCAGCAAGGTGGGCTGAGTACTTATTCCCGGGTGATGTTCCAAGTACAGTTCGCTAGGGCGCAGCGATGTGCGGGCCAGCCGCTGCAACACCTCATCGGGGTCATCACTGTCGTTTAAAGCAATGTCCAGGCTATTGACGGCGTCGTCAATGGCTGCCCGCAGCTGCTTGCAGACCAGGCGCATTGCCCTGCGGCTGTCAGAATTCAGGTGCTGGTACACAGTGCTCCCTATGCCAGGGAAGCGCTGCAGCATGTCTGACAGCATGTTGAACACAGCAGAGGATGGCAACGCGGCGCGAGTTGACGACCAATCTTTATAGACACATGCCGGATGCGGTCTTAATACTAATAGCATGTATACTAATAGCATGTATACTAATACTAATAGCATTATACTAATAGCAATGCGGTCTTAATAGCATGTATACTAATACTAATAGCATTATACTAATAGCAATGCGGTCTTAATACTAATAGCATGTATACTAATAGCATGTATACTAATACTAATAGCATGCAACCCGTGACAGGCCTGCGCATCGCACCACGCGCTAGTTAAGGGTAGCTGAGGCTATCGCGGTAAGTCACGCGCGCTGAAACTCGCGTTTTGGACTGAAGCCTTGTCCCAGTACACCGCCCGCCACCAGGTCGAAAACTGAGATAGCGCAAACAAGCAGCGACCCAGCTACAAGAGCAGGGAAGCGAGGCGCTCCGTGGCATCCGTAGCAAAGTTCGCACTAAAGAGGCAACCTCGCAGTACTGCGGAGTAGGCCATCGCAGTGCGCCATGTCACCGAGCCATGTCATTACACCACGAGACTGAGTCTCGCCACGCTTCGCACAAGTCGGTGCAAGTTGGGTGCATGGCACTCTTAACGTTTTCGGCTCTATTGGCTCACTTTCTCCATTGGCTCAGTTTCTCTATCGGCTCAGTTGTGCTATTCTGGATTCGTTGCTGCTGCTGGTTTCAATCGAAGGTGCTTTGCCTTACATGTCATTTGCCTCGTCATCCCCCACTTCAGCCAACTGATCCTCCTCCATCTCTTGCTCCCACCTCAGATGTTCCAAGATGTCAGCCCTAAGCAATGGCTTCTTCTGCGTCAACCTCTTGCCCTTCCACCCCAAGCACCCCCGGGCATACTCCTTCAGCAGATGCATTGTCAAGGTCATGTAAGAGCTTGCAATGTGTGGTGCCCGTGCATGCAAAAGCTTCAAGCACTCAGCATCTTCCTCCTTGTCACTTGCCAGTGTCACACGTCCAAACATGGGAATGCTGCTCAGGGTAGATGCTCTATGACACATGCACTGCTGTGGCTTGCTGCCCATGTGTCTCACACACGCACATGCAGTCTCAGACCACATGGGCGCAACCCCATCTGCGGGGAAGAACATTGCATGCATGGCCCGCGACCCAGAGATGGTGCGCAGCAGCCTGTGCGCATCAGGGTCGGGCTCAGCACACTTCTCAACCTCCTCATCCTTCAGCACCAAACACCACCGCCGCTGCACGCTCCCCCTAGTCTGATGTGCAACACTGGCAGCTAGCTGTGCAGCTGGCACCACACACTCTACATTATGCACACCTGCCAGCTGTTGAGCCTTGCACTCAGCACTGAGAACTGGGTGATCAGCCAAGACTCTGGCTGCCATGCTATGCTTGAAAACCCCACCCTCAGAGTCATGGCGGCCCTTGAAATGAGATGTGGCCCCATACGACCACCACACTGGCACCTTGTACCTCATGGCCATGCGCCGGTGCAGCTGCAATGCCGGTGTGCCCTTGAACTGAGCTGCGCACCCATCTGACCACATGCACAACTGCTTCATGACCATGCACCGCTCACCCTGTAGATCGGTTACATGGGTCACAGCAAGTCAGTAGCACATGGGTCAGTAACACATGGGTTAGTAGCAGATGGGTCACGGAAGGTCACAGTGTTGGTAGGCTGTAAAGAGGTATAGCTCACACCTTATCCATGCGTCCATGTGTTGTTGTTGCTGACGCAACAGAAGCTCGCTGCGCTCCAGCCCCGTTATGCCGTCCTGCAGCTGCTCAAGGTCCTGAGCCAGCTGCTTGTGGGCACCCTGCAGCTGCTCAAGGTCCAGAGCTAGCTGGTGCTGGGCACCTTGCAGCTGCTCCTGATCCAGGGTCAGCTGCCGCTTGGCACCCTGCAATTGTTTCTGCTCCAGAGCTAGCTGGTGCTGGGCACCCTGCAGCTGCTCCTGATCTAGGGTCAGCTGCCGCTTGGCACCCTGCAGCTGCTGCTGGTCCAGAGCCAGCTGGTGCTGGGCACCCTGCAGCTGCTCCTGATCCAGGGTCAGCTGCCGCTTGGCACCCTGCAGCTGCTGCTGGTCCAGAGCCAGCTGGTGCTGGGCACCCTGCAGCTGCTCCTGATCCAGGGTCAGCTGCCGCTTGGCACCCTGCAGCTGCTGTTGGTCAAGAGCCAGCTGGTGCTGGGCACCCTGCAGCTGCTGCTGGTCCATGCTCAGCTGCTGCAGGGCGCCCCGGCCAAGGCAGGTGCGTGGGCGCTTCTGGCCCCATGTGCTGGCATCCCTGCTGGACTGTTGTGGTGTTTCAAGGGCTGTTTCAAGGGCTGGCAGCTCGGTAGGGCTCTGCAGGGTGTAGGATGGAGGAGCATGATGTTAAGGTATAGGTTCCCGCCACAATGGGGGGTTCCCGCCAAAATGGAGGTTCCCGCCACTGCCACTGCCACTACTTACCAGCTTCGCACGTATCGCATGTTCGCGTGCCAGGGCAGCGCGGCGTCGGGGTCCAGGAGGGCTCATCGCATTTTTCGGTATCAACTTCGCGCACAGTGCGAGAAATGCGGCGATGAGGGCGCCCAGCGGCAGCACAGGTTCCAATCCATCGGGGATGTGCCCAAGAACGTCGCCAATCGCCCCCAGGTGATGATTTCGCCCCATGCCACATTCACCCACTGCCACATTTTGTCGTTGATTGTACCACACAAGGTGATAGAGCATGTCTGGAGCACAACCCGGAATATAGACCCACACAGCTATCCGACACAGGTGGAAGCAGGCGTAAAGAACCACTGGCCGAAAAGTCTATGGTCTTGGCAGACGCCCCGGAATTATGGGGTCTAGGCTTCAGAAGAGTGCACGGTAGTGAATCAAAGTCCACGCACGGTGCTGCTGACACCTCAGTGAGATGCTCTGCTTGCTTGGAGGCAGGGTGAGGCATATCTCGCGCCAGGTGTCAGGAAGGGCCCGGGCCATGAGGGGTCCCGACCCAACCCAGGGAATCTTGCGCTTCGACCTGCGACCCACGTACGGTGGCACCCCGTTGAGCCCCAGGCTGCAGCGAGCGACCATGTTCACAGTCCGCGGGAATGGCGGGCGGTGTACTGGGACAAGGCTTCAGTCCAAAACGCGAGTTTCAGCGCGCGTGACTTACCGCGATAGCCTCAGCTACCCTTCAATAGCGCGTGGTGCGATGCGCAGGCCTGTCACGGGTTGGCGGGACCAATGGCCGGGGTGACCATCAGCACAGCGACTCACCAAGGCAGCTGACAGTGGCATAATTGAAGACAAGGTGAGATGCTGGACACCATGAAGCACAGGCACCACCTCGCGCGCCGCTAATGCTGCCAAGAACAAGGTGGTCTGAGTACTCGAATAGTTCCACAAGTACAGCTTGCTAGGGCGCAGCGATGTGCGGGCCAGCCGCTGTAACACCTCGTCGGGGTCATCACTGTCGGATGAAGCAATATTGAGGCCACTGACAGAAACGTCGATGGCTGCCCGCAGCTGATTGCAGACCAGGCGCATTGCCCTGCGGCTGTTAGCATCTAAGTGCTGGTACACAGTGCTCCCTATGCCAGGGAAGCGCTGCAGCGTGTCTGACAGCATGTTGAACGCCGTAGAGGATGGATACGCCGTGCCAGACACGCAGCTCTTGTTTACGAGCGTGTTCGTCAAAACATGCCGTGGTAGGACGAGAAACAGCAATCAGCCTACATCATGTATCAGCTGGGTGGCCTGTGTCAGTGTTGCTCCGCCCCCACACGGAACCAACATAGGTCCGATGCTACTCTTACAGCATAGCACAGATCTAACCTAGGCATGCCACAAACCATGCTACGCACCATTAATGGAAGTGACGTGTGGCATTACTGTACTGATGGCAGCTGCATCAGGTTACCTGCGCCCTGTTCTTCATGTGCTATCTAGCCCCAGCTGCCACAACACAAGCTGCTGGTGGCCTCAATTGGTAGGGGTAGGTTTGGGTCTCCCAGATTGGGAGTAGATTGTGTGGGTAGGTCTCAGGAGAAGTATACGGCATAAATCACGTTGTACCCATTGAGGACAACAGAGTTTTAGGGGACCTCAATGAGGGATTACTTTTAATGAGTGCATATATGCAATATGTCAGTATGCAAGAAGGAGCAGTGTGCTGACACTCCCCACGGGGACCTTGGTATACCAAGCACCATGCACACCGACCCAAGTCAATAGTTGCCAATAGATGATTATTCCCTCCCGGCTGTGTGCCCTGCTCCTGATTATGATCATCAGCGCACTCCTCCTGGGCCTTGCCCTGAGCCAGGCCTAGCTGCTGTGGCTGCTGAGCGCCCCCTGACCTGAGATCGTACCTGGCAGGCCGGCGTGGCTGCCGCTAGCAGCGCTGCGTGTGGTGCTGGCCAGGGGCCCAGCTGGCCGCCTGCACGCGCCACTCACTGCTCCGCGTGCGCCATGCTGTGGCGCAGGATGGCTGAGACCAGGCGCTGAAGCCGGGCGTAGGCAAATGACAGCTGTGCAACAAGCCAAGAGCAGCAATGACATGGTGATTTAGCCCACATCTGGGTTAGCATGACCTTCATGCGAGTAAGCCATGCGCTCAGCCTAGCAACTCACCACTTTTTTATCCTTCCCTGTTCTGTATCCATGAGGGTACCCTCTCATCACGTTGACCACTCTGACCACTTCCGCAGTCATGCAACCATGAAGATGGCAATAGATACCCAGATGCCCATCCCTGCAACCTCATGATGTGTGCATGCTGCTCTCCCCCTGTGTGCTGCCTTTGCAGCCTCTGGCAGAGGCGGCCGTCCACAGCCAAGGCAGTGTGTGCGCAGCCCTGGCTGTGTCCTGGACCTCCTATGTTGCCTACATAGCCAGCTCATCAGCCAAGCAACCCGGCTCTGCAGCGCTGGTGGACGCAGTGATTGTGGCTCAGGGTGGTCTCAGGGTGGTTGCAAGGGCAGCGAGCGAGAGACAGCAGGAAGGTGAAGACAGCTGCATGGTACATGCTAATGTGGACAGCCAGCTCACTTCTGACATGTCCCAGCACGGGCCTGGCTTAGATCAAGTGCAGGCCAGCTACCACTCCCCCCACCTTGATGCACACATATCCATTGACTTCCTCACAGCACGATGTGTTGGGGCGTTGGAGCGGGTGCAGTTGCAAGCACATGGTGGTACCACTGCCACAAAGCCTGGCAGCCCCAAGCCTGCTAGCTTCAAGCATGGCAGCCCTAAGCCTGCCAGCCCCAAGCCTCCTAGCCCCAAGAGTTCGCCTAGTGGCAGGCCAGCCACAGCAGCAAGACTGCCGAAGAGCCCAGTGCTCAGTGTGGGCATGCCGCTGCGCCCATGGCATGGCATGGCGCCCATGGCATGGCGCCCATGGCATGGCACTCTGTGTGAGCGAGATGGAGGACATGCTGCACGCCGTGGTCAGGGACGCCACCAGCACCTCCTTGCTGGTCATGGGTCAACCTGGGGTTGGGAAGACCCTAGTGAGTGCTGGTGTGCTTCCATTAGCCCCCTACAGCACCATGCAGCCCCATACCATGCTGCCCTGGCATCAGATGCTCCTGTCCAGCCATGCAGGATGAGCTCCACCTCTGCCCCAGCATCAGTCCCCTGGCTCCCTGTTGATGCCAGATGTCACAGTGCTGTACCAGCAACTCGCATCATATATCAACCTTCCCTGTATGCAGACCTCACCTCATCACATTTTCTCAGTCACTTTCCCTGCATCAAGGTAGATTTGTCTTAGAACTGTTTTCACAGTTGGGCAGCTGGGGCCACATGCTGCGTTGAGCACTTGCACTCTTGCATGTGTACAGGGAGTTCAACCAGCTGTTCAGCTCCAAAGCCAGCTATGATGAGAACCTGGCCTTCCTGCGCGCCATGCTGGCCTCCCTGCACACCCACATGAAGAGCGTGGTGTTCCTGCTGGACGGCTTTGAGGCATTTGCTCGGGCAAGGGGCAAGCAGCAGCTGTTGTACAACCTGTTTGATGTGCTGCAGCACTCCAAAGTCCAGGTGAGCGCTGATGGGGCAGCAGCGTCGTGGCTTGCCAACCTGGCAGTCAAGCCCCCTGACAGGACCTGGCTGGCTTCCTTGCTCTCCTGCCAATGTACAGCTCCATGTCCATGCTAGCAGCTGGCAGCAGCCAGGCACCAGCCAACAAGGCTCATACGCAGGCAATGCCCCCAGGCAATGCCCCCAGGCAACTGCTCCGCCTCACCCAACAAGGCACAGTGCAATGCAGCAGCAGCAACAGGCGGTTTATGTGAAAGCATAGGGCGCTCCTGCCAGGCAACTTGACGTCCTGCCTGGCACGACTGGCATCACGCCTCAATGCCTGCAGGCTGCCGTCATTGGCATCACTTGCGCCCAAGATGTGATGGAGGGCATGGAGAAGCGCGTGAAGTCACGCTTCTCACACCGCAAGATCGTCATCACCTGCCCATCACACTTTGAGGTGTGCACGGCACACAGCAAGGCGACAGCAAGCAAGCCCACTACCACCCCACAGCTCCTATTGCCGCAGCCGCAGCTAACGCAGAGTGCTGTAGTGTCACACGGTGACGACACCTCCCTCTGCCACAGGCTGTCACGTAGCTTGTCGCCTGCATGGTGCTAGGGGTGAAGAGCATGGCAGTCCGTTAATCCATGACCCAAGGATAGGGCCCCAGCACTCCTCTTCCCTGCTGATGAAGAATTTGTATGTGCACCTTGCCCTGCTCCAACAATCAGGTAACCTGCTCCTTCACTGCGCAGGTGCCTGCCATCCAGCAGGGCAGCCAGCTTGGGCCTGTCAACAGCACCGCAGCAGCACTCCCAGCCCCCAGGCCTGCTGCTGGAGGGCCAGGTGCCAGCAGCACCACCAGCGCAGTCAGCTTCCAGGACACACCCTTGGGGCTGCTGTGTGACGCACTGAGCCTGCCTGACCCGCTCCAGCTGCAAGGAGTGCAACTGCAGGGTCAGCTGTCACAGCATGCTGGACAGGTGCCGGCAGGCAAACAGAAGCTAGCAGCTGGCCAGCCCCTGCTCGGTGCAGACAGCCTCAGCCCCGCGTTTGCCAGGGAATACAACCAAGCAGTGGCAAACGCGCTGCGTGCTCCTGCTGTGGAGGTGAGGTATGCAGGTGATACCCTGTCCCATGTTGCAAGTTCCAGCTGCCAAGTGTTCCCCATTTCCTGGAGCTGCCAAGCACCCTCACCGCTTGAAAGACACAAGGGACCCAGACGCCCTGCCGTCACTCGTATGCAACCTCAACTGCACCACTGATCACCCTCTCCTGCCACACCCTGCACAGGACGCACTCCGCCAGCTGTTCTATGGCCCCCTCACGCCTGCTGACCTGGTAGGCATTGCTCATGGCGCCCTCACCGCCTGGGACGCTGACCTATCCGTTTGGTGTGATCAGCAGGCTCAGCAGCAGGCAGCCCTTGCTGACGGCAGCCTGCTCTCACCCAGGCGGCGGCCCCAGTCAGCCCTGCAGCTGACAGGCAGTCCCGCAGGCAAGGCAAGTTCAAGGCTGGAGGCAGGCAGCCCAGGTGGAGGGGCCAACCACCGGCGGCCAGGGTCTGCAGCTGCTGGTGTGAACAGCCCGGGGTCACACCTGAACAGCCCGAGGCGGCAGAGCCCAGGTCTGAGAGTGCCCCACAGCCCGGGCAACAGGTCTCGGGGCGCTGGCAACAGAGGAGTGGCTGCTCCTTCCTTCAAAGCAGTGCATGTGTTGGCAGCGGTGCAACAAGCCAACAGCAGCAATGACCTGGTGAGTGCAGTGCCGGGTTTAGCCCCTGCACACATCTGGGCACGCATGACCTTCATGGGATTGTGTCATGCTCTCAGCTAACAGATTACAGCATTGCGTGACCATGGGTTTTCTACAGTTCCTGACCCTAGCCTCCTTTTAACTGGCACTGCAGCCACCATGACTAAACCAGCTACCCTGGTTGCTTTGTGTGGTGCAACCAGGCTGCCTGCCTCCAGGACCTGAGTGTGCTGCAGCTGTGGCTAGTGGTGGGCATGATGCGGCTGGAGGCCAAGCGCCAGACCATGTACAACTTTGAGGTGAGCTCCCGTTTTGTGCTGCTGGCATCGTGACTTGTTGCATCCTCCCACACACCACAGCTGCACCTGATGCTGCTTGCACCCATGTGTCACTCACCCTGAATGCACCTGATGCCAGCAGGCTGCCAGCTTGGTCCGCGCCTGCCACCTGTGCATAGCTCTGTGCCATGTGGAACCGCAGATGGTGTGGGACGAGTGCCAGAGCATCCGCGCTGACCACGGCCTGCTAAGTTCCATGACGCGTGCGGCAGCCTGGCGTGCATTCGAGGGCCTGTTGGCCTACGGTGTAGCCTTCTGGATTGACCCCGGCGTTGAGGGGCGGGGCCGGGCGCTGCAGTACGCCGGGGTGAGCTTGCGGCTCACTCCACTGGAGGTCACGACTGGGCTGTCGGTGCACGATCAGGCACCGGAGGAGTTGATTCGCTTCGCTGCCATGGAATGCTAGCGGCCAAACGGCGCGGGGGCCCTTGTAGGCCGCGCAGCAGCCTGCCCTAACAGCGACCCGGAGCGCAGCAACTGGTCCATAGATATACATTACGTGCGCAGGATGTGCCGACCAGGCTGGCAAGTTGGCTGGCTAGCGAAAGCATCAGAGGTCATTCTGGAGGCTGGTTGGTTCGACCGCATCTCCCGACAATGACAATGAGGTCACGTCTTCCTGCCACCGCCATTGAACAAATTGCACATGAGCTCAGCACTTTCCTCATCAGCCCACAAAGGCAGAATGCGATCCCCTCACTAGGGGTTATAATAGTTAACAGCCTGCTGTTTAAGAGACTTAGTTGCCTATTATGCTCTTAAAAACGCTCATAGGGGTTGCGTTATAATAGTTAACAGCCTGCTGTTTAAGAGACTTAGTTGAGTAGATAATGGTGTCGCGGGTCGTTTTAAGTGGTTGTAACAGGCGACGCGGCTGCCGGCTGAGGTCGAGAGCTGTTACGCGACAGCGCCGAGGCCGAGCCTTTTTCAACTACCTAAAACGGCTCAGGCGACCCAATTATCTAGTGTAATTGAGTTTTACGTAGACGAAGGTCTATCAGCGCGGCGAAGCCGCGCGATGCGATGCTCCTTGTGACCTGCGATGGTGCTGGACGGTCGCTACGCTCCGCGGCTGCTGGCTTCGGTCTCGAGCTGTTACGCTCCAGCGCCTCGGCCTCGCGTTTTTAGGGCGCCTAAAACTACCGGCGCTTCCACTATTTACAACGATTTGTTAACCCACGTTAGTTCCGTTTTCATGCGATATAATAGTTAATAGCCTGCTGTTTAAGAGACTTAGTTCCCTATTATGCTCTTAAAAACGCGGGACGCGGACCATTTTAGAAAAGTGCATAGATGGTTCAAACTGGCTACCGTTGCAAGTCGCGTATGGTGCTACCACGCCCCGCCCTTTTGCTCCAAAACAAGGTGTTGCTCCAGAAGTGCGGCTTCGCCGCACAGAATGCAGCCACAACGCACCAGAAACGGAACTAAATTAGATAGTGGAAGCGCCCGGGGCGTTTTAGTCCCCCAAAAACACTCGGCCTCGGCGCTGTTGTCGCTACGCTCCGCGGCTGCTGGCTTCGGTCTCGAGCTGTTACGCTCCAGCGCCTCGCGTTTTTAGGGCGCCTAAAACTACCGGCGCTTCCACTATCTACTACTTACGATGAGGATAACTGCAATGACGAAGCTTTTCCGGGATTGTAAACGACCGAGGCCGAAGCAGTTCCGAGTGAACGCTCGAGACCGACGCCAGGGGCCGGAGGCCCCTGGCGGAGGTCGAGAGCGTTCACGAGGAACTGCGAGGCCGAGGTCGTTTACAATCCCAGGAAAAGTTGAGGCATTGCAGTTAACTTGTATAACTTCAATTTACAAGGCCAGCATAGCAGTGCTACACAGCGGCGATGCACACGACGAAGCCGCAGTGGTCGCTATGACCGGTGTGACTGAGCGATCTCAGGGGCAGAACTGCAGCCAGCCGACCGGGTTTCCAATTATAAGAGCGAGGATGGCCTCTTCAAGCGTCACCGCACCCCCTCCACGCGAAAGCTTCGCAGTTCCTTGCAGTTTTTGCGGCGCAGCCGCACTTTTTGCTGTAATTGACGGTTGGAACATAATTGGATGTCGGTTGCCTGTGTTACAGCCTTCTAAAACATGGGCTGAAACCGTTTAGATCCGGGTAAATTGAAGTTATGGCGCGTTTCCAATGGACGGAGAAAAGAGAAAAGAGATCGCCCATGTGCATGAATTCAAACGCGTTTCCAATGGACGGAGAAAAGAGAAAAGAGATGCATGGAAGTCCACTTTCCAGCCGCCGCCTACGCCTTCATTGATCTACACACGAGCTGCCCAGCAACATGGATAGCAGCAGCAGCAGCGGTTACAGCGGAAGTAGAGGCGGAAGTAAACAAGTTTAACAAGTTAAACAAAGGGAGAATGTTTAACAAATGTTTAACACGACCGCCAGGTCTCGCTCCGCAGTCGCGATGGAAGGCGAAGCAACCGCGACCCCAATGTTCGAACCAATGCACACACGCAGCCTTCCCGCGAACCAAAGCTACACGCAGAGCTACAGTGGTCGGCTGGTGTTTCACTATGATGTAAATGTGCTTGGAGCATGCCATGGCTGGTCGGCTGTAGCTTTGGGGGTTGTCTGTAGCCCTGGGACGATCTTTTCATATGGTATGGGAACAAGGACGCAATTGTCCCGTTAGCTGGGATGGTGGCAGGTATGATGGGGTCAAGCATCGCAGGCGCAAGTGCACAAAGTGCGCCGTGCAAGTCAGTCGTGCAAGTCAGTGCAGTTGTGCAAGTCAGGCTGCGGGGCTTATCAGGCTAACTAGTCAAGCACTCTCCGCACTAGCGGGACTAGCTAAGTATGCTCCGGGGGGCTACAACTCTCTATGGCACTGCTCCGCGTTGAAATTGCGGTGCTCGTTAAACAGCTGATGCGCCCTCAGCTGATGCGCCCTCAGCAACAATACGGACGAGGACCATCTCCTGGGCATTTGTCCTCTTCATCAGCTCCTGCGGCTTAGGTGGCGACGCAGAAGCGGCAACGGGACATTGGCAACGGGACGTCAAACAGCGATGCCCTGGAGAAACAGCCCAGCCTAACCCAGCTCTCGCTGCGGCTCCGGTGCAAAAGGTCACATCTCTCGGTCACATCTCTTTTTCTCCTGGGGGGGTCGGCCTGGAGGACCCTAGCGGAGAAAAAGAGATGAAATGGAGCTCACTCTAGGAGAGTTATTCGTCTCTATCTCCGCGCATTGGAAACGGGAGAAAAGAGATCCGGACCGTTGGCGGCAGTTAGAGGGACATGGGCTGGCGGCGATCTCTTTTTCTCTTTCTCTTTCTCTCTTTTTCTCTTTCTCTCTCCGATCTCTTTTCTCTTTCTCTCCGTGCATTGGAAACGCGCCCTTAACAGGCCCAAACATCAGGATGTTAACGTTAACAGTCGTGCCCTAGTGGCCACAGAGCTAAGCGCCTCAGGCAGTAGGTGACAGGACCTGGGCAGGCAGCAGCAGGAGTAAGATAAAACTATTCTATATAGCCAGAGACTGGCGCTTGGATAAGTTCAAGTGGCTAGCCTGCTGCACAGTCCACCAGCAGTGGCAACCTATGGTTAGGACTCACCCAAGCACTAAGGACATGGGTTGAATGGCAGCCGCTCCAGGGCTTCACACGTCTAAGCTACCAGATGTTGTCGCCCCAACTTCTCTATTGCCTTCCCTGACTGGGCTGCCATGCTGCCACTGCCTCCAGCAGCATTGAGGCTGAGGGGGCCATACCCGCTAGCTGAGCCAGGCTGAGGGGGCCATACCCAGCCGCCGCACACCAGCACCAGCTGGCTATGGCTGTGATGATGTGGCTTACATCGCTTAAGCCGTCAGCCGTTAGGCTGCTTGGCCGCCCTCCCCCTCTAGGGGTTCGGGACTTTCTGCAGCGCACTTCAAAGCAAGGTGTACCAACAAAGGTGCACATGGGCTCAAAATAAGTCATGCAAGTTCTCATAATTGTTCTGAAAAGACATGGCAAACTCCGGCTGCTCCCTGATGGATCTCGTGGCAGTGTACTCAAAGATGAAATGCACGGCCTCATCCACTACCCCCTCTGTGCATCTTGTGCATGTGCGATCAATGAAAGTAACCCCCTCAAACCGAGCCTTCTCCACCCCCGAATCGTTGTTGCCTAACCTGAACCTAGTCAAGCTCGTGCGGACCTCTGTAGATAACTGTCTGTTCAGCAGGTGTGGTGCCATGTGATGAATGGCAATGCCGTCCCCATGCTTGCAACGTCTCTGGCAGCCTTGGGTCTCCCTCAAACCCAGCTTAACGCCTCCCCCATCTCTTGAGCCACTTGACTTCCATAGCCTTGGTGCCTAGGACCGTGTCCGGGCTCAAGGTAAACTCACCCCCCATCAGCTCTCTGGCGGCCAGCTGGGATTGAGCACTCCAACTAGCCTGACAGCTCCTGCCTAACTCCACATCTGCCTTGATGACCCTCATTAGCAGGTCGCTGTGGGATAGTTTGGCAGTGTTCCAGAACTTGCAGGCAGCTCTGAGCCAGTAAAGCTGGAGGGGCAGCTGCCCCAACTCATGCAGCACCATCAAGCCTGGCATTGAGCTACGTACCCTGGCAGCAAACCTGAGAAAGCTGAGCATGCGTGTTTGCACTGGGTTGGAGACCTGCACACCATGCCCAAGGAAGGCAGTGATCCATACCTGGCTGCCATACAGCCCCAAGGGGAGCACAAACGCTCTGATGAGGTGACACAGGGCATATGGATCATGCAGGACCCCATACTCTCTAGCACGATTGCATGCTTGGCGCATGGCGAGGAACATGCCAGCCCTCATCTGAGTGGCAGCAAAAGCAGGGGTGGCGCTGGGATTGAAGTGCATGCCTAAGTACTTGAACTCTCTCACCACAGGCAGGATCTCATGCTTGTACCCAATGCCTGTCTGTGTTGCTGCACATGCCTCTACACCAAGCTGGACTCACTTCAATCCATGCTGGTAATCACTTCAATATGCAACTATTATGACATGTTCCGCAATCACTGTGTTGAGACCAGGGACATGCTGTCAGACGTGCTACAGCGCTTCCCTGGCATAGGGAGCACTGTGTACCTGCATTTGGATTTTGACAGCCGCAGGGCAATGCGCCTGGTCTGCAAGCAGCTGCGGGCAGCCATCGACGTTTCTGTCAGTGGCCTGGACATTGCTTTAAACGACAATGATGACCCCGATGAGGTGTTACAGCGGCTGGCCCGCACGTCGCTGCGTCCTAGCAAGCTATACTTAGGATATAACTCAGATAAAAGCACCCAGTCCACCTTGCTGGCAGTTGCATTGTTAGCACAAGAGCTGGTGCCTATCCTTCATAGGGTCCAGGACCTCACCTTGATACCAGCTTTGCCACTATCAGCTGCCTTGGTGAGTCGCTGTGATGATTACACTCACCTCTCTCTTGCATGCTGGCGGCATGGCCTAGCCTGTGCAGCCATGGCTTTTGCACTGGGTCAGGCAAGCCACACCCCTGCTGCTGACACTACTCTGCAGATGATGTCATCGACAATGCCACAGCTAAAAAGCCTGGATGTCGAATGCCATGTGGATGTGGCTGCATGCCGGGCTTGGCAGCACCTACCACACCTGTCCAGCCTTACTTTAAGCCTGACTCCTGCCAGTGGTGCAGCTGCAGCCAGTCCACGCCTAAAAGGGTTAGAACACATCACTTCTTTGAAGTCCCTGGATATAATCTGTTCATATAGTCAGGTATGAGCAGGTGTTGATGGTGCTGAAGGCATTTGTTAGTGCTGCAGATGGCATTTGAATGGCATGAGCAGTTCTTATCACTGCGCCCGCGTGCAGGTTGATGAGGGCAGCCTGGCAGCTTGCACGCAGCTGACCGCGCTCCGTAGCAGTAGGTGGCTTCCAGCCCTGACCCAGCTGACCCAGCTGCAGCAATTGAAAGTTAATCAAGACTTGGCCAGTGACAGCCTGCCCCTGTTGGCCAAGCTGCCCCAGCTGACTGCCCTAAGGCTGAAGTCTTGCCCGCTCCAGCCCAGCAGCCAGCTGTCACGCTTCCTGTTCCAGCACCTCACCTATCTGTCAGTGAGCAGCATCCACTCCCGAGACCTGGCCGCCCTGGACTGCCCGCAGCTGCAGACATTGGCAGTTGATCATTTGCAGGTGGACTGCGCAGTCACCTTGCGTGCATGTGCCAGCGGCATCCTGCAGTACTGTAGCACTGTGTCAAGCTTGTTCACTTTCAATCATGGCCAGGAGTTCAAGGCAGCAGCAGCTGGTGATGGGGTGCGGCAGCTGGGCCCTCCCCCCTCAGCCTCAGTGCTGCTGGAGGCACTGGCACCATGGCAGCCGCGGTCAGGGAAGGCAATAGAGAGGTTGGGGCTATGGCATCTTTCTGATGTCACCCGTGAGGCCTTGGAGTGGCTGCCGGTCAATATCAAAACCCTACAATTGACGTGAGTCATGGCCATGTGCGGATAGCCAATAAACCTCGGGTAGTGGCCATCTTCAGTTCATTTCTGGTGGCTGCTGGGCTGTGATGGAATGGAGGACTGGGCAGCAGGCAGGCACCTGACTTTAGCCAAGCGCCAGCTGCAGCAACAGCCACTCACCATGATGCCCTGGCAACCTATTGGGGTTTGTTGTATGTCCCACACCAAGCATCTGCATGCTCTTTTGGCCATATGGCATCATAGCCTGCATGGGGTAGTGGCCATCTCCCCCTCCACACTGTCCCTGCTGCTGCCTGCCCAGGTCCTGTCACCTGCTGCCTGGGGCGCTGAGCTCTGTGGCCACCCGCCTGACACAGCTGACGTGTCTGAACCTTACCCATGCCTCTGTCGAGCTTGTGGAGCTGCAGCTGCTGGCAGCCAGGGCACAGCATGGTGCCTCACTCCAAGTCTTCGTTCCAAAAAACATGAGCAAGAAAGATGTGGCTTCAATGACAAGCTTCACGTCCCGCACTCAGACCTGGACAGGACAACAACCTATTGTCATCAAAGAGGTCCTCCACCTCACACAACAACCCCATTAACACACAGCCTCCTCAACAGCAACAGCACAGCAACAGCAGCTGAGGGCCTTCCTGTTGCATTAACACAGATCAGGGCCTACCCTTCCTCCTCACCCACACCCGCATCAGCAGGCCTGCTGACCACCGCCATTTCTAACGCGTGTGATGTCCTGTCTGGTGCCGCTACCCAGCTACCAAGCTGCCCAGCTGCCCAGCCTAGGTGCCCATGAGCTGGCTGTGCGGGTAGAGGGGCTGTCCCACTGCCAGCTCCAAGGTGAAGATGTGCACAGCAGTGGCTGCAGCAGGCCACGCAAGCAGCAGCAGCGGCAGCTCAGTGGCAGCCACCCACAGCAGGTCAGGCCATGGCACTAGGAGCACCAGCCCACTGGCTGGGCTGCCCCTCTCCCTGCCTGCCCCTCCTCCCAGCCCTGCCAGCCCCCTGCCCAGCAACCCCCTGGCCAGAGGGCCGCCTCAGCCCAGCCCCCTCCCCACGCCCCTTGCCCAGCTGAGCAGCACCTGCCTGGTGCAGCTGCTGTGGGCGTTTGCCAGCCACGAGCACTGCCAGGCCGCGCTGCTGCGTGCCGCCGCCCCCGTGCTGTCCGCCCGCATCCTGCAGGGGCAGCTGAGCAGCCGGCGCGTGGCCTGTGTGGCCTGGGCTGCACAGTTTGTCTACGTACAGCCATAGCCAGGGTGCAAGCGTGCCAGAGAGTATGGGGTCCTGCATGATCCATATGCCCTGTGTCACCTCATTAGAGCGTTCGTGCTCCCCTTGGGGCTGTATGGCAGCCAGGTATGGATCACTGCCTTCCTTGGGCATGGTGTGCAGGTCTCCAACCCAGTGCAAACACGCATGCTCAGCTTTCTCAGGTTTGCTGCCAGGGTACGTAGCTCAGTGTCAGGCTTGATGGTGCTGCATGAGTTGGGGCAGCTGCCCCTCCAGCTTTACTGGCTCAGAGCTGCCTGCAAGTTCTGAAACACTGCCAAACTATCCCACACCGACCTGCTAATGAGGGTGATCAAGGCAGATGTGGACTTAGGCAGGAGTTGTCAGGCTAGTTGGAGTGCTCAATCCCAGCTGGCCGCCAGAGAGCTGATGGGGGGTGAGTTTACCTTGAGCCCGGACACGGTCCTAGGCACCAAGGCTATGGAAGTCAAGTGGCTCAAGAGATGGGGGAGGCGTTAAGCTGGGTTTGAGGGAGACCCAAGGCTGCCAGAGACGTTGCAAGCATGGGGACGGCATTGGCATGAATCACATGGCACCACACCTGCTGAACAGACCTGCTGGACAGACAGCTATCTACAGAGGTCCGCACGAGCTTGACTAGGTTCAGGTTAGGCAACAACGATTCGGGGTGGAGAAGGCTCGGTTTGAGGGGGTTACTTTCATTATTCGCACATGCACAAGATGCACAGAAGGGGTAGTGGATGACGCCATGCATTTCATCTTTGAGTACACTGCCACGAGATCCATCAGGGAGCAGCCGGAGTTTGCCATGTCTTTTCAGAACAATAATGAGAACTTGCATGACTTATTTTGAGCCCATGTGCACCTTTGTTGGTACACCTTGCTTTGAAGTGCGCTGCAGAAAGTCCCGAACCCCTAGAGGGGGAGGGCGGCCAAGCAGCCTAACGGCTGACGGCTTAAGCGATGTAAGCCACATCATCACAGCCATAGCCAGCTGGTGCTGGTGTGCGGCGGCTGGGTATGGCCCCCTCAGCCTGGCTCAGCTAGCGGGTATGGCCCCCTCAGCCTCAATGCTGCTGGAGGCAGTGGCAGCATGGCAGCCCAGTCAGGGAAGGCAATAGAGAAGTTGGGGCGACAACATCTGGTAGCTTAGACGTGTGACGCCCTGGAGCGGCTGCCATTCAACCCATGTCCTTAGTGCTTGGGTGAGTCCTAACCATAGGTTGCCACTGCTGGTGGACTGTGCAGCAGGCTAGCCACTTGAACTTATCCAAGCGCCAGTCTCTGGCTATATAGAATAACTTTATCTTACTCCTGCTGCTGCCTGCCCAGGTCCTGTCACCTACTGCCTGGGGCGCTTAGCTCTGTGGCCACCCGCCTGACGGAGCTAACGTGTCTGCACCTTACCTGCTGGCAGCCATGGCCTCAATGTGTAGAGTTTCAACCGTGTTCAGCTTACAAGCAGTGCATGTTCGTCTTGCCAACTCCAGGCTTTAGCCCTATCACATGGGTCAGGAAATAGTATAGGTGGAAAGAGCCCATGCCATGTGCATGAGAACAAAATTCCACACAGACGAGACAAGCGGTGTAAGCCACCTATCTATCTAAATGGCGTTATACATAACTGTACTGATTCCAGTTGCTTCAAGCTACCTGCACCGTGTTCTTTGTGTACTGTCAACAGCTGCCACACCACAAGCTTTTGGTGGCTTTGATTATTGCATAGGGACGGCATTTGCTTCCACCACATGGCACTGCACCTACTAGTGAGGCAGCTTGCATCAGAATTGCGAACTAGCAGTATGACAAGTCAACAGAGGGGTTTGAGGCACCTCCATGAGAGGGGTGCTTTCACTGACCGCACATGTGCACCTTTGGTGTCTGTTAGTAACCTAGCCCCAAAGTGTGTTGCAGACAGTCCCAAACTAGGAGGAGGGCGGCCAACCAGGCTATTGACTGCCATCTGTAGCACCGACCTGGGTATGCCAAGCACTATGCACACTGACCCAAGCTGGTGGTAAGCCCCTACAGCAGCAGCTGGCTTTGTGCCCTGCTCCTGCCCATCCAGTCCTGCTCATCAGCGCACTCCAGGCTAACCCTGGGTCCTTGCCCTGCGCCAGGCCTGGCTGCTGGGGCTGCTGTGTGCCCCCTGCCCCGCTGCTGCAGCCTGCTGGGCCGCTGAGCCGCAGCCACAGCCCCAGCAGCTGGGGTGGGGCGCTGCAGCTGCTGCTGGCGCTCCTGCATCAGGCGGGCCAGCCGCTGGTGGTAGGCCTCCTCTTAGGCCAGGCCCAGGGTGGACAAGGCCCAGGCCAGGCGCGCCCAGTAACGCAGCTCGTACCTGCGCAGGCAGGGCCAGGCCAGCAGGGCGCAGCACAGCCAGCACTGGGCACCAGGCAGCAGGGGCGGCTGGGGTGTGACCGGGTGGCACCTCACTCTAGCCAGCTGCCTGCCCCGCAGCCGGCCTGCCCCCTGTGGCGTGGCTGCCGCTAGCAGCGCTGCGTGTGGTGCTGGCCAGGGGCCCAGCTGGCCGCCTGCACGCGCCACTCACTGCTCCGCGTGCGCCATGCTGTGGCGCAGGATGGCTGAGAGCAGGCGCGGCTCCAGCTGCTGCAGCCGGGCGTAGGCCCAGGCCACACAGGCCACGCGCCGGCTGCTCAGCTGCCCCTGCAGGATGCGGGCGGACAGCACGGGGGCGGCGCCACGCAGCAGCGCGGCCTGGCAGTGCTCCTGGCTGGCAAACGCCCACAGCAGCTGCACCAGGCAGGTGCTGCTCAGCTAGGCAAGGGGCGTGGGGAGGGGGCTGGGCTGAGGCGGCCCTCTGGCCAGGGGGTTGCTGGGCAGGGGGCTGGCAGGGCTGGGAGGAGGAGCAGGCAGGGAGAGGGGCAGCCCAATTAGTGGGCAGGTGCTCCTAGTGCCATGGCCTGACCTGCTGTGGGTGGCTGCCACTGAGCTGCTGCTGCTGCTGCTGCTTGGGTGTGGTGGTGCAGCCCTGCTGGCCTGCTGCAGCCTGGGCATCAGGTGGCTGCCTTGCAGGCCTTGCAGCACTGCCTCCCCTAGCTTGTCATACAGCTGGTGGTGGCCGTATCCAGCGCGGGCAAAGGCCAAGGCAGATACAAGCTAACAGTGTGTGCTAATGCAGACTAGAGCTCTGTCTCAACCTGAAAAACTCCGAAAGTGGGCCTCTCTCTTCTATAACAAGTGGTGTGTGTCCTGTCCAGCTATGAGTGTAAGCATTGAAGGTCTCCAGTGCAGCCAATTCTTCATTGTTAAACTCTCCTGGGACATAGACTGTGAGCAATGCACCCTGCTGTACTGCTGGTGGTGTATGCGAGGGTGAGGGGGAGGCCCTGGACATGGACAGCTCTTTGGCTGCAACAAGAGAGGCGCCCCAAGCTCTGAGTCCAGCTCTCCGTCCAGCTCTGAGTGTAGGAACTGAAGCTCTTCAGTGAAGCCACATCTTCCTTCCTCATCGTGTTTGGGACAAGAACTTGAAGTGAGGCACCCTGTTGTGCCCTGGCTGCCAGCAGCTGCAGCTCCGCTAGCGCCACAGAGGCATGGGTGACAGACATGACATGGCATGGCAGACAGGGCTGCAGCGCAGCAGAGGGAGGAGCCAAAGGGGGGCAGGCCTGGAATGCGCTGGGTCCAGCGCTTGGCTAGGGGGAGGACACCCAGCTGCTGCTGCTGCCACTTGACCTGCTGCGCCTGCTGCTGGGCCCACACCAGCTGCTGCTCCCTGTCCAGCCGCTGCCCCTCCTCTACCAGTGGCAGCAAGCTGTAGCAGGGTTGCAGCCCCTCCGCCTCAACCCACTCCCCATCTTCATCCTCCTCATCACCATCCACCCAGCCAGCTGCTGGAGCAGGGAGGCTGCACTGCTGCGGGGCAACAGGTCGTCACAGGAGTCCAGCGAGGAGTGGGGCTGGGACCAGAACCAAGGGCAGCAGACACACTCACACCTGCACCACCCTGCCCGGCCTCCCTGCCGGCTGCAGCCCAGGCACCCAGGCTGCCAGGCTGTGCTCTGCCAGGCGGGGCTGTGGCAGCAGGGGTGGGCCCAGTGCTGGGTGGCGGCCTTGGCCCTGCCCACACCCTCGGCCTGGCCTCCCCCCTGCACCCAGCCCTGGCCCTGCCAGCGGGCCCTGCAGCAGCAGCTCAGCCACCTGGTCCACCACCTGCCTGTCCACCACCCTCATCACGGACAGCGCCCACAGCAGGGTGGCCAGCTGCAGGCAGGTGAACGCCTCAGCCTGCAGCGCTGCCACCCGGGCTGCTGCACTGCCCAGCGGGGCATGGCGCTGCCTGGCCCGGGCAAAGCCTGCCAGCAGTGAGGCCAGGCCGCCAGGGGAGAAGGCACCCGCCAACACATGGGGCACGGCCGCATGGCCCAGGGCAGCAAACAGGTGAGGGTCCACGCCCTGCAGCTGGCAGCGGGACAGCCCCTCCACCAGCACAGCCAGCTCATGGGCACCTAGGCTGGGCAGCTGGGTGGCGGCAGCGCCAGACAGGGCATCACACACATCAGAGAGAGCGGCGGTCAGTAGGCTGGTGGGAGGCAGTAGGCTGGGGGTGCCAGCAGGAGGGAGGGGGTGCTGGTGTATGTCAGGGAGGGGGAGGGCCTGGTCTGTCTTGAGGCTGAACCAGCAACAAGGAGGGCGCCCTCTGGTGGGTGCGCTCATGCTGCAATTGCTGTGGCTACCCCTGCTCTATGGCTGTCCTGCCTCCCCCTCTTGCTGCCAGTGTGTGAGCTTACCTAGAGACTTTGATGGCTAGAGCACACTGGGCCTGCTGCTGCTCAATCTGTCTCTGTCTCTCTCTACCTCTGTTCACTGCTGCTTGCTCTCCAACTATACCTCAAACTCAATCAAAGCAATCAACAGGCGATGTCGAGTCGCGAAGACATGTGGTGATTGTCCATTTGAGAAGATGTCCAGATAAGCTATGATGCAGAAACTGTTGACCTATGAGGAGAAGCTAAGAGGAGCACAGTCCACAGCAGCTTAAGACATTGCTGGGAGACAGACTTTGAGAGAGGTCCCCTGTTGTGCTGTGGCTGCCAGCAGCTGCAGCTCCACAGGATCAACAGAGGCATGGGTGAGGTCCAGACACGTCAGCTGTGTCAGGCGGGTGGCCACAGAGCTCAGGGCCCCAGGCAGTAGGTGACAGAACCTGGGCAGGCAGCACCAGGGACAGTGTGGAAGGGAAGGGTTGTCAATATACACATCCATCTCTCCAAGGATAAGAGTTGCATTCGTTTCATCTAAGCGAGTTACGCCACCCCTTCTGTCAAGTTGTCACTTAGGTGCTTATCTGTGTATGCAAGCTATGATGCCACTTGGCCAGATCCAGAGCAGGCCGCCTGTCTACTGCACAGTCCAACAGCCACCAACAACTGACCGAGACCGGCTGGAGGTATGCTGACTACACATGGCCATGACTTACCATAATTCAAGGGATTGGATATTGACCGGCAGCCACTCCAAGGCCTCACGGGTGACATCAGAAAGACGCTCTAGCCCCAACATCTCTATTGCCTTCCCTGACCGCGGCTGCCATGGTGCCAGTGCCTCCAGCAGCAATGAGGCTGAGGGGGGCGGGCCCAGCTGCCTCATCCCAGCACCAACTGCTGCTGCCCTGAACTCCAAGCCCCGCACAGCACAGCAGTGCTGCAGGATACCGCTGGCACATGCACGCAAGCTGGCTGTGCAGTTCACCTGCAACTTAAGCACTGCCAGTGTCTGCAGTTGCAGGCAGTCCAGGCCGGCCAGGTCTCGAGAGTGGATGCTGTCTACCTTTAGGGAGGTCAGGTGCTGGAATAGGAAGCGTGACTGCTGGGTGCTGGACTGAAGAGGACAATACCGCAGCCTTAGGTCAGTCAGCTGGGGCAGCGTGGCCAACAGGGGCAGGCTGTCACTGGACAATTCATGGGCATCCATCTGCTGCAGCTGTGTTAGCTGAGTCAGGCCTGGGAACCAGTTTATGCCATCAAGCTTAGTCAGCTGGGTGCTTGCTGCCAGACTGCCTTCATCGATCTGCATATGACCAACAAGCACTGCCATAACATCATATGACATGCCACTGCGAGCAACACCACAGCACACCTGGCCGTGTAAGCAGGTCAGCTGTGTGTCGTAACAGTGCTGCTAGCTGCAACACATACCTGGCATGATGGGCGGCAAAGCTTGACTGACCTCAAAGAGCTGATGTACTCTAGGCCCTTCAGAGGCAGACTCGCTGTTTCACCATCTTTCAGGGTCATGGTGAGGCTGGTCAGGTGCGATAGGGGCACCCAAGCCCGGCAATCAGGGACATCCACATGGCAGTGGACATTCAGGCTCCTCAGCTGTGGCATTGTCAATGACATCCCCTGCAGAATTGGGTCAGCAACAGCAGGTGTGTGGCTTGCCTGACTAAAACACAATCCATGGCGGGACATGCTGGGTCATGCCACTTGCATGCCAGAGCTAGGCGTGTCATCATCAGATACTGCGCTTACTGCAACTCACTAAGGCCATGGACAGTGGCATTGGACCCCAGAACTGAACGTGCTTGACCCCGTGAAGGACGGGCACCAGCTCGTGAGCAGATATTGCCGCTGCCAGCAAGGTGAGTAGTCGTGAACTTTGCTGCTGCAAACCCTGGCATAACTCCAACTTGCTAGGGCGTAGCGATGTGCGGGCGAGCCGCTGCAGCACCTCATCGGGGTCGCAATTGCTGGACAGTGCGAAGTCTAGGCTATCAACAGCCTCGTCGATGGTTGTACGCAGCTGCTTACAGACCGAGCGCAGTGTCCTACGGCTGTCTAAATCCAAAAGCAGGTACACAGCGCTCCCTACGCCAGGAAATAGCTGCAGCAAGTCTGACAGCATGGCGCAGACACCACCACGCGGCAGAGTATGGAGTCATAGCGCAAGCAAAGGGATCACATGAAAAGAAGGAGCAACATGCAGCTTGCATTACTGGAGGCCAGTGACCGCCCCGATCACTGCTTGCCCCAGGCCAGGCACTGCACTTGCGGCAACAATGCGCAGTGACCTGGGCATGCTATGAAAAATATGTGTTGACAGAGGTGACCTGCTGCATCAGGCTACCTGCGCCGTGTTGACCGGGTGCTGCCAGGCTGCAACTGGCACGACTTAAGCTGGCCTGTGTGGCAGGCCCGTTTGTAGTTGCATCCGCACCAGCCGAGCCAGACAGACAGCATGTGCACCCTGTGGCACTGTGCACTGGCATGTGGCATGTGCACTGGCACTGGCTCTGTGCACCCTGTGGCCTGTGGCAGAGATTGGAACCACTGCGCAAGTATATGGAACCTCACAAAAGGGGGTGATGAAGGAGGTCCATTAGAGGGGTGCTGTCAATGTCCGCACATGTGCACCTTGGGTGTTTGCTGTGCGAGCAGTATGTCAACGAGCAGTATGTCAAGTCAACAGAGGAATTTGAGGCACCTCCATGAGAGGGGTGCTTTTACTGACCGCACATGTGCACCTTTGGTGTCTGTTAGTAACCTAGCCTTTAAGTGTGTTGCAGACAGTCCCAAACTAGGCGGAGGGCGGCCAACCAGGCTAATGATATGGCCATCTGTAGCGGTGTATGCCGACCTAGGTATTCCAAGCACTATGCACACTGACCCAAGCTGGTGGTAAGCCCCTACAGTAGCAGCTGGCTGTGTGCCCTGCTCCTGCCCATCCAGTCCTGCTCATCAGCGCACTCCAGGCCAACCCTGGGTCCTTGCCCTGCGCCAGGCCTGGCTGCTGGGGCTGCTGTGTGCCCCCTGCCCCGCTGCTGCAGCCTGCTGGGCCCCTGAGCCGCAGCCACAGCCCCAGCAGCTGGGGTGGGGCGCTGCAGCTGCTGCTGGCGCTCCTGCATCAGGCGGGCCAGCCGCTGGTGGTAGGCCTCCTCTGAGGCCAGGCCCAGGGTGGAGAAGGCCCAGGCCAGGCGCGCCCAGTAGCGCAGCTCGTACCTGCGCAGGCAGGGCCAGGCCAGCAGGGCGCAGCACAGCCAGCACTGGGCACCAGGCAGCAGGGGCGGCTGGGGTGTGACCGGGTGGCACCTCACTCTAGCCAGCTGCCTGCCCCGCACCCGGCCTGCCCCCTGTGGCGTGGCTGCCGCTAGCAGCGCTGCGTGTGGTGCTGGCCAGGGGCCCAGCTGGCCGCCTGCACGCGCCACTCACTGCTCCGCGTGCGCCATGCTGTGGCGCAGGATGGCTGAGACCAGGCGCGGCTCCAGCTGCTGCAGCCGGGCGTAGGCCCAGGCCACACAGGCCACGCGCCGGCTGCTCAGCTGCCCCTGCAGGATGCGGGCGGACAGCACGGGGGCGGCGGCACGCAGCAGCGCAGCCTGGCAGTGCTCGTGGCTGGCAAACGCCCACAGCAGCTGGTGCTCCTAGTGCCATGGCCTGACCTGCTGTGGGTGGCTGCCGCTGAGCTGCTGCTGCTGCTTGGGTGTCGTGGTGCAGCCCTGCTGGTCTGCTGCAGCCTGGGCATCAGATGGCTGCCTTGCAGGCCTTGCAGCACTGCCTCCCGTAGCTTGTCATACAGCTGGTGGTGGTGGTAGCGGGCGCGGGCAAAGGCCCAGGCCAGCAGCACCCAGGTGAAGCTGGCGCTGCGTGGCCTGCATGGCCCAGCAGACAGGGGCTGCAGCACAGCAGAGGGGGCCAGGCCTGGACTCCTTCACCAGTGGCAGCAAGCTGTAGCAGGGTGGCAGCCTCTCCTCTTCAGCCCACTCCCCATCCTCATCCTCCTCATCACCCTCCACCCAGCCCAGCTGCTGGAGCAGGGAGGCTGCACTGCTGCGGGGCAACAGGTCGTCACAGGAGTCCAGGGAGGAGCTGGGGCTGGGGCCAGGGCCAGGGGCAGCAGGCCTGGGTAAAGCCTGCCAGCAGTGCCTGCCAGGCCGCTAGGGCACCCGCCATCACATAACGCCAGCTGCCAGTGCTAAGTTCTGGTATGGTTATTGTTCATCATAATAAACTAATCATAATAAACTAATCATAATAAACTAATCATAATGAACTAATCATTCCAGTGAAATATGGCGAATGGCAATTGGCAGTATCATTGGTTGTCCTGTCCAGGTCTGAGTGTAGGTAGTGAAGCTTGTCAGCGAAGCCACTTCTTCCTCGCTCATCGCTCTTGGGACGTAGACTGTGAGTAGGGCACCCTGTTGTGCCCTGGCTGCCAGCAGCTGCAGCTCTGTCACCGCCACAGGGGAGGTGTGAAGGTCCAAACACGACAGCTGTGTCAGGCGGGTGGCCACAGAGCTCAGCGCCCCAGGCAGCAGGTGACAGGACCTGGGCAGGCGGCAGCAGGGACAGTGTGGAAGATATGTTGATTAGTGTGGTACGGGAGGGTTGTACATGTATGCAGGCTATGATGGCAATTGACCAAGGCCATGTGCATTGCTTCGTGAAGGACCAAGGACACACCCATAGCCATATCCAGAGCGGGCCGCACAGGAAAAAGTGTGAGTTAGCTAAGGTCAGGTTCCCTGCCTGCTGCAATGTCCACCAGCGAGCAGTAAACCAGCTCCTCCGGCCATGACTTACTCGCACGTCAGGTACTTGATGTTGACCGGCAGCCACTCCAAGGCCTCACGGGTGACATCGGGAAGATGCCATAGCCCCAACCTCTCTATTGCCTTCCCTGACTGCGGCTGCCATGGTGTCAGTGCCTCCAGCAGCGCTGAGGTTGAGGGGGGCGGGCCCAGCTGCCGTACCTCAGCACCAGCTGCTGCTGTCTTGAACTCCTGGCCATGGTTGTAAGTGAACAAGTTGTAGATGGAGCTGCAGTGCTGCAGGATGCCGCTGGCACATGCACGCAAGCTGGCTGCACTGTCCACCAGCAACTCTGGCAATGTGAGTGTCTGCAGCTGCGGGCAGTCCAGGGCGGCCAGGTCCCGGGAGTGGATGCTGGTCACTGTCAGTGAGGTCAGGTGCTGGGACAGGAAGCGTGACAGCTGGCTGCTGGGCTGAAGCGGGCAGGACTCCAGCCTTAGGTCAGCCAGCTGGGGCAGCGTGGCCAGCAGGGGCAGGCTGTCACTGGCCAAATGTTTAACAACTCCCAACTGCAGCAGCTTAGTTAGCTGGGTCAGGGCTGGGAACCACCTACAGCCACGAAGCGCTGTCAGCTGCGTGCAAGCTGACAGGCTGCCCTCATCAACCTGCACATGACACACAGCGATAAGAGCTGCTCATGCCATTCAATGCCATCAGCACCAGCAACACTGGCTCATACCATGCCATGCGAATTCATACCATGTCATGTGAAAAGCTCAGACCCAGTGATCTTAGAGACGTGATATGTTCCAAGCTCTTGAGGAGTAAACTGGCGGCAGCTGCACCACTGGCAGGAGTCAGGGTCAGAGTAAGGCTGGACAGGTGTGGTAGGCGCTGCCAAGCCCGGCACACTGAGACATCCATATGGCAGACGACATACAGGCTCCTCAGCTGTGGCATTGTCGATGACATCACCTGCAGAGTAGTGTCAGCAGCAGGGGTGTGGCTTGCCTGACCCAGTGCATAACCCATGGCTGCACAGTCTGAACCATGCCACCAGCATGCAAGAGACATGTGATTGCCATCAGCGAAAGCAACTCACCAAGGCAGCTGATAGTGGCAAAGCCGAGGACAAGGTGAGGTGCTGGACCCCATGAAGGACAGGCACCAGCTCGCACGCCGCTAATGCTGCTAGCATCAAGGTGGGCTGAGTACTAGTTCCTGAGTAGTTCCCCAAGTGCAGCTTGCTAGGGCGCAGCGATGTGCGGGCCAGCCTCTGCAACACCTCGTCGGGGTCATAAATGTCGTTTAAACCAATGAAAAGGCTACTGACGGCGTCGTCGATGGCTGCCCGCAGCTGCTTGCAGACCAGGCGCATTGCCCTGCGGCTGTGAGAATCATCCAAACGCAAGTACACAGCGCTCCCTATGCCAGGGAAGCGCTGCAGCATGTCTGACAGCATGTTGAACGCAGCAGAGGATGGCAACGCAGAGGATGGCGTGAGGTGACGAGAATTTTTCATAGACACATGCCGCGGACAAGATGCAGCCTGTACTTCAGCCTTCAGCCTACATCATAAAAAAGCTGGGAGGCCTGTGCCAGTGATAATCCGCCTTCACACGGTATTACGGCCACAAACCATCGATGCCACAAACCATCAATGACAGTGACATGTGGCATAACTGCACTAATGCCAGCTGCTTCAAGCTACTAGGAACCTGGCCTGGCCGCAAGCTGGCCGGATGAAGATGTTGGCAAGCAAAGCCCAAGGCAGCGGCCCGGGCGCGATTCATTCAAGGCACACCCCAGACTACAACACCGCTGCAGCTGGTGACACTGCCTGCTGCTCATGCTGCTGAGGTTAAACAGCAACATGTTACTATTGTTAGCAGCAGGCCGTGAATACTCACACAGGCAAGTCAGATCTGAAGCACCAACACTCAGGATGAAAGATCACACCAGACTGCACCACCGCTACATCTCAGCGTCATAGGCGTAGCCTGTCATAGCCTGCTGCAATAGCGGGCTTGACATGGGTCCAACGCTGCTCTTGCATGTTCAAAACACTGTGACCTAGGCAGAACCATGATGTTGACCACGACAGCATGATGTTGACCAAGGAGCAGCGTGCTGTCACCCTGGGACTAAGTGGTAAGTGAAAAAGGATTGCCACCGCTCCCACCCTCTATGGCAGCATCTGGCTTTGTGCCCTGCTCCTGCCCATCCAGTCCTGCTCATCAGCGCACTCCAGGCCAACCCTGGGTCCTTGCCCTGCGCCAGGCCTGGCTGCTGGGGCTGCTGTGTGCCCCCTGCCCCGCTGCTGCAGCCTGCTGGGCCGCTGAGCCGCAGCCACAGCCCCAGCAGCTGGGGTGGGGCGCTGCAGCTGCTGCTGGCGCTCCTGCATCAGGCGGGCCAGCCGCTGGTGGTAGGCCTCCTCTGAGGCCAGGCCCAGGGTGGAGAAGGCCCAGGCCAGGCGCGCCCAGTAGCGCAGCTCGTACCTGCGCAGGCAGGGCCAGGCCAGCAGGGCGCAGCACAGCCAGCACTGGGCACCAGGCAGCAGCGGGGGCTGGGGTGTGACCGGGTGGCACCTCACTCTAGCCAGCTGCCTGCCCCGCAGCCGGCCTGCCCCCTGTGGCGTGGCTGCCGCTAGCAGCGCTGCGTGTGGTGCTGGCCAGGGGCCCAGCTGGCCGCCTGCACGCGCCACTCACTGCTCCGCGTGCGCCATGCTGTGGCGCAGGATGGCTGAGAGCAGGCGCGGCTCCAGCTGCTGCAGCCGGGCGTAGGCCCAGGCCACACAGGCCACGCGCCGGCTGCTCAGCTGCCCCTGCAGGATGCGGGCGGACAGCACGGGGGCGGCGGCACACAGCAGCGCGGCCTGGCAGTGCTGGTGGCTGGCAAATGCCCACAGCAGCTGCACCAGGCAGGTGCTGCTCAGCTGGGCAAGGGGCGTGGGGAGGGGGCTGGGCTTAGGCGGCCCTCTGGCCAGGGGGTTGCTGGGCAGGGGGCTGGCAGGGCTGGGAGGAGGGGCAGGCAGGGAGAGGGGCAGCCCAGCCAGTGGGCTGGTGCTCCTAGTGCCATGACCTGACCTGCTGTGGGTGGCTGCCTCTGAGCTGATGCTGCTGCTGCTTAGATGTGGCCCTGCTGGCCTGCTGCAGCCACCGCATCTTCATCTAGAAAAGATCTTCACGACAATGGATAGTTCCCCTGTCCAGTTCTGAGTGTAGGAAGTGAGGCTCTTCAGTGCTGCCACTTCGTCCTTGCTCATCGTGGTTGGGACCCAAACTTGTAGTGAGGCACCCTGTTGTGCCCTGGCTGCCAGCAGCTGCAGCTCCGCTAGCGCCACAGGTGAGGAGGTGAGGTCCAGACACGTCAGCTGTGTCAGGCGGGTGGCCACAGAGCTCAGCGCCCCAGGCAGCAGGTGACAGGACCTGGGCAGGCAGCAGGAGGGACAGTGTGAAAGGGGAGGGTTGTACATCTGTGCAGGCTATGATGCCATTGACCAAGGCCAATTCCATTGCTTTGTGAAGGACCAAGGACACACACATAGCCACATCCAGAGCATGCCGCAAGGAGACACCCTACAAGATGAGCAGGCCGCACAGGAAAAAGTGTGAGTTGGCCAAGGTCAGGTACCCTACCTTCGACTCAAACTGCCCACAACCCCAAGTACACTGGGTGACTGCACATGTGTGTACGCTGGGTGACTGCACATGGCCATGACTTACTCGAACGTCAGGGACTTGATGTTGACCGGCAGCCACTCCAAGGCCTCACGAGTGACATCAGGAAGATGCCATAGCTCCAACTCCTCTATTGCCCCCCCTGACCGTGGCTGCCATGGTGCCAGTGCCTCCAGCAGCGCTGAGGCTGAGGGGGGCGGGCCCAGCTGACGCACCTCAGCACCAGCTGCTGCCTCCTTGAACTCATTGCCATGGTTGTAAGTGATCAACTTGTAGATGGAGCTGCAGTGCTGCAGGATGCCAGTGGCACATGCACGCAAGCTGGCTGCACTGTCCACCAGCAACTCTGACAATGTGAGTGTCTGCAGCTGCGGGCAGTCCAGGGCGGCCAGGTCACGGGAGTGGATGCTCTTCACTGTCAGTGAGGTCAGGTGCTGGAACAGGAAGCGTGACAGCTGGCTGCTGGGCTGTAGAGGGCAAGACTGCAGCCTCAGGTCAGCCAGCTGGGGCAGCGTGGCCAGCAGGGGCAGGCTGTCACTGGTCAAATTTACAACATCTTCCAAGTGCTGCAGCTGGGTCAGCTGGGTCAGGGCTGGGAACCATCTTGAGTTAACAAGCGCAGTCAGCTGCGTGCAAGCTGCCAGGCTGCCCTCACCAACCTGCACATGAGCGCAGCAACAAATGCTGCGCATGCCATCAACCGCCATCACCACGATCGCCATCAGCCAGCATTGTTTTGTACCATGTCAGGTGAATAGGAAAGATCCAGGGACCTCAAAGAAGTAATGTGTTCCAAGCCCTTCAGGGGTGGAGTGTCTGCAGCTGTACCACTGGAATGAGTCAGGACCAGAGTAAGGCTGGACAGGTGTGGTAGGCGCTGCCAAGCCCGGCATGCAGCCACATCCATGGAGCAGTCAACATCCAGGCTCCTCAGCTGTGGCATTGTCAATGACATCACCTGCAGAGTAGTGTCAGCAGCAGCTATGTGGCTTGCCTGACCCAGTGCATAACCCATGGCTGCATATGCTGAGCCATGCCACCAGCATGCAAGAGACAGGTGAATGCCATCAGCAAAAGCAACTCACCAAGGCACCTGACAGTGGCAAAACTGCAGACAAGGTGAGGTGCTGAACCCCATGGAGGACAGGCACCAGCTCGCGCGCCGCTAATGCTGATAACAACAAGGTGGGCCGAGTAATTTCCACATGTGACATCTCCCAAAGGTACAGCTTGCTAGGGCGCAGCGATGTGCGGGCCAGCCGCTGAAACACCTTATCGGGGTCATCACTGCCAATTGAAGAAATGTCGAGGCCACTGACAGCGTCGTCGATGGCTGCCCGCAGCTGCTTGCAGACTAGGCGCATTGCTCTGCGGCTGTCAGCATCGAGGTGCTGGTACACAGCGCTCCCTGTGCCAGGGAAGCGCTGCAGCATGTCTGACAGCATGTTGAGCGCAGCAGAGGATGGCAACGCGGCGTTAAACAACACGCCAGTGTGTGACGATGAGCAGGGTTCAGTCTACAGCGGGTGCACAGCATCCTCCACCCAGCTACCAGTGCACCCAACCAGCTGCCACAGTAGATGTGACTTGTGATGCCACCTGCACAACAGTACTGCACCATGTTCAGTCATAGGAGTTTTTCTTGACAAGCTGATAGGGCATGCTTCACGTGCACACACCTGGTTGCCAGCACACGCCTGCTTTCCAATGCATTAAGCAGCACATGCTTGCCATACCCATGCTGGGTAGCTGCCTGACCTTCCATGTCCACCCATGCTGCTTGCAGGAACACACTCTCTTTCCCTTTTTCCTCTGTTCTCTCCTTAATCTTTTACCTTTGGAGGTTGGCTTGTATCCACCCGAGCCCTACCGCCTTAGTGTAAAAACTACTACTACTCTGGAGCAGTGCTGGCGCTGGCCCCTCAGGTGCAGCCCCCTGCCCCAGCCCTCCAGCCCCTCAGTAGCCGGTGGCCCTTGCGCCATGGATGCCCGTGACCTCCCTGTTGCCTCCTTGCACACCCGCAGTACTCCAGCTGTCCACCCCATGCCAGCAGCCAGCCAGTAGCCAGCCCCTGTGCCTGCCTTGGCAGCTGCCCTGCTCCGCCCGCAGCCGCACCATCTGTGTGCCTCAGCCGCAGCAGCCTTGGCAGCCCGCGCCGCCCAACGCTGCCTGTCCAGCTGTGGGCCGCTGGCTGGCACAGCCCGCAACTCATGGTGCTGAGCTGCCCTCACATGTGCATCATAGCAGCACACTGGAAGCAGGAGCAGCACACCCCTACGAGGTGTAGCAGCAACAGCAGCCTGATCAGCAACACAATATAGATAGCGGGATTGCGTACACATATCTATCCTTCACTTGTGCTAGTATAGCATATACCTGTATAGCATATACATGTGAACAGCATTGAGCACATCAGGCAGCCATTGAACACACTCACCAGCTGAGCCACAACACATTGCCGGCAGCCAGCTGTTGCCTGACTCAAAACTCAGGGCATAGGTCAGCTGTAGTGCCATACATCCGGGAAGAGTGATAGCACTAGGGCCAGCTCCATTATGGATTGTGATGTGTAGCATTAGTAGGGAACATGCTTGTTTGATGCTGTGTTGTTATGCAACAAGTGTGTGTTGGGGTCGTTTCAGCAGGCCGTGATGTAGCGCAGGGTTGCGCATGTAGGTTGAGTGGTGGACACGTCATGTCATGTGCCAGCACTAAGTGTGCTATGGCCTGCGGCCCATGCGTGTCAAGGACCATGGCAGGAGTGCAGCACAGTGTAGGGCCTGCGTCTCGGGAGAACACCCTTTCTATGTAGGTTTGAAATTCAATGTAGGTTTGAATAAACATGGCGGCCATGTCAAACCCACACCCAGCCTGCGCCTGCTGAACCAGCAGGATGGCAGTAGCCAAAGCAAAGGCAAACATCAACATCAACGGCAGTGCTACCATCAGCATAAATCCCAACACCCCACCATCACCCACGCAGTGGCATCTTGGTGACGAAGAGGCGCAGAGGCGGTCTTAGTGTTGATGGTGTAGGTGGGCGCATGCCGCTGGTTGCACCCCGGCCTGACCTGGCCAGCAGACCAGCGGTAGCTGAGCCGCTTGGTGTGCGTGCTGCCATGCAGAGGGTCAGCTGCTCTCATGCCCCAGTAGCTAGTAGGCAAGGCCCAGCAGCCATACCAGGCTGTCAAGTAACACGGTGCATAGTAACAGTAACACGGTCCATGCAAGCCAGGACATGAAGTACAGCAGGCAGTATAGGCGATGGCACATTGGGGACTGCTGAGGGCTAACTTCTGACACTTCTTAATCGCAGGGCACACTTGCAGCTCATTGCTGACACTGGTTGGGTCGCAGCACGACATGCCTACCATATGGAATAGCAATGCTGAACAGCACATGTCAGTCTGCACCTGGCTTCTGTGCTGACAGCGCGCCCAGGGCGACCCAGCCAATCATGTGCCACTCGAGGTGAGGCTGCTGCTGGCGTAGCCCCTCTCGGAGAGAGCCTGGGTGGGCGGCCCGCCCAGACCGACCAACCGGCAGCCATGCAATACAATCAGGGCCCATGCACGGTAAGGGGCGCCGTATCCAGGCTTGTGAATCTTCAGTTTTTTAGTTTTTCACAATTTCAACTTTCAATGAAAATGAGAGTGCTTCGTGTGAAAATGTGAAAGAGTTTCATCGTCAGTGAAACTGAGCAGATGCCGCTGCTTATCAGCCTATCCTTTTAAACGCGGCTTGTTTGTAGGCCTGCACTGTTTGAAATGCAGAAATACTTAGTTTGCCAAAGGTCAGACATGCAAGCCGTTTTAAAAGATGCAAGCCGTCTTCCGCTGTGGCTGTAGCGCGCTGGCGCCAGCCAAGCCAATCACAGCCAAGCCAATCACTCTGCAACACCCGATCTGAGATCTGACCGGGGGCAGCACCCGGCACTTTCAGATGTGCAGTGAATACGTTCAGATTTTCAGTTTCAGTAGGTTGTGCGTTCAGGACAGACACCTGTGTTCAGACTTTGTTCATGTCCACCTCAACATTCACACTTTCCATATCGTGAATCAGTTCTTACAGATGTCCACATGCATGCAGCCTTGCTCAACATACATCAGCGCCAGTGCCACCATCAGCAAGGATTAGAACACCTCACACCATCACCCACGCAGTTGCAAATAGGTACATTGCGTGGCCTGCATGAACCAGCAGACAGGGGCTTACCCTTCACCCAGTCCAGCTGCTGGAGCAGGAAGGCTGTACTGCTGCGGGGCAACAGGGGGGAGCTTGAGCTAGGGCCTGGGGAAGCATACCCACACCATTCACACTGCCCCAAGGCAGTTGTTGCCTTCATGCTGTCAAAGCTGCCACAACACAAGCTGGTGGTGGGCTAGGTTGCAAGTTGTGATGGATTGCCCCTTACAGCAGCAGCTGACTGTGTGCCCTGCCCCTGCCCATCCAGTCCTGCTCATCAGCGCACTCCAGGCCAACCCTGGGTCCTTGCCCTGCGCCAGGCCTGGCTGCTGGGGCTGCTGTGTGCCCCCTGCCCCGCTGCTGCAGCCTGCTGGGCCGCTGAGCCGCAGCCACAGCCCCAGCAGCTGGGTTGGGGCGCTGCAGCTGCTGCTGGCGCTCCTGCATCAGGCGGGCCAGCCGCTGGTGGTAGGCCTCCTCTGAGGCCAGGCCCAGGGTGGAGAAGGCCCAGGCCAGAGTGCCATGGCCTGACCTGCTGTGAGTGGCTGCCACTGAGCTGCTGCTGCTGCTGCTGCTTGGGTGTGGTGGTGCAGCCCTGCTGGCCTGCTGCAGCCTGGGCATCAGGTGGCTGCCTGCTGCAGCCTGGGCATCAGGTGGCTGCCTTGCAGGCCTTGCAGCACTGCCTTCCCTAGCTTGTCATACAGCTGGTGGTGGTGGTAGCGGGCGCTGTCAAAGGCCCAGGCCAGCAGCACCCAGGTGAAGCTGGCGCTGCGTGGCCTGCATGGCCCAGCAGACAGGGGCTGCAGCACAGCAGAGGGGGGAGACAAGGGGGCAGGCCTGGACGGGCAGCAGTGGGCCTGGGGCTAGCCAGGTGGAGCTGGCTGCGCTGGGTCCAGCGCTTGGCTAGGGGGAGCACACCCAGCTGCTGCTGCTGCTGCCACTTGACCTGCTGCGACTGCTGCTGGGCCCACACCAGCTGCTGCTCCCTGCTCAAGACAGGGGCTGTGTGCTTACACAGGCTTGAGCTCTGCATCAGTCCAGGGCAGTTTGACAATTACTGATTGCTGCAGCTGGGTCAGGGCTGGGAACCACCTCGAGTGATAACAGCTTGATCAGCTGCGTGCAAGCTGCCTGGCTGCCCCCATCAATCTGCACATGAGCACAGCAACAAGAGCTGCTCGTGCCATCAGATGCCATCAGCACAAGTGGCATTGTTTTGTACAGATCCAGGGAATTTCCAAAAAGTGTTGTGGGTGAGACGTAAATTGGCTGCATCTGCACGACTGGCACGGGTCAGGGTCAGAGTAAGGCTGGACAGGTGTGGTAGGCGCTGCCAAGCCCGGCACACTGAGACATCCATATGGCAGACGACATCCAGGCTCCTCAGCTGTGGCATTGTCGATGACATCACCTGCAGAGTAATGTCGGCAGCAGGGGTGTGGCTTGCCTGTATGCATGCTGGTGCCACGCCCATGGCAGCAGAGGCTGGGCCATGCCACCAGCATGCAAGAGACAGAGACAGATGAATGCTATGCAAGCAGGAGAGATGTGACTGCCCTAGCAAAAGCGACTCGCCAAGGCAGCTGATAGTGGCCAACCTGAAGACATGGTGAGGTGCTGGACCCCGCGAAGGACAAGAAGGTGGGCTGTGTACTACTTTACAATTTGATTAGTTTTAAACGTACAGCTTGCAAGGGTGCAGCGATGTGCGAGCCAGACATAGATGCACATATGCACCCTTTGCCCACCACCTAGCCTCGACTGCGTTGACAACAGTCCCAAACCCCATCTAGAAGTAAGGAGGTGCATCCTGACAGTGCAGGGGGGTCATGGCCCTGGCTCTGACCTTCAACTCAGTAGTCAGCTGCTGGTATGCCTGAATGCATTGTATTTACCATGTCTATCCATCTCTACGTCTATTCATCTTCATCTTCAAGATCATCTTCATTACCAAGAAGAATGTGGAGCCTTGGAAATAAGACTTGAAGTGATGTACCCTGTTGTGCCCTCGCTGCCAGCAGCTGCAGCTCCACAGAATCAACATAGGCATGGGTGAGGTCCAGACACGTCAGCTGTGTCAGGCGGGTGGCCACAGAGCTCAACGCGCCAGGCATCAGGCGACAGAACCTGGGCGGCAGCAGCAGGAATAAGGTCAAAGGGAGCGGCAGGCAAGCAACAGGCCACCAGCCACCAGCAATCAACCCAAGATGCCCAAGACCCTGGGACCTCAGGCTGAATGCACATGGCCATGACTTACTGAAACGTTAGGGACTTGATGTTGACCGGCAGCCACTCCAAGGCCTCACGGGTGACATCGGGAAGATGCCATAGTCCCAACTCCTCTATTGCCTTCCCTGACCGTGGCTGCCATGGTGCCAGTGCCTCCAGCAGCGCTGAGGCTGAGGGGGGCGGGCCCAGCTGCCGTACATCATCAGCAGCTGCCCGCAGGGACTCCTGGCCATGGTCGTAAGTTAACAACCTGCATAGGGAGCTGCAGTCCTGCAGAATGCCATTGGCACATGTGCGCAAGCTGGCTTCGCAGTCTACCAGCAACTGGCGCACTGATAATGTCTGCAGCTGCGGGCAGTCCAGGGCGGCCAGGTCTCGGGAGTGGATGCTGCCCACTGTCAGTGAGGTGAGGTGCTGGAACAGGAAGCGTGACAGCTGGCTGCTGGGCCACAACAAGCAAGACTGCAGCCTTAGGTCAGCCAGCTGGGGCAGCGTGGCAAGCAGGGGAAGGCTGCCACTGTAAAAGAATCCATGAACGTCCAACTGTTGCAGCTGTGTTAGCTGAGTCAGGCCTGGGAACCAGTTTATGCCATCAAGCTCAGTCAGCTGGGTGCTTGCCGCCAGACTGCCTTCATCGACCTGCACGTGACCAACAAGCAAGCGTTGCTCATGACATCACATGACATGCCACTGCCAGCACCACGATAGTACGCCTGGTCGTGTGAGCAGGTCAGCTGTGTGTCGTGCCAGTGCAGGCAACTGCGCCACATACTTGGTTTGATTGCTGGCAAAGTTTAAAAGACCTCAAAGAGGTGATGTACTCCAACCCCTTTAGGGGCGAACTGGCTGTTTCACCATTACTCAAGGTCAGGGTAAGGCTGGTCAGGTGCGATAGGCACTGCCAAGCCCGGCAATCAGGGACATCCACGTGGCAGTGGACATTTAGGCTCCTCAGCTGTGGCATTGTCAATGACATTCCCTGCAGGATTGGGTTGGCAACAGCAGGTGTGTGGTACACAATCCATGGCGGCACATGCTAGGTCATGCCACTTGCGTGCCAGAGCTAGGTGGAGGTGTGCCAAAAGCAGATACTGCGCTCACTGCCACCTACCAAGGCCATTGACAGTGGCATTGGACCCCTGAATTGGACGTGCTTGACCCCGTGAAGGACGGGCACCAGCTCATGTGCAGATAATGCCGCGGCCAGCAAGTTAAGTAGATGTGAACTCTGATGCTGCAAACCCTGGCAAAACTCCAGCTTGCTAGGGCGTAGCGATGTGCGGGCCAGCCGCTGCAGCACCTCATCGGGGTCGCAACTGCTGGACGATGCGAAGTCTAGGCGATCAACAGCGCCATCGACGCTTGTACGCAGCTGCTTACAGACCAAGCGCAGTGTCCTACGGCTGTCTAAATCCAAAAGCAGATACACATTGCTACCAGGGAAGCTCTGCAGCAAGTCTGACAGCATGGCGCAAACACCAACACGCGGCGAGTTATGGAGCCACAGCGCAAAGGAAGGGACCACATAAGAAGAAGGAGCAGCATGCGGCCAGTGACCGCGCCAACCGACCGTGTCTGCACCAACCGATCCGAGCCAGCCAGGCAGCATGTGCATCCTGTGGCAGAGATGGAAACCACTGCAAGTCTCGATCTGATCTTAGCTAAATCTAAGCTTATCAGGGCCGACACAGACCGCACAATTAGCGTAACTAGCCTAGGGCCACAGCTCACAGTGGGTCGAGCTCAGGCGGCTCAGCAGGCCAGCACATCTGGTGTTTGTTGGCGTAACTAGCCTTGAGTGCGTTGCGAAGACAGCCCAAGCTTAGGCGGCCGACAGCCTAGCAGCTGACGTGCTGACAACATCAATGAGGTCCTTACAACACTGGTGGTGCCTAGGTGGCAAGCAGTGACATACAGCAGCAGCTGGCTTTGTGCCCTGCTCCTGCCCATTCGATCCTGCTCATCAGCGCACTCCAGGCCGCCCCTGGGTCCTTGCCCTGCGCCAGGCCTGGCTGCTGGGGCTGCTGTGTGCCCCCTGCCCCGCTGCTGCAGCCTGCTGGGCCGCTGAGCCGCAGCCGCAGCCCCAGCAGCTGGGGTGGGGCGCTGCAGCTGCTGCTGGCGCTCCTGCATCAGGCGGGCCAGCCGCTGGTGGTAGGCCTCCTCTGAGGCCAGGCCCAGGGTGGAGAAGGCCCAGGCCAGGCGCGCCCAGTAGCGCAGCTCGTACCTGCGCAGGCAGGGCCAGGCCAGCAGGGCGCAGCACAGCCAGCACTGGGCACCAGGCAGCAGCGGGGGCTGGGGTGTGACCGGGTGGCACCTCACTCTAGCCAGCTGCCTGCCCCGCACCCGGCCTGCCCCCTGTGGCGTGGCTGCCGCTAGCAGCGCTGCGTGTGGTGCTGGCCAGGGGCCCAGCTGGCCGCCTGCACGCGCCACTCACTGCTCCGCGTGCGCCATGCTGTGGCGCAGGATGGCTGAGAGCAGGCGCGGCTCCAGCTGCTGCAGCCGGGCGTAGGCCCAGGCCACACAGGCCACGCACCGGCTGCTCAGCTGCCCCTGCAGGATGCGGGCGGACAGCACGGGGGCGGCGGCACACAGCAGCGCGGCCTGGCAGTGCTCGTGGCTGGCAAACGCCCACAGCAGCTGCACCAGGCAGGTGCTGCTCCGCTGGGCAAGGGGCGTGGGGAGGGGGCTGGGCTGAGGCGACCCTCTGAACAGGGGGTTGCTGGGCAGGGGGCTGGCAGGGCTGGGAGGAGGGGCAGGCAGGGAGGGGGGCAGCCCAGCTAGTGGGCTGGTGCTCCTAGTGCCATGGCCTGACCTGCTGTGGGTGGCTGCCACTGAGCTGCTGCTGCTGCTTGGGTGTGGTGGTGCAGCCCTGCTGGCCTGCTGCAGCCTGGGCATCAGGTGGCTGCCTTGCAGTCCTTGCAGCACTGCCTCCCCTAGCTTGTCATACAGCTGGTGGTGGTGCTGCTGCTGCCACTTGAGCTGCTGCGCCTGCTGCTGGGGCCACACCAGCTGCTGCTCCCCGTCCAGCCGCTGACCCTCCTCTACCAGTGGCAGCAAGCTGGAGCAGGGAGGCTGCACTGCTGCGGGGCAACAGGTGTCCAGGGAGTCACAGGAGTCACAGGAATCCAGAGAGGAGCGGGGCTGGGACAAGAACCAGGGGCAGCGGACACACCCACACCTGCACCACCCTGCCCACACCCCTGGCCTGGCCTCACCCCCTGCACCCAGCCCTCATCACGGACAGCGCCCACAGCAGGTTGGCCAGCTGCAGGCAGGTGAACGCCTCAGCCTGCAGCGCTGCCACCCGAGCCGCTGCGTTGCCCAGTGGGGCATGGCGCTGCCTGGACAGGGCAAAGCCTGCCAGCAGTGAGGCCAGGCCGCCAGGGGAGAAGGCACCCGCCAGCACATGGGCACATCATGCCAGCTGCAAGTGTGTGTCATGTTCTGCTAGTATTCTATTGAAACGTTGGTTGTCCTGTCCAGCTCTGAGTGTAGGAACTGAACCTTGTCAGTAAAGCCACATCTTCCTGGCTCAACGCTATTGGGATGTAGACAGTGAGTAGGGCACCCTGTTGTGCCCTGGCTGCCAGCAGCTGCAGCTCCGCTAGCGCCACAGAGGCATGGGTGACAGACATGACATGGCATGGCAGACAGGGCTGCAGCGTGAGTAGGGCACCCTGTTGTGCCCTGGCTGCCAGCAGCTGCAGCTCCGCTAGCGCCACAGGGGGGGAGGTGAGGTCCAGACACGTCAGCTGTGTCAGGCGGGTGGCCACAGAGCTCAGCGCCCCAGGCAGCAGGTGACAGGACCTGGGCAGGCAGCAGCAGGGACAGTGTGGAAGGGGAGGGTTGTAAATGTATGCATGTGTGTATGTGGAATAAGAGGGCTGTACATGCAGCAGAATTCTAATTGATGAAGGCCAGATCAATTGCTTGGTGAAGGACCTTGGACACACCCAACAAGATTGCATGGGCATCATGATGGATGGCTGGATGGCTGCAGCTGGCGCTTGACTAAGGTCAGGCACCCTGCCTGCTGCACAGCCCTCCATTCCATTACAGTCCAGCAGCCACCAGCAATCTACTTAAGATGGCCACTACCCCAGGTTCACTGGTTAATCGCACATGGCCATGACTCACCCCAGCTGCAGGGACTTGATGTTGACCGGCAGCCACTCCAAGGCCTCACGGGTGACATCAGAAAGATGCCATAGTCCCAACTCCTCTATTGCTATGCCTGACGCGGCTGCCATGGTGCCAGTGCCTCCAGCAGCGCTGAGGTTGAGGGGGGCGGGCCCAGATGCCGCACCCCAGCACCAGCTGCTGCTGCCCTGGACTCATGGTCATTAGGTGTCATCATAATCAGGGAGCTGCAGTGCTGCAGGATGCCACTGGCACATGCATGCAAGCTGGCTGCGCAGTCCACCAGCAATTGACGCACTGCCAATGTCTGTAGCTGCGGGCACTCCAGAGCGGCCAGGTCCCGGGAGTGGATGTGGCATACTGACAGTGCGGTCAGGTGCTGGAACAGGCAGTGTGACAGCTGGCTGCTGATCTGAAGAGGGCAAGACTGCAGCTTTAGGTCAGCCAGCTGGGGGAGCGTGGCCAGCAGGGGAAGGCTGTCACTGGCCAAATCTAAAGCAACTCCCAACTGCTGTGTGCAAGCTGCCAGAAAAGAGTCTTCACGACAATGGATGGTTCCCCTGTCCAGCTCTGAGTGTAGGAACTGAAGCTCTTCAGTGAAGCCACATCTTCCTTGCTCATCGTGTTTGGGACCCAAACTTGTAGTGAGGCACCCTGTTGTGCCCTGGCTGCCAGCAGCTGCAGCTCCGCTAGCGCCACAGGGGAGGAGGTGAGGTCCAGACACGTCTGCTGTGTCAGGCGGGTGGCCACAGAGCTCAGCGCCCCAGGCAGCAGGTGGCACTCCCTGGGTATGCAGCAGCAGGGACAGTGTGGAAGGGAAGGGATGTATATATATGCAGGCTATGATGCCATTTGACCAAGGCCGTATGCATTGCTTGCTTGAGGACCTAGGTCACACAGATTGCTAGAGCATCATGGATGGATGGAAGCAGCTGGCTCTTGGCAGCTGGCCCTTGGCTTAGGTCAGGTACCCTGCCAACTGAACAGTCCTCCAGCCACCAACCTCCCCAGTTCCACTGGCAGCTACATCTGCACTTACTGAAAGCATAGGGATTTGATGTTGACCGGCAGCCACTTCAAGGCCTCATGTGTGACATCGGGAAGACGCCATAGCCCCAACTCCTCTATTGCTTTGCCTGACCGCGGCTGCCATGGTGCCAGCGCCTCCAGCAGCACTGAGGCTGAGGGGGGCGGGCCCAGCTGACGCACCCCAGCATTAAGTGCTGCTGCCTTGAACTCCTGGCCATGGTCGTAAGTGAACATGTCATACACGCCGCAGCAGTGCTGCAGGATGCCTTTCGCGCATGCATGCAAGCTGGCTGCGCAATCCACCTGCAGCTGACGCACTGCCAATGTCTGCAGCTGCGGGCAGTCCAGGGCGGCCAGGTCCCGGGAGTGGATGCTTTCCAGGAAACAGGAAGCGTGACAGCTGGCTGCTGGGCTGAAGAGGGCAAGTCAGCAGGCTTAGATTTACAAGCTGTGGCAGTGTGGCCAGCAGAGGCAGGCTGTCACTGGACAAGTCTTTGACGTATTCCAACTGCTGCAGCTGGGTTAGCTGGGTCAGGGCTGGGAAGCATTCTACGAAGATAAGCTTGGTCAGCTGCGTGCAAGCTGCCAGGCTGCCCTCATCAACCTGCACATGGGCGCAGCGATAACTGCTGCTCATGCCATCAGATGCCGTCAGCACCAGCAACACCGGCTCGCACCATGTCATGCGAATAGGTCAGATCCAAGGACCTCAGAGAAGTGATGTGTTCCAAGCCCTTGAGGTGTGGAGTGGCTGCAGCTGCACCACTGGCATAAGTCAGGGCCAGCTTAAGGCTGGACAGGTGTGGTAGGCGCTGCCAAGCCCGGCATGCAGCCACATCCATAAGGCAGTTGACATCTAGGCTCCTCAGCTGTGGCATTGTCAATGATATCACCTGCACAGTAGTGTCAGCAGCAAGTGTGTGGCTTGCCTGACCCAGTGCATAACCCATGGCTGCACAGGCTGGGACATGCCACCAGCATGCAAGAGAGATGTGAATGCCATCAGCACAGCGACTCACCAAGGCAGCTGATAGTGGCAAAGCTGAGGACAAGTTGAGATGCTGGACACCATGAAGCACAGGCACCACCTCGCGCGCCGCTAATGCTGCCAAGAACAAGGTGGTCTGAGTACTTGAATAGTTTCACAAGTACAGCTTGCTAGGGCGCAGCGATGTGCGGGCCAGCCGCTGAAACACCTTATCGGGGTCATCACTGCCGATTGAAGAAATGCCGAGGCCACTGACAGAAACGTCGATGGCTGCCCGCAGCTGTTTGCAGACTAGGCGCATTGCTCTGCGTCTGTTGCGATCCAAGCGCAGGTACACACCGCTCCCTATGCCAGGGAAGCGCTGCAGCGTGTCTGACAGCATGTTGAACGCAGCAAAGGATAGACACGCCGTGCCAGACACGCAGTTCTTGTTTATGAGCGTGTTCGTCAAAACATGCCGTGGTAGGACGAGAAACAGCAATCAGCCTACATCATGCATCAGCTGGGTGGCCTGTGTCAGTGTTGCTCCGCCCCCACACGGAACCAACATAGGTCCGATGCTACTCTTGCAGCATAGCACAGATCTAACCTAGCCATGCCACAAACCATGCTACGCACCATTAGAATTGGAAGTGACGTGTGGCATTACTGTACTGATGCTAGTGTGCTTCCATCAGCCCCCTGCAAGTCCATGTAGCCCCATACCATGCACTTAGGCAGAGGCGGCCGTCCACAGCCATCCCTGCAACCTCATGATGTGTGCATGCTGCTCTCCCCCTGTGTGCTGCCTTTGCAGCCTCTGGCAGAGGCGGCCGTCCACAGCCAAGGCAGTGTGTGCGCAGCCCTGGCTGTGTCCTGGACCTCCTATGTTGCCTACATAGCCAGCTCATCAGCCAAGCAACCCGGCTCTGCAGCGCTGGTGGACGCAGTGATTGTGGCAGGGTCTCAGGGTGGTTGCAAGGGCAGCGAGCGAGAGACAGCAGGAAGGTGAAGACAGCTGCATGGTACATGCTAATGTGGACAGCCAGCTCACTTCTGACATGTCCCAGCACGAGCCTGGCTTAGATCAAGTGCAGGCCAGCTACCAGGCCCCCCACCTTGGTGCGCACACTGCCATTGAGTTCCTCACAGCACGATGTGTTGGGGCCTTGGAGCGGGTGCAGCTGCAAGCACATGGTGGTACCACTGCCACAAAGCCTGGCAGCCCCAAGCCTGCTAGCTTCAAACATGGCAGTCCTCAGCCGGCCAGCCCCAAGCCTCCTAGCCCCAAGAGTTCGCCTGGTGGCAGGCCAGCCACAGCAGCAAGGCTGCCGAAGAGCCCAGTGCTGAGTGTGGGTATGCCGCTGCGCCCAGCACTGGCACTCTGTGTGAGCGAGATGGAGGACATGCTGCACGCCGTGGTCAGGGACGCCACCAGCACCTCCTTGCTGGTCATGGGTCAACCTGGGGTTGGGAAGACCCTAGTGAGTGCTAGTGTGCTTCCATCAGCTCCGTACAGCCCCATCCAGCCCAATATATTTCTGCCCTGGCATCAGATGCTCCAGTCCAGCCATGCAGGATGAGCTCCACTCCTGCACCAGCATCAGTCCCCTGGCTCCCTGTTGATGCCAGACTTCACGGTGCTGCCTGGCTGCAGGCTGTGGAGCGGGCCGTGGCAGCAGTGTGTGCGCACCACAACCGACCTGGGGAGCGCACGCTAGGGGTGGTGCGTCTCAATGGTGGGCTGCACTGTGAGGAGCGCTCTGCCTTCCAGGAGATAGCCCGACAGCTGTGCGGGTGAGCAGGCCCTGCTCTGCAACTGTGTGATGACTGCGGAGTAGCAGTGGTTGCAGCGGTGTTGACAGTGGAAAGCATGGCTACCAAGCATGCTGTCATGCAGGGACCTGAACACAGCATGTTTGGAGAATCCAATTCATAGCCCTTCTTATCTATGGGCAGTACCAGCAACTCGCATCACATGGCAATCTTGTCTCTATGCCGACCTCATCACCTCATCTCAGCCCAAGTCCGTGCACGTCCCGGTGAACTCGTCATGTCTTAGAACTGTCTTAACACTAGGGGCAGCTGGGGCCACATGCTGTGCTGAGCACTTGCACTCTTGCATGTGTACAGGGAGTTCAACCAGCTGTTCAGCTCCAAAGCCAGCTATGATGAGCACCTGGCCTTCCTGCGCGCCATGCTGGCCTCCCTGCACACCCACATGAAGAGCGTGGTGTTCCTGCTGGACGGCTTTGAGGCATTTGCTCGGGCAAGGGGCAAGCAGCAGCTGTTGTACAACCTCTTTGATGTGCTGCAGCACTCCAAAGTCCAGGTGAGCGCTGATGGGGCAGCAGCGTCATGGCTTGCCAACCTGGCAGCCAAGCCCCCTGACAAGACCTGGCTGGCTTCCTTGCTCCCCTGCCAATGTACAGCTCCATATCCATGCTAGCTGCTGGCAGCAGCCAGGCACTAGCCAACAAGGCTCATGCGCAGGCAGTGCCACCAGGCAACTGCTCCGCCTCGCCCAACAAGGCACAGCGCAATGCAGCAGCAGCAGCGGGCATTCGACGAAAAGACCTAGCGCTCCTGCCTGGCAACTTGACGTCCTGCCTGGTCATACTGACAACTCAGCTCATTCCCTGCAGGCTGCCGTCATTGGCATCACTTGCGCCCAAGATGTGATGGAGGGCATGGAGAAGCGCGTGAAGTCACGCTTCTCACACCGCAAGATCGTCATTACCTGCCCAGCGCACTTTGAGGTATGCACAGCACACAGCAAGGCGACAGCAAGCAAACCCACTACCACGCCGCAGCTCCTGTAGTATCACACGGTGACGACACCTCCCTCAGCTCTCACGTACCTCGTCTGCATGGTGCTAGGGGTGAAGAGCATGGCAGTCTGTGATGCAAGGCTAGGGCCCCAGCACTCCTCTTCCCTGCTGATGAAGAGGTTGTCTGTGCACCTTACCCTGCTCCAACAATCAGGTGCCCTGCTCCTTCACTGCGCAGGTGCCTGCCATCCAGCAGGGCAGCCAGACTGGGCCTGTCAACAGCACCGCAGCAGCACTCCCAGCCCCCAGGCCTGCTGGTGGAGGGCCAGGTGCCAGCAGCACCACCAGCGCAGTCAGCTTCCAGGACACACCCTTGGGGCTGCTGTGTGACGCACTGAGCCTGCCCGACCCGCTCCAGCTGCAAGGATTGCAACTGCAGGGTCAGCAGTCACAGCATGCTGGACAGGCACCGGCAGGCAAACAGAAGCTAGCAGCTGGCCAGCCCCTGCTCGGTGCAGTCAGCCTCAGCTCCGCGTTTGCCAGGGAACACAATCAAGCAGTGGCAAACGCGCTGCGTGCTCCAGCTGTGAAGGTGAGGTATGCAGGTGAAAGGCTGTCCCATGTTGCAAGTTCCAGCTGCCAAATGCTCTCACTGCCTGAAAGCCACGAAGGAGCCAGACGCCCTTCCTCCACTCGTATGCAACCTCAACCCCACCACTGATCACCCTCTCCTGCCACACCCTGCACAGGACGCACTCCGCCAGCTGTTCTATGGCCCCCTCACGCCTGCTGACCTGGTAGGCATTGCTCACGGTGCCCTTACCGCCTGGGACGCTGACCTAGCCGTTTGGTGTGATCAGCAGGCTCAGCAGCAGGCAGCCCTTGCTGACAGCAGCCTGCTCTCACCCAGGCGGCGGCCCCAGTCAGCCCTGCAGCTGACAGGCAGTCCCGCAGGCAAGGCAAGTTCAAGGCTGGAGGCAGGCAGCCCAGGTGGAGGGGCCAACCACCGGCGGCCAGGGTCTGCAGCTGCTGGTGTGAACAGCCCGGGGTCACACCTGAACAGCCCGAGGCGGCAGAGCCCAGGTCTGAGAGTGCCCCACAGCCCGGGCAACAGGTCGCGGGGCGCTGGCAACAGAGGAGTGGCTGCTCCTTCTTTCAGCGCAGTGCATGTGTTGGCAGCGGTGCAACAAGCCAACAGCAGCAATGACCTGGTGGGTGCAGTGCCGGGTTTATCCCCTGCACACATCTGGGCACACATGACCTTCATGGGACTGTGTCATGCTCTCAGCTAACAGATAGCAGCATTGGGTGACCATGGGTTTTCTACAGTTCCTGACCCTGGCCTCCTTCTAAATGGCATTGCAGCTACCATGACTATCTCAGCTACCCTGGTTGCTTTGTGTGGTGCAACCAGGCTGCCTGCCTCCAGGACCTGAGTGTGCTGCAGCTGTGGCTAGTGGTGGGCATGATGCGGCTGGAGGCCAAGCGCCAGACCATGTACAACTTTGAGGTGAGCTCCCGTTTTGTGCTGCTGGCACCTGTGACTAGTTGCATTCTCCCATACACCACAGCTGCACCTGATGCTGCTTGCGCCCATGTCATAGAATGACACACCCCAGTTGCACCTGATGCTAGCAGGCTGCCAGCTTAATCAGCACCTGCCACTTGAGCATGGCTCTGTGCCATGTGGTACCGCAGATGGTGTGGGACGAGTGCCAGAGCATCCGCGCTGACCACGGCCTGCTAAGTTCTATGACGCGTGCGGCAGCCTGGCGTGCATTCGAGGCCTGTTGGCCTACGGTGTAGCCTTTTGGATCGACCCCGGCGTGGAGGGGCGGGGCCGGGCGCTGCAGTACGCCGGGGTGAGCTTGCGGCTCACTCCACTGGAGGTCACGACTGGGCTGTCGGTGCACGATCAGGCACCGGAGAAGTTGATTCGCTTCGCTGCCATGGAATGCTAGCGGCCCATCGGCGCGGGGGCCCTTGTGGGCCGCGCAGCAGACTGCCCTGATAGCGAGCCGGAGCGCGGCACGTGGCCCATAGCAACACAGTTCACACGCAGGATGTGGCGACTAGGGCTGGCTAGCGACGAGATGGCTGGCTAGCGACGAGATGGCTGGCTAGCGAAAGCATCGGTGGTCGTTCAGGAGGCTGTTTGACCGCATTTCCCGACAATGACGTCACGTCTTCCTGCCACCGCCATTGAACAAATTGCACATGAGCTCAGCACCTCCCTCATCAGTCCACAAAGGCAGAACGAGATCCCCTCACTAGCGGTGGTGTCTTGTCTGTATGGAGTTTTGTTCCCATGCACATGGCATGGGCTCTTTCCACCTACACTACTTCCTGACCCCCGTGACCGGGCACCGGGCTATAGCCTGGAGTTGGCATGACGAACACGCACTATTTGTAACTCTCAACTCCTCCGGTGCCTGATCGTGCACCGACAGCCTAGTCGTGACCTCCAGTGGAGTGAGCCGCAAGCTCACCCCGGCGTACTGCAGCGCCCGGCCCCGCCCCTCAACGCCGGGGTCGATCCAGAAGGCTACACCGTAGGCCACACAGACGAGACAAGCGGTGTAAGCCACCTATCTACCTAAATGGCGTTTTACTTATCTACCTATCTACCTGCTTTTGGTGGCCTTGATTATTGCATGGGGACGGCATTTGCTTCCACCACATGGCACTACACCTGCTAGTGAGGCAGCTTGCATCAGAATTGTGAACGAGCAGTATGACAAGTCAACAGAGGGGTTTGAAGCACCTCCATGAGAGGGGTGCTTTCACTGACCGCACATGTGCACCTTTGGTATCTGTTAGTAACCTAGCCTCAAAGTGTGTTGCAGACAGTCCCAAACTAGGAGGAGGGCGGCCAACCAGGTACTCTAAGCACTATGCACACTGACACAACACAAGCTGGTGGTAAGCCCCTACAGCAGCAGCTGGCTGTGTGCCCTGCTCCTGCCCATCCAGTCCTGTTCATCAGCTCACTCCAGGCCAACCCTGGGTCCTTGCCCTGCGCCAGGCCTGGCTGCTGGGGCTGCTGTGTGCCCCCTGCCCCGCTGCTGCAGCCTGCTGGGCCGCTGAGCCGCAGCCCCAGCCCCAGCAGCTGGGGTGGGGCGCTGCAGCTGCTACTGGCGCTCCTGCATCAGGCGGGCCAGCCGCTGGTGGTAGGCCTCCTCTGAGGCCAGCCCAGGGTGGAGAAGGCCCAGGCCAGGCGCGCCCAGTAGCGCAGCTCGTACCTGCGCAGGCAGGGCCAGGCCAGCAGGGCGCAGCACAGCCAGCACTGGGCACCAGGCAGCAGCGGCGGCTGGGGTGTGACCGGGTGGGACCTCACTCTAGCCAGCTGCCTGCCCCGCACCCGGCCTGCCCCCTGTGGCGTGGCTGCCGCTAGCAGCGCTGCGTGTGGTGCTGGCCAGGGGCCCAGCTGGCCGCCTGCACACGCCACTCACTGCTCCGCGTGCGCCATGCTGTGGCGCAGGATGGCTGAGAGCAGGCGCGGCTCCAGCTGCTGCAGCCGGGCGTAGGCCCAGGCCACACAGGCCACGCGCCGGCTGCTCAGCTGCCCCTGCAGGATGCGGGCGGACAGCACGGGGGCGGCGGCACGCAGCAGCGCGGCCTGGCAGTGCTCGTGGCTGGCAAACGCCCACAGCAGCTGCACCAGGCAGGTGCTGCTCAGCTGGGCAAGGGGCGTGGGGAGGGGGCTGGGCTGAGGCGGCCCTCTGGCCAGGGGGTTGCTGGGCAGGGGGCTGGCAGGGCTGGGAGGAGGGGCAGGCAGGGAGAGGGGCAGGCCAGCCAGTGGGCTGGTGCTCCTAGTGCCATGACCTGACCTGCTGTGGGTGGCTGCCACTGAGCTGCTGCTGCTGCTGCTGCTTGGGTGTGGTGGTACAGCCCTGCTGGCCTGCTGCAGCCTGGGCATCAGGTGGCTGCCTTGCAGGCCTTGCAGCACTGCCTCCCCTAGCTTGGCATACAGCTGGTGGTGGTGCTGCTGCCACTTGAGCTGCTGCGCCTGCTGCTGGGGCCACACCAGCTGCTGCTCCCTGTCCAGCCGCTGACCCTCCTCTACCAGTGGCAGCAAGCTGTAGCAGGGTGGCAGCCCCTCCTCCTCAGCCCACTCCCCATCCTCATCCTCCTCATCCAATCTGTGCGTACCATTACCTACTAAAGCCAAATGGTGGTTGTCCTGTCCAGCTCTGAGTGTAAGACATGAAGCTTTTCAGTGAAGCCCGATCTTCCTTGCTCATCGTGTTTGGGACATGGACTTGAAGTGAGGCACCCTGTTGTAGACTAGAGCTCTGTATCAACCTAAAAATTACTGCAAATGGGCCTCTCTCTTCAATAACAAACTAGTACAGCGGGCCCGTCCGACAGCGGACGGGGCACACGGACCAAGCTGCGGCCTCCAACCACAGCGCTCTTGCACCAGTCCTTGCACCAGCTCTTGCACCAGGCCACAGTGCTGAGTCTAAGTTCTGAATGTGTGAGTTTGAGTGCTGAGTCTGAGTAAGTGAGTTGTGGGTGAGTTGTGAGTCCGAGTGAGTGACTGTAACAGCAATGGCTGTGTCTGCCCTACCCACCCCTCATTGGTGTCAGGGCCGGCAGGCTATGCAGCATACACCTCATTGTACACAACAATATCTTAGGGTTGGCGTGAAGCGTATGCGGCGACTAAAATGGCGGTATATACGTATGTATATACTGTATGCGTAGGTCCGTAGGGCGAACCGTAGGTGCAAGGTCATCATTCTGCGAAAGTGAGTATGCATTTTGGTGCACAACAACCATGACAACTCCCGCCCTGCTGCCTTGCTCCTGCCCTACCCTGACCTGCTGCCCTGCTGCTGCCCTACCCTGACCGGCTGCCCTGATGCCCTGCTGCTGCACTACCCTGACCGGCTGCCCTGATGCCCTGCTGCTGCCATACCCTGACCGGCTGCCCTGATGCCCTGCTGCTGCCGTACCCTGACCGGCTGCCCTGCTGCCCTGCTGCTGCCCTACCCTGATGGCTGCCCAGCCGCCCTGCTGCTGCCCTACCCTGACCGGCTTCCCTGATGCCCTGCTGCTGCTCTACCCTGATGGCTGCCCGGCCGCCCTGCTGCTGCCCTACCCTGACCGGCTGCCCTGATGCCCTGCTGCTGCCCTACCCTGACCGGCTGCCCTGATGCCCTGCTGCTGCCCTACCCTGACCGGCTGCCTTGCTGCCCTGCGGCTGCCCTACCCTGACCGGCTGCCCTGATGCCCTGCTGCTGCCCTACCCTGACCGGCTGACCTGATGCCCTGCTGCTGCCCTACCCTGACCGGCTGTTCTGATGCCCTGCTGCTGCCCTGCCCGGCCCGGCTGCCCTGATGCCCTGCTGCTGCCCTACCCTGACCGGTTGCCCTGATGTCCCGCTGCTGCTCTACCCTGATGGCTGCCCGGCTGCCCTGCTGCTGCCCTACCCTGACCTGCTGCCCTGCTGCTGCCCTACCCTGATGGCTGCCCGGCCGCCCTGCTGCTGCCCTACCCTGACCGGCTGCCCTAAAGCCCTGCTGCTGCCCTACCCTGATGGCTGCCCTGCTGCCCTGCTGCCGCCCTACCCTGATGGCTGCCCGGCCGCCCTGCTGCTGCCCTACCCTGACCGGCTGCCCTGATGCCCTGCTGCTGCCCTACCCTGACCGGCTGCCCTGATGCCCTGCTGCGCTGCTGCTGCCCTACCCTGATGGCTGCCCGGCTGCCCTGCTGCTGCCCTGCCCTGCCAGGCTGCCCTGATGCCCTGCTGCTGTCCTACCCTGACCGGTTGCCCTGATGTCCCGCTGCTGCTCTACCCTGATGGCTGCCCGGCTGCCCTGCTGCTGCCCTGCCCTGATGCCCTGCTGCTGCCATACCCTGACCGGCTGCCCTGATGCCCTGCTGCTGCCGCACCCTGACCGGCTGCCCTGATGCCCTGCTGCTGCCCTACCCTGATGGCTGCCCTGCTGCCCTGCTGCTGCCCTGCCCTGCCCTGCTGCCCTGCTGCTGCCCTACCCTGATGGCTGCCCGGCCGCCCTGCTGCTGACCTACCCTGACCGGCTGCCCTGATGCCCTGCTGCTGCCCTACCCTGCCCGGCTGCCCTGCTGCTGCCCTACCCTGCCCGGCTGCCCTGCTGCTGCCCTACCCTGACCGGCTGCCCTGATGCCCTGCTGCGCTGCTGCTGCCCTTCCCTGACCGGCTGCCCGGCTGCCATGTCCGGGTCTCGTCGCCACAATCCTCGTATGCATCATCAGGTGGTTCCCGTGCAATGACTGTCATGGCTGGCTGGCTGCATATCGCAGCGACTTGCATTTGACCCGCGATTACGGACACACCGCAGTTACGGTGAATTGTGCGCCCTGCATCCTTTGCAATATCACGGTCAAACCTTTGGTATTCGGGGTACGCTACACCTGTGTACCCCATCGTTACAGCGTGGCCTGGCACGGCTTGAAGGCGAACTGCACTCATCCAGCCTACTTGTCGCAATCGCAATGCCCAGTTAGAGCGGCACGGAGGAGTGTCGCATGAGGAGGCTATTAGAGCTGGCTACGCTGTAGCTCGTCAGCAGCCGCAGCCAAATGTGGCCGCAACCATCGTTGGAATTGGCTCGTTTGACTTTTTGGCTGTGAACCGTTTGACTTTTAGACCGTCCGCTGACTTTGAACTATCTCTGCGCTGGCTGCATCGCCATCGTTTGCTGTGCCAGTTTCTCTGGTATCTACTATTTGTGGAGCGTTAGAACCGCAGATCGGAAGTCGATCTCACGGCACAGTGCATCTTTCGCGATTCTGTGCGGAGGGAGTCCTTACATAATTATTGCGAGGCTGTGCGCGCAATCGCAGGCCGTTCCGCCGACCCCCCCCCCCTAGCAGTTTTAATAGTATAGATGGTGTGTGTCCTGTCCAGCTATGAGTGTAAGCAGTCAAGGTCTCCAGTGCAGCCAATTCTTCATCGTTAAACTCTCCTGGGACATAGACTTTGAGCAATGCACCCTGCTGTGCCCTGGCTGCCAGCAGCTGCAGCTCCGCTAGCGCCACAGGTGAGGAGGTGAGGTCCAGACACGTCAGCTGTGTCAGGCGGGTGGCCACAGAGCTCAGCGCCCCAGGCAGTAGGTGACAGGACCTGGGAAGGCAGCAGCAGGGACAGTGTGGAATGGGAGGTTGTATATGTATGCAGGCTATGATGGCAATTGACCAAGGCGTTATCCAATGCTTGTTTTATGACTTAGAATACACCCAACAAGATTGCCATCAGGCATCATGCTGGATGGCTGCAGCTGGCGCTAGGCTAAGGTTAGGGACCCTGCTTGCTGCACAGTCCACCAGCAGTCGACCCAAGATGCCCACGACCCCTGGTACACAGGCTGACCGCACATGGCCATGACTTACTCAAACGTTAGGTACTTGATGTTGACCGGCAGCCACTCCAAGGCCTCACGGGTAGCATCAGAAAGATGGCCTAGCCCCAACATTTCTATTGCTTTGCCTGACCGTGGCTGCCATGGTGCCAGTGCCTCCAGCAGCACTGAGGTTGAGGGGGGCGGGCCCAGCTGCCGCACTCCAGCACCAGCTGCTGCTGCCTTGAACTCCTTGCCATGGTTGTAAGTGATCAATACGTGGATGGAGCTGCAGTGCTGCAGAATGCCTGAGGCCCATGCACGCAAGCTGGCTGCGCAGTCCACCTCCAACTGATGCACTGACAATGTCTGCAGCTGCGGGCAGTCCAGGGCGGCCAGGTCACGGGAGTGGATGCTGGTCACTGTCAGTGAGGTCAGGTGCTGGAACAGGAAGCGTGACAGCTGGCTGCTGGGCTGCAGAGGGCAGGAGTTTAGCCTTAGGTCAGCCAGCTGGGGCAGCGTGGCCAGCAGGGGCAGGCTGTCACTGGACAAGTCTCGAACAACTCCCAACTGCAGCAGCTGGATCAGCTGGGTCAGGGCTGGAAACCACGTTGCGTTAATAAGCTCGGTCAGCTGCGTGCAAGCTGCCAGGCTGCCCTCATTAACCTGCACATGAGCGCAGCGATAATCGTTGCTCATGCCATCAAATGCCATCAGCACCAGCAACACCAGCCTGTACCTGACCATTTGAAAGGGTCAGATCCAGGGACCTCAAAGAAGTGATGTGTTCCAAGCCTTTCAGGTGTGGAGTGGCTACAGCTGCACCACTGGCAGGAGTCAGGCCCAGAGTAAGGCTGGACAGGTGTGGTAGGCGCTGCCAAGCCCGGCAGACAGCCACATCCACATGGCAGTTGACATCCAGACTCCTCAGCTGTGGCATTGTCAATGCCATCACCTGCAGAGTAGTGTCAGCAGCAGGGGTGTGGCTTGCCTGACCCAGAGCATAACCCATGGCCTCACAGGCTGGGCCATGCCACCAGCATGGAAGAGAAATGTTAATGCCATCAGCAGAAGCGACTCACCATGGCAGCTGATAGTGGCCAAGCTGAAGAAAAGGTGAGGTCCTGGACCCCATGAAGGACAGGAACAAGCTCGCACGCCGCTAATGCTGCTAGCATCAAGGTGGGCTGAGTACTATTTCTCGAATAGGTGTCCAAGTGCAGCTTGCTAGGGCGCAGCGATGTGCGGGCCAGCCTCTGCAACACCTCGTCGGGGTCATAAATGTCGTTTAAACCAATGAAAAGGCTACTGACGGCGTCGTCGATGGCTGCCCGCAGCTGCTTGCAGACCAGGCGCATTGCCCTGCGGCTGTGAGAATCATCCAAACGCAAGTACACAGCGCTCCCTATGCCAGGGAAGCGGTGCAGCATGTCTGACAGCATCTTGAACGCAGCAGAGGATGGTTTCGCAGTTCTTGTTTACGAGCATGCTACACATGCCGTGGGAAGGGGTGCAGCATGTCTGACAGCATGTTGAACGCCGTAGAGGATAAAAACGCAGTATGGACGCAGAGTGGATGGACAATCGGTTCGAGCTTGCCAGTGTGTGACGAGAATCATCATTAAGCCCACATCATACATCATACAGCTGGGAGGCCTGTACCAGTGATGCACCGCCCTCACACGGGGTCGACATATATCCGCATCACAAAGATGTGGGCATGCCATGAATCATACATCTAAGTGACATGTGACCTAATTGGACTGATGCCAGCTGCACCAGGCTGCCCGCACCGTGTTCTTCACCTCAAGTGGGGTTAGGTGCGTCTGGGGAGCGGGGTTAGGTGCGTCTGGGGGGTAGCGGGGTTAGGTGCGTCTGGGGAGACTCCTACGGGTAAGCTCAGGGCGGTGGGGGCTCAGGGCGTGGGAGAGGGTCGGGGCTTAGGGCACGACTGTTAACGTTAACATCCTGATGTTTGGGCCTGTTACTTAGTAGATAATGGTGTCGCGGGTCGTTTTAGGCGGTTTAAAAAGGCGAGGTCGAGGCCCTGGCGCGGGGCAGCTCGAGACCGAAGCCAGCGGACACGGAGCGTAGCGACGTGGCCGCTGGCTGAGGTCGAGAGCTGTCCCGCGCCAGGGCCTCGACCTCGCCTTTTTCAACCACCTGAAACGACCCTAGCGACTCCATTATCTAGTGTAATTGAGTTTTACGTAGGCGAAGCTCTATAGGCGCGGCGAAGCCGCGCAATGTGATGCTTCTTGTCACCTGCGATGGTGTTGGCCGGCTGTTACGTGTTCGTTGGCAACCACTTTTGTTAATACACCAGGTCGCTGCAGTTAACGATTCTTAAAACGAGGTCTATTAACGATTACAATTGAGTAAAACTCAATTACCGTGGGTTAACAAATCGTTAACGTAACGTTAACACCTTGAGCCTAACACCCTGACGACCCGGAGTGCGATGGGGGTTTACTAGAGGTCTATACACGAATATACAACAAAGAACGCTCCCGACATCTATAGAGCCAGGCAATGGGCTGCGTTGAGAACATTTGGGTAACCGTGGGCTAGTATGAGCTGAGAGGTAGTGGTGCGCCGGCGTGCAAGCCTCTGAGCCGCTAAGCAAGCCGCTGAGCAAGCCGCGCAGCCATTGTGGTCTTTTTGTTGCTGCGCGATGTTCGATACGGCCAATGGCGCCTAGCATAGCAAGCACACAACCTTAATAATGCTGATGTCGTAATGTGCCTCCCGTAGCGCCGTAGAGAGCTGTAGCTCCCCGGAGTATAGTGAGCTAGTCCCGCTGGTGCGGAGAGTGCTTGACTAGTTAGCCTGATTAGCTGACTTGCACGACGCACTTTGTGCATTTGCGCCTGCGATGCCTGCCGCCATCATCCCCGCCACCACCCTAGCTAACGGGACAATAGCGTCCTTGTTCGTCACCATATATAAAATCGCCCCCAAAGCTACAGGCAACCAGGCCTGCTCCAAGCAGAGTTACATCATAGCAAAACACCAGCCGAGAACTGTAGCTCTGCGTATAGCTTTGCTTTGCGGAAAGGCTGCGTGTTCGAAGGTTGGGGTCGCGGTTGCTTCGCCTTCCATCGCGACTGCGGAGCGCGACCTGGCGGTCGTGTTAACAATTTGTTAACTTTCCTCCCTTGGTTAACCCATGTTAGCTTCGGGTTAACAAACCGGGTCATGCTCTATCGGGGCTAGGGACTCGCCCCCCGGGAGCTCAGGTTAGCGGCCTGTCAATGGCCTCAAGCATGACACCACCTCAGTCAAGTTCACAGTTATTAGGAGGCTGGTGGCGGAGCATGATGTCATCGCTCAATGCAATAGGATAGCGGAGTTCATGCAGCATGCGCCCACCCATAGTGCCTTTCACACTACTATTTCACGTCAGGGGGTGCCGGGTCATGGGGTGGCCCTTCTGCTGCGCAAGGAGCTAGCCAGGCACGCCAGGCTATGGCGCACCAGTAGTGCCATGCAGCTGCTCTGGGTCAGGCTGGCAGGGTGTGTGTGTGGGCTTGAGGGTGATGTGTTGCTGGGTGTGGGCTACGTACCCCCCGCTCACAATGTCTCCGAGCACTTCAACCACTTGCTGCTAGAGCTCCAAGAGGCTACATCACACACACCACATGTCCTCCTGATGGGTGACCTGAACTCTCATTTAGGCAAGCTGAGCGAGATAGGTGACCTCCATGGCTGGGCCATGCTGCACCCGGAGCTTTGCGTGCCTAGGATTGGCCCAACCAAGTCTAACTTAGCGGGCAGGGAGCTAGTTGACGTGCTATCAGCTACAGGCCTTGTTGCCACCACCGGCAGGGGACATGGGGACATGGGACAGCGCACCTGCAGAGCTAGCACTCGCACGGAGCACATCATCATGAGTGAATCGGTTTACTCTTTGAGCCACACATCTTCTTTCCCTGACGCTTGCCATGAGTTTGACCACTCCCCCATTACCCTATCATTCAAGGCACCAGCACAAGCCACTACACCCGTCCACACCTGCAATGCTGACTGCCACACTGGCCCACAGTTCCAATGGAAGCCAGATCATGCTGCTCGGTATGTGGGTGCCCTCATTGCCTTAGAAGAGGAGGTCATGGCTGTCAAGCAGGCTGTTGAGCAAGGCACACACCCTGACTCCATCAACCGCTTTGTGCATGACATCATATCACGGGCTGCGGGCAGTGCGGGGATGCTCAGGCCAAGGCTCTGCCCATTGGCGCGTGTTGACAAGCACACCACAGTTAAGCCTGCCTGGTTTGACCGGTCATGCAAGGAGGCTAAAGCCGCACTCTGGCAGGCTCTGCGTAGCGGGGAGGCTTTGCACCTTTACAGGGCTAGAAAGCAGGCCTATAGGAGGCTGGTTGCTAGAGCTAAGTCCGCGTGGTCCAAGCACAGAGCTGCCAAGCTTCTAGACATGCTCAAGCACAACCCTGGGGATGCACTTAAGATGCTCCGAGTCAAGCACGCACGCCAGCAGTCCATGGTTCCCATTGACAAGTGGCATCAGCATCTGCAGGCCTATTTCACAACCACCACTACGACACATGAAGCACCCAATGTTATCCCTGAGCCAGCCAGGACCAGGCAAGCTGTGCCTGCCCATTTGCAAGCCGTCCCTCTTGGGAGAGGCAGACTTCACTCTGTCCCTGCCCCTGTCACAACACATCCGCCTGCCTATGAGCTGCCCCATCTTGACAACATCACATCCATTGTTCAAGCACAACTACGTGAGCTCAACAATGACACAGCACCTGGCCTGGATGGGCTCCCAGCCCCCTAGTTCGCATAGTTGAGGAGGGTGTTACCACTTACTTGTTGCTCCCTCTGCTTGCCACATGGTTTCACAGCATGATGCGCACTGGGAGCGGCTTGGAAGGTAGCTAGAATCAGCCCCCTCTTCAAGGACACAGACCCCACAGACCCCAACAAGTACAGAATGCTTGCTGTGAGTAGTGTGTTGTACCGCCTGTATGCTAACGTCTTGCGGCACGTGCTGACTGCCTGGTGCATGACACACAAAGTGCTGCCAGCTGAGCAGTTTGGGTTCATCCCGGGACGCAGCACCATGCAACCCATGTTCATTCTGCGCCATCTTGTCCACGCTCAAACGGCTAGCGCAGATGCCAAGCACCGCAGCTTGTCACTGCCTTCATTGACTTCAAACAGGCCTATGATCACATACCTCGACAACAATTGTGGGAACACTTGCGGGTTGGGGTCAAGTTGCCACAGCCCTTGCTTGCCTGCCTTGAGGGTCTGTATAGGGATGATAGCTATGTGCTGATAGATGGCCCCCACCGCACCCCCCCAGTGACTCCGGACCAAGGTGTCAAGCAAGGCTGCCCCATCAGCCCACTCCTGTTTGCTCTCTATGTTCACGACATTAGTAAGGAGTGTGAGGGTGCAAGGCACTGTGAGGGTGCAAGGCACTGTGAGGGTGCAAGGCACACCTGTCACCCACTTCATGTATGCTGATGACCTGACCCTGGTGAGCACCTCGCCCCACGGGCTGCAACACCTTACAGTGAATATGGGCAAGTCAAAGGTGATGGTCTTCAATGGCAATTCACAAACTGCAGCACCTAGCGGTACAAGCATGAGATCCTGCCTGTGGTGTGAGAGTTCAAGTACTTAGGCATGCACTTCAATCCCAGCGCCACCCCTGCTTTTGCTGCCACTCACATGAGGGCTGGCATGTTCCTCGCCATGCGCCAAGCATGCAATCGTGCTAGAGAGTATGGGGTCCTGCATGATCCATATGCCCTGTGTCACCTCATCAGAGCGTTTGTGCTCCCCTTGGGGCTGTATGGCAGCCAGGTATGGGGCACTGCTTTCCTTGGGCATGGTGTGCAACTCTCCAACCCAGTGCAAACACGCATGCTCAGCTTTCTCAGGTTTGCTGCCAGGGTACGTAGCTCAGTGTCAGGCCTGATGGTGCTGCATGAGTTGGGGCAGCTGCCCCTCCAGCTTTACTGGCTTAGGGTTGCATGCAAGTTCTGGAACACTGCCAATCTATCCCACGGCGACCTGCTGATGAGGGTGATCAAGGCAGATGTGGAGTTAGGCAGGAGTTGCCAGGCCAGCTGGAGTGCTTAGTTGCAGCTGGCCGCCAGAGAGCTGATGGGAGGTGAGTTTACCTTGAGCCCGGACATGGTCCTAGGCACCAAGGCTATGGAAGTCAAGTGGCTCGAGAGGTGGGGGAGGCGTTTGGGTTGGGTTTGAGGGAGACCCTAGACTGCCTGAGACGGTGCATCGGGAGAGATGTTCGTATGCTGCATGATTCAAGCATGGGGACGGCATTGGCATCAATCACATGGCACCTGCTTAACAGACAACTCTCTACACGAGCTTGACTAGGTTTAGGTTAGGCAACAGCGGTGTGGGGGTGGAGAAGGCTCGGTTTGAGGGGGTAACTTTCATTGATCGCACATGCACCAGATGCACAGAGGGGGTAGTGGATGACGCCATGCATTTCATCTTTGAGTGCACTGCCACGAGTTCCATCAGGGAGCAGCCGGAGTTTGCCATGACTTTACAGAACAACAATGAGAACTTGCATGACTTCATGTTGAGCCCATGTGCACCTTTGTTTGTGCACCTTGCTATGAAGTGCGTTACAGAAAGTCCCGAACCCCTTGAGGGGGAGGGCGGCCTAGCAGCCTAACGGCTGACGGCTTAGCGGTGTAAGCCACAGCTATCTATCAAGCGGCCTTGGTTGGTAGGGGTAGGTTAAGGAGTAGTTGGTTTGGGTAGGTCTCAAAATTGGGGGGGGCATTGGCATACACCACATGACACAACATCTGCTAGAATGGCAGCTTGCAGAAGTTGCAGCAGAGGTTTGATAGAGCAGTTTGTCCAGTCAATAGATGCATGAGGCATCTTACTGAGGAGGTTAATTTCACTGACCGCGTATAAGCACATGTGCCAGCCTGAAAGTGCGTTGAAGGCAGTCCTAATGCCCAGTCCAAATGCGACCAAGCAGACTGACGGCCAACAGCTGAAGCTGAGTCAGCCAAAAGTCAATATGAGATAAGAAGAGGCGTACAAACACCATCCATGATGACCTAGGTGTGCCAAGCACCATGCACACTGACCCAAGTCATAGGCTGGTGCTGGCCTCTACTACAGCAGCAGCAGGCCGTGTGCCCTGCTCCTGCCCATCCAGTCCTGTTCATCAGCTCACTCCAGGCCAACCCTGGGTCCTTGCCCTGCGCCAGGCCTGGCTGCTGGGGCTGCTGTGTGCCCCCTGCCCCGCTGCTGCAGCCTGCTGGGCCGCTGAGCCGCAGCCACAGCCCCAGCAGCTGGGGTGGGGCGCTGCAGCTGCTGCTGGCGCTCCTGCATCAGGCGGGCCAGCCGCTGGTGGTAGGCCTCCTCTGAGGCCAGGCCCAGGGTGGAGAAGGCCCAGGCCAGGCGCGCCCAGCAGCGCAGCTCGTACCTGCGCAGGCAGGGCCAGGCCAGCAGGGCGCAGCACAGCCAGCACTGGGCACCAGGCAGCAGCGGCGGCTGAGGTGTGACCGGGTGGCACCTCACTCTAGCCAGCTGCCTGCCCCGCACCCGGCCGGCCCCCTGTGGCGTGGCTGCCGCTAGCAGCGCTGCGTGTGGTGCTGGCCAGGGGCCCAGCTGGCCGCCTGCACGCGCCACTCACTGCTCCGCGTGCGCCATGCTGTGGCGCAGGATGGCTGAGAGCAGGCGCGGCTCCAGCTGCTGCAGCCGGGCGTAGGCCCAGGCCACACAGGCCACGCGCCGGCTGCTCAGCTGCCCCTGCAGGATGCGGGCGGACAGCACGGGGGCGGCGGCACGCAGCAGCGCGGCCTGGCAGTGCTCGTGGCTGGCAAACGCCCACAGCAGCTGCACCAGGCAGGTGCTGCTCAGCTGGGCAAGGGGCGTGGGGAGGGGGCTGGGCTTAGGCGGCCCTCTGGCCAGGGGGTTGCTGGGCAGGGGGCTGGCAGGGCTGGGAGGAGGGGCAGGCAGGGAGAGGGGCAGCCCAGCCAGTGGGCTGGTGCTCCTAGTGCCATGGCCTGACCTGCTGTGGGTGGCTGCCACTGAGCTGATGCTGCTGCTGCTGCTTGGATGTGGCCCTGCTGGCCTGCTGCAGCCACCGCATCTTCATCTAGAAAAGAGTCTTCACGACAATGGATGGTTCCCCTGTCCAGTTCTGAGTGTAGGAAGTGAGGCTCTTCAGTGCTGCCACTTCGTCCTTGCTCATCGTGGTTGGGACCCAAACTTGTAGTGAGGCACCCTGCTGTGACCTGGCTGCCAGCAGCTGCAGCTCCGCTAGCGCCACAGGGGAGGAGGTGAGGTCCAGACACGTCTGCTGTGTCAGGCGGGTGGCCACAGTGCTCAGCGCCCCAGGCAGCAGGTGACAGGACCTGGGCAGGCAGCAGGAGGGACAGTGTGAAAGGGGAGGGTTGTACATCTGTGCAGGCTATGATGCCATTGACCAAGGCCAATTCCATTGCTTTGTGAAGGACCAAGGACACACACATAGCCACATCCAGAGCATGCCGCAAGGAGACACCCTACAAGATGAGCAGGCCGCACAGGAAAAAGTGTGAGTTGGCCAAGGTCAGGTACCCTACCTTCGACTCAAACTGCCCACAACCCCAAGTACACTGGGTGACTGCACATATGTGTACGCTGGGTGACTGCACATGGCCATGACTTACTCGAACGTCAGGGACTTGATGTTGACCGGCAGCCACTCCAAGGCCTCACGAGTGACATCAGGAAGATGCCATAGCTCCAACTCCTCTATTGCCCCCCCTGACCGTGGCTGCCATGGTGCCAGTGCCTCCAGCAGCGCTGAGGCTGAGGGGGGCGGGCCCAGCTGACGCACCTCAGCACCAGCTGCTGCCTCCTTGAACTCATTGCCATGGTTGTAAGTGATCAACTTGTAGATGGAGCTGCAGTGCTGCAGGATGCCAGTGGCACATGCACGCAAGCTGGCTGCACTGTCCACCAGCAACTCTGACAATGTGAGTGTCTGCAGCTGCGGGCAGTCCAGGGCGGCCAGGTCACGGGAGTGGATGCTCTTCACTGTCAGTGAGGTCAGGTGCTGGAACAGGAAGCGTGACAGCTGGCTGCTGGGCTGTAGAGGGCAAGACTGCAGCCTCAGGTCAGCCAGCTGGGGCAGCGTGGCCAGCAGGGGCAGGCTGTCACTGGTCAAATTTACAACATCTTCCAAGTGCTGCAGCTGGGTCAGCTGGGTCAGGGCTGGGAACCATCTTGAGTTAACAAGCGCAGTCAGCTGCGTGCAAGCTGCCAGGCTGCCCTCACCAACCTGCACATGAGCGCAGCAACAAATGCTGCGCATGCCATCAACCGCCATCACCACGATCGCCATCAGCCAGCATTGTTTTGTACCATGTCAGGTGAATAGGAAAGATCCAGGGACCTCAAAGAAGTAATGTGTTCCAAGCCCTTCAGGGGTGGAGTGTCTGCAGCTGTACCACTGGAATGAGTCAGGACCAGAGTAAGGCTGGACAGGTGTGGTAGGCGCTGCCAAGCCCGGCATGCAGCCACATCCATGGAGCAGTCAACATCCAGGCTCCTCAGCTGTGGCATTGTCAATGACATCACCTGCAGAGTAGTGTCAGCAGCAGCTATGTGGCTTGCCTGACCCAGTGCATAACCCATGGCTGCATATGCTGAGCCATGCCACCAGCATGCAAGAGACAGGTTAATGCCATCAGCACAAGCAACTCACCAAGGCAGCTGATAGTGGCATAATTGAATACATGGTGAGGTGCTGGACCTCATGAAGGACAGGCACCACCTCGCGCGCCGCTAATGCTGCCAAGAACAAGGTGGTCTGAGTACTCGAATAGTTCCACAAGTACAGCTTGCTAGGGCGCAGCGATGTGCGGGCCAGCCGCTGCAACACCTCATCGGGGTCATCACTGCCGATTGCATCAATTGCAATGCCGAGGCCACTGACAGCGTCGTTAATGGCTGCCCGTAGCTGTTTGCAGACCAGGCGCATTGCCCTGCGGCTGTTAGCATCTAAGTGCTGGTACACAGTGCTCCCTATGCCAGGGAAGCGCTGCAGCGTGTCTGACAGCATGTTGAACGCAGCAGAGGATGGATACGCCGTGCCAGACACGCAGTTCTTGTTTATGAGCGTGTTCGTCAAAACATGCCGTGGTAGGACGAGAAACAGCAATCAGCCTACATCATGCATCAGCTGGGTGGCCTGTGTCAGTGTTGCTCCGCCCCCACACGGAACCAACATAGGTCCGATGCTTATCTTGCAGCATAGCACAGTTCTAACCTAGGCATGCCACAAACCATGCTACGCACCATTATTAATTACTATGGTATTATTATATTAATGACGTGTGGCATTACTGTACTGATGGCAGCTGCATCAGGTTACCTGCGCCCTGTTCTTCATGTGCTATCTAGCCCCAGCTGCCACAACACAAGCTGCTGGTGGCCTCAATTGGTAGGGGTAGGTTTGGGTCTCCCAGATTGGGAGTAGATTGTGTGGGTAGGTCTCAGGAGAAGTATACGGCATAAATCACGTTGTACCCATTGAGGACAACAGAGGTTTAGGGCACCTCAATGAGGGATTACTTTTAATGAGCGCACATATGCAATATGTCAGTATGCAAGAAGGAGCAGTGTGCTGACACTACCCACGGGGACCTTGCACCATGCACACCGACCCAAGTCAATAGTTGCCAATAGATGAGTATTCCCTCCCGGCTGTGTGCCCTGCTCCAGCGCACTCCTCCTCACATCCGCGCACTCCTCCTGGGCCTTGCCCTGAGCCAGGCCTAGCTGCTGTGGCTGCTGAGCGCCCCCTGACCTGAGATCGTACCTGGCAGGCCGGCGTGGCTGCCGCTAGCAGCGCTGCGTGTGGTGCTGGCCAGGGGCCCAGCTGGCCGCCTGCACGCGCCACTCACTGCTCCGCGTGCGCCATGCTGTGGCGCAGGATGGCTGAGAACAGGCGCTGCAGCCGGGCGTAGGCAAATGACAGTTGTGCAACAAGCCAACAGCAGCAATGACATGGTGATTTAGCCCACATCTGGGCACGCATGACCTTCATGCGACTAAGCCATGCGCTCAGCCTAGCAACTCATCACCTTTTTATCCTTCCCTGTTCTGTGTCCACGAGGGTACCCTCTCATCACGTTGACCACTCTGACCACTTCCGCAGTCATGCAACCATGAAGATGGCAATAGATACCCAGATGCCCATCCCTGCAACCTCATATGATGTGTGCATGCTGCTCTCCCCCTGTGTGCTGCCTTTGCAGCCTCTGGCAGAGGCGGCCGTCCACAGCCAAGGCAGTGTGTGCGCAGCCCTGGCTGTGTCCTGGACCTCCTATGTTGCCTACATAGCCAGCTCATCAGCCAAGCAACCCGGCTCTGCAGCGCTGGTGGACGCAGTGATTGTGGCTCAGGGTCTCAGGGTGGTTGCAAGGGCAGCGAGCGAGAGACAGCAGGAAGGTGAAGACAGCTGCATGGTACATGCTAATGTGGACAGCCAGCTCACTTCTGACATGTCCCAGCACGAGCCTGGCTTAGATCAAGTGCAGGCCAGCTACCAGGCCCCCCACCTTGATGCGCACACTGCCATTGACTTCCTTACAGCACGATGTGTTGGGGCCTTGGAGCGGGTGCAGTTGCAAGCACATGGTGGTACCACTGCCACAAAGCCTGGCAGCCCCAAGCCTGCTAGCTTCAAACATGGCAGTCCTCAGCCGGCCAGCCCCAAGCCTCCTAGCCCCAAGAGTTCGCCTGGTGGCAGGCCAGCCACAGCAGCAAGACTGCCGAAGAGCCCAGTGCTCAGTGTGGGCATGCCGCTGCGCCCAGCACTGGCACTCTGTGTGAGCGAGATGGAGGACATGCTGCACGCCGTGGTCAGGGACGCCACCAGCACCTCCTTGCTGGTCATGGGTCAACCTGGGGTTGGAAAGACCCTAGTGAGTGCTAGAGTGCTTCCATCAGCCCCCTGCAGCACCATGCAGCCCCATACCATGCTGGCCTCAGATGCTCCTGTCCAGCCATGCAGGATGAGCTCCACTCCTGCCCCAGCATCACTCTCCTGGCTCCCTGTTGCTTCCCTGTGTCACGGTGCTGCCTGGCTGCAGGCTGTGGAGCGGGCCGTGGCAGCAGTGTGTGCGCACCACAACCGACCTGGGGAGCGCACGCTAGGGGTGGTGCGTCTCAATGGTGGGCTGCACTGTGAGGAGCGCTCTGCCTTCCAGGAGATAGCCCGGCAGCTGTGCGGGTGAGCAGGCCCTGCTCTGCAGCTGTGTGGTGACTGCGGAGTTGCAGTGGTTGCAGCGGTGTTGACAGTGGAAAGCATGGCTACCAAGCATGCTGTCATGCAGGGACCTGAACACAGCATGTTTGGAGAATCCAATTCATAGCCCTTCTTATCTATGGGCAGTACCAGCAACTCGCATCACATGGCAATCTTGTCTCTATGCCGACCTCACCACCTCATCTGAGCCCATGTCCCTGCATGTCCCAATAAACTTGTAATGTCTAAGAACTGTCGTCACACTAGGGGCAGCTGGGGCCACATGCTGTGCTGAGCACATGCTCTCTTGCATGTGTACAGGGAGTTCAACCAGCTGTTCAGCTCCAAAGCCAGCTATGATGAGAACCTGGCCTTCCTGCGCGCCATGCTGGCCTCCCTGCACACCCACATGAAGAGCGTGGTGTTCCTGCTGGACGGCTTTGAGGCATTTGCTCGGGCAAGGGGCAAGCAGCAGCTGTTGTACAACCTGTTTGACGTGCTGCAGCACTCCAAAGTCCAGGTGAGCGCTGATGGGGCAGCAGCGTCGTGGCTTGCCAACCTGGCAGTCAAGCCCCCTGACAAGACCTGGCTGGCTTCCTTGCTCCCCTACAAATGTACATCTCCATGTCCATGCTAGCAGCAGCCAGGCACCAGCCAACAAGGCTCATGCGCAGGCAGTGCCACCAGGCAGCTGCTCCGCCTCACCCAACAAGGCACAGCGCAGCAGCAGACAGTTTAAGTGAAAGCATAGGGCTCCTGCCTGGAAATTTGACATCCTGCCTGGCAAGACTGGCATCCCAGCTCATTGCCTGCAGGCTGCCGTCATTGGCATCACTTGCGCCCAAGATGTGATGGAGGGCATGGAGAAGCGCGTGAAGTCACGCTTCTCACTCCGCAAGATCGTCATCACCTGCCCAGCGCACTTTGAGGTGTGCACAGCACACAGCAAGGCGACAGCAAGCAAGCCCACTACCACCCCACAGCTACTGCAGAGTGCTGTAGTGTCACACGGTGACGACACCTCCCTCAGCCCCAGGCTCTCACGTAGGCTCTTCTCGTGCTAGGGGTGAAGAGCATGGCAGTCCATGAATCCATGACCCAAGGCTAGGACCCCAGCACTCCTCTTCCCTGCTAATGAAGAGGTTGTCTGTGCACCTTACCCTGCTCTAACAATCAGGTAACCTGCTCCTTCAATGCACAGGTGCCTGTCATCCAGCAGGGCAGCCAGCCTGGGCCTGTCAACAGCACCGCAGCAGCACTCCCAGCCCCCAGGCCTGTTGCTGGAAGGCCAGGTGCCAGCAGCACCACCAGCGCAGTCAGCTTCCAGGACACACCCTTGGGCCTGCTGTGTGACGCACTGATCCTGCCTGACCCTCTCCAGCTGCAAGGAGTGCAACTGCAGGGTCAGCAGTCACAGCATGCTGGACAGGCACCGGCAGGCAAACAGAAGCTAGCAGCTGGCCAGCCCCTGCTCGGTGCAGACAGCCTCAGCCCCGCATTTGCCAGGGAACACAACCAAGCAGTGGCAAACGCGCTGCGTGCTCCAGCTGTGAAGGTGAGGTATGCAGGTGAAAGCCTGTCCCATGTTGCAAGTTCCAGCTGCCAAGTGCTCCCCACTCCCTGGAGCTGCCAGATGCCCTAACTGCCTAAAAGCCACGAAGGAGCCAGACGCCCTTCCTCCACTCGTATGCAACCCCAACCCCACCACTGATCACCCTCTCCTGCCACACCCTGCACAGGACGCACTCCGCCAGCTGTTCTATGGCCCCCTCACGCCTGCTGACCTGGTGGGCATTGCTCATGGCGCCCTTACCGCCTGGGACGCTGACCTATCCGTTTGGTGTGATCAGCAGGCTCAGCAGCAGGCAGCCCTTGCTGACAGCAGCCTGCTCTCACCCAGGCGGCGGCCCCAGTCAGCCCTGCAGCTGACAGGCAGTCCCGCAGGCAAGGCAAGTTCAAGGCTGGAGGCAGCGGTGCAACAAGCCAACAGCAGCAATGACCTGGTGAGTGCAGTGCCGGGTTTAGCCTCTGCACATACCTGGGCACGCATGACCTTCATGGGACTGTGCCATGCTCTCAGCTAACAGATAGCGGCATTGCGTGACCATGGGTTTTCTACAGTACACTAGGGCAGTGGGCCCGTCCCACATCGGACGGGCAGCAGGCAACATATGTATGTGCGGCCTCCGGCCGCACCACATTTATTAAAAAACCAGCCCGATGGACAGCCCGCATGCAGCCAAACAAAACTATGCACGTCCAAGTCCACTTGCAATGTGTGTGATAATGATGTTCGCATGTTTTGTGCACCGCTGGCCTTCAAGTGTGCCATCACCCTAAAGGAACTCCCTCCGCTTCCAGCCTGCTGCCGCACCCACTTGCATGCTCAAGCTGTTGCCTCCTGCTTTAGTTCAAGAGTTTGCTGCCGCTGCCCCTGCCGCTGCTGCCGCTGCTGCCACTGCTACCACTGTTGCCGCTGCTGCCGCTGCCCTTGCTGCCCCTGCCGCTGCTGCTGCCCCGGCCGCCGCTGCTGCCCCGGCCGCCGCTGCTGCCCCTGCCGCCGCTGCTGCCCCTGCTGCTACTGCCCCTGCTGCTGCTGCCCCTGCTGCTGCTGCCCCTGCTGCTGCTGCCCCTGCTGCTGCTGCCCCTGCTGCTGCTGCCCCTGCTGCTGCTACTGCTGCCCCTGCTGCTGCTGCCCTTGCTGCTGCTGCCCTTGCTGCTGCTGCCCCTGCTACTGCTGCCCTTGCTGCTGCTGCTGCCGCTGCTGCTGCCCTTGCTGCTGCTGCTGCCGCTGCTGCTGCCCCTTCTGCTGCCGCCGCCTCCCCTGCCGCCGCTGCCGCTGCTGCTGTTGCTGCCCCTGCTACCCCTGCCCCTGCTGCTGCTGCCCCTGCTGCGGCTGCCCCTGCTGCTGCTGCTGCCCCTGCAGCTTCTGCCCCTGCTGCTGCTGCCCCTGCTACTGCTGCCCCTGCTGCTGCTGCTACTGCTGCTGCTGCTGCCCCTGCAGCTTCTGCCCCTGCTGCTGCTGCCCCTGCTACTGCTGCCCCTGCTGCTGCTGCTACTGCTGCTGCTGCTGCCCCTGCTGCTGCTGCCCCTGCTACTGCTGCCCCTGCTGCTGCTGGTGATGATGCCGCTGCTGCTGCCCCTGCTGCTGCTGCCCCTGCTGCTGCCGCCGCCGCCGCTGCCCCTGCTGCTGCTGCCCCTGCTACTGCTGCCCCTGCTGCCCCTGCTGCTGCTGCCTCTACTGCCCATGCCGCCCCTGCCCCTGCAGCCCCTGCTGCTGCTGCCCCCGCTGCTGCTGCCCCTGCTCCTGCTGCCCCTGCTGCTGTTCCCCCTGCTGCTGCTGCCCCTGCTGCCCCTGCCCCTGCTGCCCCTGCCCCTGCTGCTGCTGGCCCTTTTGCTGCTGCCCCTGCTCCTGCTGCCCCTGCCCCTGCTGCCCCTGCTGCCCCTGCTGCTGCTGGCCCTTTTGCTGCTGCCCCTGCTGACCCTGTTGCTGCTGCCCCTGCTGCGGCTGCCCCTGCTACTGTTGCCTCTGCTGCTGCTGGTGATGCTGCCGCTGCTGCTGCCCCAGCTGCTGCCGCTGCTGCCGCTGCTGCTGCTGCTGCTGCTGCCACTGCTGCTGCTGCCCCTGCTGCCACTGCTGCTGCTGCCCCTGCTGCTGCTGCCCCTGCTGCTCCTTCCCCTGCTGTTGCGTGCTGCCTACCACTGCTACTGCTGCCTTCTGCTGCCCCTGCTGCCCCTGTTGCTGCTGCCACTGCTGCTGCTGCCACTGCTGCCCCTGCTGCTGCTGCCCCTGCCCCTACTGCCCCTGCCGCCCCTGCCCCTGCTGCCCCTGCTGCTGCTGCCCCTGATGCTGCTGCCCCTGCTGCTGCTGCCCTTGCTGCTCCTGCCCCTGCTGTTGCCTGCTGCCTACTGCTGCTGCTGCCGCTGCTGCTGCCCCTGCCCCTTCTGCTGCTGCCCCTGCTGCTAGACTTTCGGGGCTAGACACCTGCCATCAGGTGCATTGGGGACGTGAGCCTCCCTCGCGCTGAAGCAGAGGCTGAGCGTGTTTTACAGCATAGGCAGTGCGCAGAGTTGACGTGCACGCCACGCCCGCCACGGCCAAGCGCCGCATCCGTGAGCTGCAGCCCAGTCATGGCCGTGGACTGCGATTGTCAATTCAAATTGATGGGCCAACCTGCGTGATGTTGTATTTCATTCCGCGCACTGGCGCCACCACGTGCCGAGCCATGATCGCTCCTCAAACGTAATTATTCGTCTCAAAAAGTCGCCAATCGAAAGTGAATCTCACTGCCCAGTGCAGAGCTGGGGCTGTCTTCTTGTATGGTTGGTGGCTCTGATTAGAGGAGGCTGTGCGCGCGTTTTCAGGCCATTCCGAGCACATTTTTCATCTTGCCCCCTTATATTTTTTATATGTAGATGTAGATGACCCAGGCCTCCTTTTGCATGGCACTGCAGCTACCATGACTAACTCAGCTACCCTGTCTGGTTTGTGTGGTGTGACCAGGCTGCCTGCCTCCAGGACCTAAGTGTGCTGCAGCTGTGGCTAGTGGTGGGCATGATGCGGCTGTTCCCGTTTTGTGCTGCTGGCATCTGTAACTAGTCGGATTCTCACACACACCACAGCTGCACCTGATGCTGCTTGCACCCATGTGTCACTCACCCTGAATGCACCTGGTGCTAGCAGGCTGCCAGCTTGGTCCGCGCCTGTCACCTGTGTATGGCTCTGTGCCATGTGGAACCGCAGATGGTGTGGGACGAGTGCCAGAGCATCCGCGCTGACCACGGCCTGCTAAGTTCTATGACGCGTGCGGCAGCCTGGCGTGCATTCGAGGGCCTGTTGGCTTACGGTGTGGCCTTCTGGATCGACCCCGGCGTGGAGGGGCGGGGCCGGGCGCTGCAGTACGCCGGAGTGAGCTTGCGGCTCACTCCACTGGAGGTCAAGACTGGGCTGTCGGTGCACGATCAGGCACCGGAAGAGTTGATTCGCTTCGCTGCCATGGAATGCTAGCGGCCCAACGGCACGGGGGCCCTTGTGGGACGCGCAGCAGCTTTGCCTTGATAGCGAACCGGAGCGCAGCACGTGGCCCATAGCAACACAGTTCACACGCAGGATGTGCTGACCAGGCTGGCTAGTGGCAAGTTGGCTGGCCAGCAAAGGCATAGGTGGTCGTTCAAAAGGTTGTTTGACCGCATTTTTCGGCAGTGAGGTCACGTCGTCTTGCCACTGCCATTGAAGAAATTGCACATTCCTCATCAGCCCACAAAGCTCACTAGGAGTAGTGTCTTGTCTGTATGGGGTTTTGTTCCCATGCACATGGTATGGGCTCCTTCCACCTACACTATTGCCTGACCCCTGTGACAGGGCTTTAGACCGGAGTTGGCATGACGAAGATGCAGTATTTGTAAGCTGAACACGGTTGAGGCCATGGCTGCCAGCAGGTGAGGAGGTGAGGTCCGGACACGTCAGCTGTGTCAGGCGGGTGGCCACAGAGCTCAGCGCCCCAGGCAGCAGGTGACAGGACCTGGGCAGGCAGCAGCAAGAGCGAGGTGAAGATATGTTGGACAGCCTAAGGCTGGTGCTTGGTTCAAGTGTCCAGCCTGCTGCACAGTCGACCGGCAACTCACCCAATCACTAGGGACTTGGGTTGACTGGCAGCCGCTCCAGGGCGTCACATGTCCAAACTACTAGATGTTGTCGCTCCAACTTCTCTATTGCCTTCCCTGACTGGGCTGCCATGGTGTCAGTGCCTCCAGCAGCATTGAGGCTGAGGGGGGCAGACCCAGCTGCCACACCTCAGCACCAGCTGGTTATGACTGTACGTAGACAAACTGTGCAGCTGCCCTCCAGCTGCCAGCCCCACACCCCGGCCTGCAACCTGTGGCGCAGGATGGCTGAGAGCAGGCACGGCTCCAGCTGCTGCAGCCGGGCGTAGGCCCAGGCCACACAGGCCACGCGCCGGCTGCTCAGCTGCCCCTGCAGGATGCGGGCGGACAGCACGGGGGCGGCGGCACGCAGCAGCGCGGCCTGGCAGTGCTGGTGGCTGGCAAACGCCCACAGCAGCTGCACCAGGCAGGTGCTGCTCAGCTGGGCAAGGGGCGTGGGGAGGGGGCTGGGCTGAGGCGGCCCTCTGGCCAGGGGGTTGCTGGGCAGGGGGCTGGCAGGGCTGGGAGGAGGGGCAGGCAGGGAGAGGGGCAGCCCAGCCAGTGGGCTGGTGCTCCTAGTGCCATGGCCTGACCTCCTGTGGGTGGCTGCCACTGAGCTGCTGCTGCTGCTGCTGCTTGGGTGTCGTAGTGCAGCCCTGCTGGCCTGCTGCAGCCTGGGCATCAGGTGGCTACCTTGCAGGCCTTGCAGCACTGCCTCCCCTAGCTTGTCATACAGCTGGTGGTGATGGTAGCGGGCGCGGTCAAAGGCCAAGGCAGATACAAACTGACAGTGTGTGCTAATGCAGACTAGAGCTCTGTATCTATCTATACTATTAAAACTGCTAGGGGGGGGGGGTCGGCGGAACGGCCTGCGATTGCGCGCACAGCCTCGCAATAATTATGTAAGGACTCCCTCCGCACAGAATCGCGAAAGATGCACTGTGCCGTGAGATCGACTTCCGATCTGCGGTTCTAACGCTCCACAAATAGTAGATACCAGAGAAACTGGCACAGCAAACGATGGCGATGCAGCCAGCGCAGAGATAGTTCAAAGTCAGCGGACGGTCTAAAAGTCAAACGGTTCACAGCCAAAAAGTCAAACGAGCCAATTCCAACGATGGTTGCGGCCACATTTGGCTGCGGCTGCTGACGAGCTACAGCGTAGCCAGCTCTAATAGCCTCCTCATGCGACACTCCTCCGTGCCGCTCTAACTGGGCATTGCGATTGCGACAAGTAGGCTGGATGAGTGCAGTTCGCCTTCAAGCCGTGCCAGGCCACGCTGTAACGATGGGGTACACAGGTGTAGCGTACCCCGAATACCAAAGGTTTGACCGTGATATTGCAAAGGATGCAGGGCGCACAATTCACCGTAACTGCGGTGTGTCCGTAATCGCGGGTCAAATGCAAGTCGCTGCGATATGCAGCCAGCCAGCCATGACAGTCATTGCACGGGAACCACCTGATGATGCATACGAGGATTGTGGCGACGAGACCCGGACATGGCAGCCGGGCAGCCGGTCAGGGAAGGGCAGCAGCAGCGCAGCAGGGCATCAGGGCAGCCGGTCAGGGTAGGGCAGCAGCAGGGCAGCCGGGCAGGGTAGGGCAGCAGCAGGGCAGCAGGGCAGGGTAGGGCAGCAGCAGGGCATCAGGGCAGCCGGTCAGGGTAGGTCAGCAGCAGGGCGGCCGGGCAGCCATCAGGGTAGGGCAGCAGCAGGGCAGCAGGGCAGGGCAGGGCAGCAGCAGGGCAGCAGGGCAGCCATCAGGGTAGGGCAGCAGCAGGGCATCAGGGCAGCCGGTCAGGGTGCGGCAGCAGCAGGGCATCAGGGCAGCCGGTCAGGGTATGGCAGCAGCAGGGCATCAGGGCAGGGCAGCAGCAGGGCAGCCGGGCAGCCATCAGGGTAGAGCAGCAGCGGGACATCAGGGCAACCGGTCAGGGTAGGACAGCAGCAGGGCATCAGGGCAGCCTGGCAGGGCAGGGCAGCAGCAGGGCAGCCGGGCAGCCATCAGGGTAGGGCAGCAGCAGCGCAGCAGGGCATCAGGGCAGCCGGTCAGGGTAGGGCAGCAGCAGGGCATCAGGGCAGCCGGTCAGGGTAGGGCAGCAGCAGGGCGGCCGGGCAGCCATCAGGGTAGGGCGGCAGCAGGGCAGCAGGGCAGCCATCAGGGTAGGGCAGCAGCAGGGCTTTAGGGCAGCCGGTCAGGGTAGGGCAGCAGCAGGGCGGCCGGGCAGCCATCAGGGTAGGGCAGCAGCAGGGCAGCAGGTCAGGGTAGGGCAGCAGCAGGGCAGCCGGGCAGCCATCAGGGTAGAGCAGCAGCGGGACATCAGGGCAACCGGTCAGGGTAGGGCAGCAGCAGGGCATCAGGGCAGCCGGGCCGGGCAGGGCAGCAGCAGGGCATCAGAACAGCCGGTCAGGGTAGGGCAGCAGCAGGGCATCAGGTCAGCCGGTCAGGGTAGGGCAGCAGCAGGGCATCAGGGCAGCCGGTCAGGGTAGGGCAGCCGCAGGGCAGCAAGGCAGCCGGTCAGGGTAGGGCAGCAGCAGGGCATCAGGGCAGCCGGTCAGGGTAGGGCAGCAGCAGGGCATCAGGGCAGCCGGTCAGGGTAGGGCAGCAGCAGGGCGGCCGGGCAGCCATCAGGGTAGAGCAGCAGCAGGGCATCAGGGAAGCCGGTCAGGGTAGGGCAGCAGCAGGGCGGCTGGGCAGCCATCAGGGTAGGGCAGCAGCAGGGCAGCAGGGCAGCCGGTCAGGGTACGGCAGCAGCAGGGCATCAGGGCAGCCGGTCAGGGTATGGCAGCAGCAGGGCATCAGGGCAGCCGGTCAGGGTAGTGCAGCAGCAGGGCATCAGGGCAGCCGGTCAGGGTAGGGCAGCAGCAGGGCAGCAGGTCAGGGTAGGGCAGGAGCAAGGCAGCAGGGCGGGAGTTGTCATGGTTGTTGTGCACCAAAATGCATACTCACTTTCGCAGAATGATGACCTTGCACCTACGGTTCGCCCTACGGACCTACGCATACAGTATATACATACGTATATACCGCCATTTTAGTCGCCGCATACGCTTCACGCCAACCCTAAGATATTGTTGTGTACAATGAGGTGTATGCTGCATAGCCTGCCGGCCCTGACACCAATGAGGGGTGGGTAGGGCAGACACAGCCATTGCTGTTACAGTCACTCACTCGGACTCACAACTCACCCACAACTCACTTACTCAGACTCAGCACTCAAACTCACACATTCAGAACTTAGACTCAGCACTGTGGCCTGGTGCAAGAGCTGGTGCAAGGACTGGTGCAAGAGCGCTGTGGTTGGAGGCCGCAGCTTGGTCCGTGTGCCCCGTCCGCTGTCGGACGGGCCCGCTGTACTAGTAAACCTAAAAATTGCTGCAAATGGGCATCTCTCTTCAATAACAAATGGTGTGTGTCCTGTCCAGCTATGAGTGTAAGCAGTGAAGGTCTCCAGTGCAGCCAATTCTTCATCGTTAAACTCTCCTGGGACATAGACTGTGAGCAATGCACCCTGCTGTGACCTGGCTGCCAGCAGCTGCAGCTCCGCTAGCGCCACAGGTGAGGAGGTGAGGTCCAGACACGTCAGCTGTGTCAGGCGGGTGGCCACAGAGCTCAGCGCGCCAGGCAGCAGGTGACATTCCCTGGGCAGGCAGCAGCAGGGACAGTGTGGAAGGGATGGGTTGTAAATGTATGCAGGCTATGATGCCATTTGAAGATTGCAAGAGCATCATGATGGGTGGCTCAGGGCTAGGCTAAGGTCAGGTTCCCTGCCTGCTGTACAACCCTAAGTACGCTGGCTGACTGCACATGGCCATGACTTACTCAAACGTTAGGGACTTGATATTGACCGGCAGCCACTCCAAGGCCTCACGGGTGACATCGGGAAGATGCCATAGCCCCAACTTCTCTATTGCCTTCCCTGACCGCGGCTGCCATGGTGCCAGTGCCTCCAGCAGCACTGAGGCTGAGGGGGGCGGGCCCAGCTGCCGCACCCCAGCACCAGCTGCTGCTGCCTTGAACTCATTGCCATGATTGTAAGTCAACAAGTTGTAGATGTCATTGCAGTGCTGCAGGATGCCGCTGGCACATGCACGCAAGCTGGCTGCGCAGTCCACCTGCAACTCCGACAATGTGAGTGTCTGCAGCTGCGGGCAGTCCAGGGCGGCCAGGTCACGGGAGTGGATGCTGTATACTGTCAGTGAGGTCAGGTGCTGGAACAGGAAGCGTGACAGCTGGCTGCTGGGCTGGAGCGGGCAAGACCGCAGCCTTAGGTCAGTCAGCTCGGGCGGCCTGGCCAGCTGGGGCGGCCTGGCCAGCAGGGGCAGGCAGTTACTGGGTATATCTTCAACAACTCCCAACTGCTGCAGCTGGGTTAGCTGGGTGAGGGCTGGGAACCACTTGCAGCCACGAAGCGCGGTCAGCTGCGTGCAAGCTGCCAGGCTGCCCTCATGAACCTGCACGTGAGCGCAGCAATTAGAGCTGCTCATGCCATCATATGCCGTCAGCACCAGCACTTCTGGCTCGCACCATGTCATGCGAAAAGGTCAGATACAGGGACTTCAGAGAAGTGATGTGTTCCAAGCCCTTCAGGGGTACAGTGGCTGCAGCTGTACCACTGGAATGAGTCAGGACCAGAGTAAGGCTGGACAGGTGTGGTAGGCGCTGCCAAGCCCGGCATGCAGCCACATCCATTTCGCAGTAGACGTCCAGGCTCCTCAGCTGTGGCATTGTCAATGACATCACCTGCAGAGTAGTGGCAGCAGCAGGGGTGTGGCTTGCCTGACCCAGTGAATAACCCATGGCTGCACAGGCTGGGCCATGCCACCAGCATGCAAGAGAGATGTGAATGCCATCAGCAGGAGCGACTCACTAAGGCAGTTGATAGTGGCAACACTGAGGACAAGGTGAGGTGCTGGACCCCATGAAGGACAGGCACCAGCTCTTGTGCCAACAATGCAGCTGCCAGCAAGGTGAGCTGAGTAATTGCTTTTGAGCAAATTCCCAAGTACAGCTTGCTAGGGCGCAGCGATGCGCGGGCCAGCCGCTGTAACACCTCATCGGGGTCATCTCTGTCGGATAAAATCATTTCGAGGCCACTGACAGCGCAGTTGATGGCTGCCCGCAGCTGCTTGCAGACTAGGCGCATTGCACTGCGGCTGTTGCGATCCAAGCGCAGGTACACACTGCTCCCTATGCCAGGGTAGCGCTGCAGCATATCTGACAGCATCTTGAACGCAGCAGAGGATGGCAACGCAGCGCGAGCAGGTACACAGTTCTTGTTTACCTGCGTATACACATGCCATGGTAGGGCGAGAAACAGCAATCAGCCTACATCATGCATCAGCTGGGAGGCCTGTGCCAGTGATGCTCCGCCCTCACACGGGATCGACATTGGTCGCTGCTACTCTTTCAGAACTACACAGATGTGGTCATGCCAACAGTACTGCACCATGTTCAGTCATAGGAGTTTTTCTTGACAAGCTGATAGGGCATGCTACACGTGCACACACCTGGTTGTCAGCACACGCCTGTTTTGCAATGCAAGGAGCAGCACATGCTTGCCACATCCATGCTGGGTGACTGCCTGACCTTCCATGTCCTCCCATGCTGCCTGCATGAAAACACTCTAGAGCAGTGCTAGCTCTAACCCCTGATGTGCAGCCCCCTGCCCCAGCCCCTCAGGAGCCCGTGGCCCTTACACCATGGATGCACGTGACCTCCCTGCTGCCTCCTTGCACATCCCGCAGCACTCCAGCTGTCCTCTCCCATGCCAGCAGCCAGCCAGTAGCCAGCCCCTGTGGCGGCCTTGGCAGCTGCCCCACTCTGCCCGCAGCCGCACCATCTACGTGCCTCAGCCGCAGCAGCCATAGCAGCCCACGCCGCCAAACGCTCCCTGTCCAGCTGTGGGCCGCTGGCTGGCACTGCCCGCACCTCACGGTGCTGAGTGCCCTCACATGTGCATCATAGCAGCACAGTGGAAGAAGGCTTGCAGCAGCACTGCAGCCACCAGTAGCAGATTTACAGGAGCAGCACACCCCTTGGAGGTGTAGCAGCAACAGCAGGCTGATCAGCAGCACACAAGAGACAGCAGGATCGCACACACAGGTCTGACCTCCACTTGTCCTCTGCTTTTGGCATATCGTGCACAGCGCGTGAATGGCACTTGTGAACAACACTGAGCACTACAGGCAGCCATTGAGCACACTCACCAGCTGAGCCACCACATGTCTAGGAGTGCATCACAGTGTGGGGACTGTCTAGGAGTGCATCACAGTGTGGGGACTTGTTGATTATGTTCTCAAAGGGTTCATGAGGCTGCCCCATGTAAGAAACTGTGATGCCGAGGACACCCTTGCAATTCAATGTGGCTTTGACTAAACGCGGCCATGTCAAACCCACACCCAGCCTGCGCCTGCTGAACAAGCAGGGCGACCGTAGCCAAAGCAAAGGCACACATCAACATCAGCGCCAGTGCCACCATCAGCATAGATCTTAACACCGCACACCATCACCCACGCAGATCCTGATCGCAGATGCACAGAGGCGGTGGTGGAATTGCTATTTTGGATGGGCGCATGCTGCTGCTTGCATCCAGGCCTGACCTGGCCAGCAGACCAGCGGTAGCTGAGCCGCTTAGTGTGCATGCTGCCATACAGTGGGTCAGCTGCTTTCATGCCCAAGTAGCTTGTAGGCAAAGCCCAGCAGCCATACCAGGCTGTCAAGTAACACGGTGCATAGCTATCCAAACCAAGGCCAGGACATAAGTACAGCAGGCAGTACAGGGGATGGCACATTGGGGACTGTTGAGGGCTAACTCCTGTCACTCCTTATTCGCAGGGCACACTTGCAGCTCATTGCTGTCACTGGTGGGGCACAGCAAGACACGCCTACCATATGGCATAGCAATGCTGTACTGCACCTGTCAGGCCGCACCTAGCTTCTATGATCGAAGTCCCTGATCACAGCCGGTGCGCCGCGTATGATGTTCAAACTGCGTTTGAGTTGGCGTGTTCGAGGCAGGTGTTCAGACTTTGGCGCCAACACGGCTCAAGTAGCTAATTCATGTCCACCTCAGCATTCACACTTTCCATATGGCGATCACTTCTTACAGATGTCTACATGCATGCAGCCTTGATCACCACGATCACGTACCATAGAATACATCAGCGCCAGGGCCACCATCAGAATGGATGTGAACACCTCACACCATTACCCACGCAGTTGCATCCAGGTACACCTCGGTGCTTGTAGTCTAGGCATACCAAGCACCATCCACATTGCCCCAAGTCAATTGTTGCCTTTGTGCTGTCAAAGCTGCCACAACACAAGCTGGTGGTGACTGAAGGTGGCAAGTGATGATGGATTGCCCCCTAAACCATTTAGTCCTGCTCAGCAGCTCACTCCAGGCCAACCCTGGGTCCTTGCCCTGCGCCAGGCCTGGCTGCTGGGGCTGCTGTGTGCCCCCTGCCCCGCTGCTGCAGCCTGCTGGGCCGCTGAGCCAGCCGCTGGGGTGGGGCGCTGCAGCTGCTGCTGGCGCTCCTGCATCAGGCGGGCCAGCCGCTGGTGGTAGGCCTCCTCTGAGGCCAGGCCCAGGGTGGACAAGGCCCAGGCCAGGCGCGCCCAGTAGCGCAGCTCGTACCTGCGCAGGCAGGGCCAGGCCAGCAGGGCGCAGCACAGCCAGCACTGGGCACCAGGCAGCAGCGGCGGCTGGGGTGTGACCGGGTGGCACCTCACTCTAGCCAGCTGCCTGCCCCGCACCCGGCCTGCCCCCTGTGGCGTGGCTGCCGCTAGCAGCGCTGCGTGTGGTGCTGGCCAGGGGCCCAGCTGGCCGCCTGCACGCGCCACTCACTGCTCCGCGTGCGCCATGCTGTGGCGCAGGATGGCTGAGAGCAGGCGCGGCTCCAGCTGCTGCAGCCGGGCGTAGGCCCAGGCCACACAGGCCACGCGCCGGCTGCTCAGCTGCCCCTGCAGGATGCGGGCGGACAGCACGGGGGCGGCGGCACGCAGCAGCGCGGCCTGGCAGTGCTGGTGGCTGGCAAACGCCCACAGCAGCTGCACAAGGCAGGTGCTGCTCAGCTGGGCAAGGGGGGTGGGGAGGGGGATGGGCTGAGGCGGCCCTCTGGCCAGGGTGTTGCTGGGCAGGGGGCTGGCAGGGCTGGGAGGAGGGGCAGGCAGGGAGAGGGGCAGCCCAGCCAGTGGGCTAGTGCTCCTAGTGCCATGGCCTGACCTGCTGTGGGTGGCTGCCACTGAGCTGCTGCTGCTGCTTGGGTGTCGTGGTGCAGCCCTGCTGGCCTGCTGCAGCCTGGGCATCAGGTGGCTGCCTTGCAAGCCTTGCAGCACTGCCTCCCCTAGCTTGCCATACAGCTGGTGGTGGTAGCGGGCGCGGGCAAAGGCCAAGGCCAGCAGCACCCAGGTGATGCTGGCGCTGCGTGGCCCAGCAGACAGGGGCTGCAGCGCAGCAGAGGGAGGGCAGGCATGGACTGTAGCAGCAGACGCACACCTGCACCACCTTGCTCGGCCTCCCTGCCCGCTGCAGCCCAGGCAGGCTGGTGGCCTGCAGCACCCAGGCTGACAGGCTGTGCTCTGCCAGGCGGGGCTGTGGCAGCAGGGGTGGGCGCAGTGCTGGGTGGCGGCCTTGGCCCTGACCACACCCCCGGCCTGGCCTCACCCCCTGCACCCAGCCCTGTCCCTGCCAGCGGGCCCTGCAGCAGCAGCTCAGCCACCCGCTTCACCGGCTGCCTATCCACCACCCTGATCACGGACAGCGCCCACAGCAGGTTGGCCAGCTGCGGGCAGGTGAACGCCTCAGCCTGCAGCGCTGCCACCCGAGCCGCTGCATTGCCCAGCGGGGCATGGCGCTGCCTGGCCCGGGCAAAGCCTGCCAGCAGTGAGGCCAGGCCGCCAGGGGAGAAGGCACCCGCCAGCACATGGGGCACGGCCGCATGGCCCAGGGCATTAAACAGGCGAGGGTCCACGCCCTGCAGCTGGCAGCGGGACAGCCCCTCCACCAGCACAGCCAGCTCATGGGCACCTAGGCTGGGCAGCTGGGTGGCGGCAGTGCCAGAAAGGGCATCACACGCGTCAGAGAGGGCGGCGGTCAGCTGGTTGGGGGGAGGCAGTAGGCTGGGGGTGCCAGCAGGAGGGATGGGGTGCTGGTGTGTGTGAGGGTGAGGGTGAGGCCCTGGTCTGTCTTGAGACTGAATTGGCAGCAAGGAGGGCGCCCTCTGCTGACTCTGCTGATGCTGCACTCGCTGTGGCTGCCCCTGCTGTTTAGGTTGTCCTGCCTCCCCCTCTTGCTGCCAGTGAGTGCCCCCTCACCTAGACCAAGCACACTGGGCCAGGGCAGCGGGGGTCATGGCCCTGGCTTTTACAATTTGCTTGGTAGCCTTCTGCTGGTACGTCTAGGTTGCTTCCCAAAATCGCCTTTAAAGACGCCTATTGTTGGACAGTGGAAAACAAACTTTGAGAGAGGTCCAGCCCTTTGTGGTGGTGCAGCCCTGCTGGCCTGCTGCAGCCTGGGCATCAGGTGGCTGCCTTGCAGGCCTTGCAGCACTGCCTCCCCTAGTCCTGCCTCCCCCTCTTGCTGCCTGAGTGTGAGCTGAAGTAGGGCCCAAGCACACTGGGCCAGGGCAGCGGGGGTCATGGCCCTGGCTTTTACAATTTGCTTGGTAGCCTGCTGCTGGTACGTCTAGGTTGCTTCCTAAAATCGCCTTTCAAAACGCCTATTGTTGGACAGTGGAAAACAAACTTTGAGAGAGGTCCCCTGTTGCGCCCTGCACCCTGTTGTGCCCTGGCTGCCAGCAGCTGCAGCTCCACAGGATCAACAGAGGCCTGGGTGAGGTCCAGACACGTCAGGTGTGTCAGGCGGGTGGCCACAGAGCTCAGCGCCCCAGGCAGCAGGTGACAGGACCTGGGCAGGCAGCAGCAGGAATAAGGTGACGGCAGTACATGATGTTGCATTTTTCACAACAGCCAAGCGAATGTTTATCTTTCAGCCATGCCCTGCCTGCTGCACAGTCCAGCATTCAAGCAGCCAGCAGCAATCAACCCAAGACGCGCAGACCCCCAATTGGGTTCACGGGCTGACTGCACATGGCCATGACTCACCCCAGCTGCAGGGTCTTTATGTTGACTGGCAGCCACTCCAGGGCCTCGCGAGTGACATCAGGAAGATGCCATAGCCCCAACACCTCTATTTTCTTCCCTGACCGTGGCTGCCATGGTGCCAGTGCCTCCAGCAGCACTGAGGCTGAATGCACCTCCTGTAACTTCCAGGTAAACAAGCCCCACACAGCACAGCAGTGCTGCAGGATTCCGCTGGCACATGCACGCAAGCTGGCTGCGCAGTCCACCTGCAATTGACGCACTGCCAATGTCTGCAGCTGCGGGCAGTCCAGGGCGGCCAGGTCCCGGGAGTGGATGTGGCGTACTGACAGTGCGGTCAGGTGCTGGAACAGGAAGCGTGACAGCTGGCTGCTGATCTGAAGAGGGCAAGACTGCAGCCTTAATTCAGCCAGCTGGGGCAGCGTGGCCAACAGGGGAAGGCTGTCACTGGACAAGTCACCATGGAAGTGCTGCAGCTGTGTTAGCTGGGTCAGGCCTGGGAACCAATTTATGCCATCAAGCTTAGTCAGCTGGGTGCTTGCCGCCAGACTGCCTTCATAGATCTGCGTGTGACCAACAAGCAAGCGTTGCTCATGACATCACATGACATGCCACTGCCAGCACCACGATAGTGTGTACGCCACGTTAGTACAGCACACCTAGACGTGTAAGCAGGTCAGCTGTGTATCGTGCCAGTGCGGGCAACTGCGACACATACTTGGTTTAATTGCTGGCAAAGTTTAAAAGACCTCAAAGAGGTGATGTACTCCAACCCCTTTAGGGGCAGACTGGCTGTTTCACCATTACTCAGGATCAGGGTAAGGCTGGACAGGTGCGATAGGCACTGCCAAGCCCGGCAATCAGGGACATCCACATGGCAGTGGACATTCAGGCTCCTCAGCTGTGGCATTGTCAATGACATCCCCTGCAGAATTGGGTCAGCAACAGCAGGTGTGTGGCTTGCCTGACTAAAACACAATCCATGGCGGGACATGCTGGGTCATGCCACTTGCATGCCAGAGCTAGGCGTGTCATCATCAGATACTGCGCTTACTGCAACTCACCAAGGCCATTGATAGTGGCATTGGACCCCAGAACTGAACGTGCTTGACCCCGTGAAGGACGGGCACCAGCTCATGTGCAGATAATGCCGCGGCCAGCAAGTTAAGTAGATGTGAACTCTGTTGCTGCAAACCCTGGCAAAACTCCAGCTTGCTAGGGCGTAGCGATGTGCGGGCCAGCCGCTGCAGCACTTCATCGGGGTCGCAACTGCTGGAAGATGCAAAGTCTAGGCTGTTAACATCACCGTCGATGGTTGTACGCAGCTGCTTACATACTAAGCGCAGTGTCCTACGGCTGTCTAAATCCAAATGCAGATACACAGCGCTCCCTACGCCAGGAAATCGCTGCAGCAAGTCTGACAGCATGGCGCAAACACCAACACGCGGAGAGTTATGGAGCCACAGCGCAAGCAAAGGGATCACATGAAAAGAAGGAGCAGCATGCGGCTTGCATTGATGCAAGCCACATGTGATCACAGGAGGCCAGTGACCGCCCCGATCACCGCTTGCCCCCGGCCAGGCACTGCGCTCGCGGCAACAATGCGCAGTGACCTGGGCATGCTATGAACAGTATGTGTTGACAGAGGTGACCTGCTGCATCAGGCTACCTGCGCCGTGTTGACCGAGTGCTGCCAGGCTGCAACTGACACGACTTATGCTGACCTGTGTGCACCAGCATCTGCATCCGCACCAGCCGAGCCAGACAGATAGCCTGTGCACCCTGTGGCACTGTGCACTGACATGTGGCCTGTGGCAGAGATTGTAAGCACTGTGCGAGTCTATGCAACCTCACAAGGGGGGTGATGAAGGAGGCCCATTAGAGGGGTGCTGTCATTGACCGCACATGTGCACCTTGGGTGTTTGCTGTGTGCCCCCTGCCCCGCTGCTGCAGCCTGCTGGGCCGCTGAGCCGCAGCCACAGCCCCAGCAGCTGGGGTGGGGCGCTGCAGCTGCTGCTGGCGCTCCTGCATCAGGCGGGCCAGCCGCTGGTGGTAGGCCTCCTCTGAGGCCAGTCCCAGGGTGGAGAAGGCCCAGGCCAGGCGCGCCCAGTAGCGCAGCTCGTACCTGCGCAGGCAGGGCCAAGCCATCATCATGATAGGATGCATGCTGGGTGGAGAAACCCTCTTAGGTGTACATGGTCACTCAGAGCACTCACTCAAATCTGCAAGCCTGAGCTACCCACAGTGGGTCCCAATAGACAAACATATCAAGCCTCCAGGTACAGCTCTCTGTGTACCGGGCGCCCGCAGCAAACGCAACGCTGCTCCCCGTGCTTAATTGATGACATGGGTGGACACATCCGCACTTATCACCGTGTGCGTGCGCACCTTGTGTTGCAGATGCCCCAACCACAGCGTTGTACACGAGGGCGTCCCTGGCACTGCCCCTGGTCAGGGCACATGCTTCCAAGCCGTGCAGCAGCAGCCCCGCGGCTCTCAGGCGATGTACGGCAGCAGTCGGCGGACCGGCTGAACCCTCAGCTGGCAGCTACCCTCAGCAGGCTGCCCCAGCTCCTGTGGCATCAGCCAGGAGCTATCGCTGGGGAGTTGGGTACCTGGCAACTGCATGCCGGCTGGGCCAGGGCCTCGGACAGAAGCAAGGCCAGGAGTTGGGGTCGAGCCCAGTTGAGTCTGGGTCCAGGAGCCAGATTGGGCGCAGGAAGCAGGCGCAGGACCAGGTCAGGGGCTGGGGCAGAGTTCAAATGAGGAGCTGGGGCTGGGCCAGCGGCAGGGTCAGAGGCAAGACCAGGGGCAGGGTCAGAGGCAAGACCAGGGGCAGACATGCATCATTATCAAGCCCTGGGCCTCAGCCCACCCGGTCTAACCCAGCAGCTCTTCCACTCCTCCCACTCAGCAGCCTCTGCCTGGGCCTGACGGGGAGCAGCAGCTCTGGCCACCCCCCAACACCCCCCGGACAAAGCAAAGGCACTGGCTGCGACGGCGGTGGCAGCAGCAACAGCACCATTGCCAGCAGGGGGACCCACACTGACAAGGTGGCAGCCGCCCTTCTTCTCAACACGAAAGAATGTCAAGCTGGCACGCCCACCCACCACCTGTCTCACCAGCTGGCCCAGGCCCTGGGTGACGCTGTCATGCGCTGCACCCAACACCATGGGCCCTGGGGCAGCTGGCCTATTCCCCCTCGCAGCCCCTTCTGCAGCACCTATCACACCTGCTGCTGTCAGGCCAGGCAACAGGGGCGCCTTGTGCGGGGGCAGGCCACCTGGATGCCCGCAGCGGTGGAGCAGTCCACGACAGCGAGCACGTCAATCACAGTGCCAGCAGCTTTGTAAACCACAGGAGGCCCAGCACCAGTAGCAGCAGAAGCTGCCCCAATAGCTTGGGCAGGAGCAGCAGCAGCAGCAGCAGTGGTGGTCCTGCTCCCGCTGGGGGTGGAGGTAGTGGCAGGGGTGCTTGGATGGCCCGGAAGAGTGTTCCCCAGCACTGCCTGAGCCAGGAGCAGGGGAGCCAGGCGGGAATAGCTGGGGTGCCCAGGCTGCTGTCGCCCCGTCAGAGGTGGCCTGCCTGGCGCATGGCCTGGCCCGCCAGGGCAGCGGCGACCCTGGGCTGTGGGGGGTGGTGATCTTCACTAGAGGCAGCCAGCAGCGGGCTGCTGCAGTGGGTGCCCGGGGAGGTGGCCACGCTGGCCTGGGCTGCAGCCTGGGTCGCATCGTCAGCGCCACTCCTGCCCAGCGGTGGGGGTGGGTCAGGGGAGCCTGCCCCTCCCTCACCTGGCAGGTCAGGGGCTGCTCCTCCTGCTGCTGCTGTGAGGAGTGACCAAGGAGGAGCCACAGCACAGTTACTGCCCCAGCATGGGCAGCCAGCAGAGCAGTTCATTGAGCAGACATTGAGCCCTGTGTACCCTGAGCTGACGCAAGGGCAGCAGCAGCAGCAGCTCCATGATGGCCAGGAAGAGCGGCAGCTGCAGCCAGTCCCAGCCCACCTGCAGCAGCAGCCACAAATACAGAGGGAACAGGCGCAGTAAGCTCTCCACCAGTGCAGCGGCAGAGTGCTGGTCCCCCAACAGAGCAGGCTGGAGAGGAGCATGCACTGCCCCAGCGGTCACTCAGGGTAAAGCAGGCACCGCTGCAGCAGGCTGCTGCCAGCTCTTTATTCCCTCAGCTGCCCACCCTCCCAGTTCTGCTGCCTAAACCTGTGCTGCCAGGGGTTGAATCAGGGACCCAGACGATGCCACCTTCTGCCCATCTCCAGCCTCAACTACAACAGCAGCCCCAGCCCCAACCCAGCCGTGACCACGCAACACCATTTCCCCACTCACGAGCTGCACAGCCCCAGCAGCAGCTCAGACCGCAGCTGTGGTCGCAATCCCCTCCAGCGCAAGCCACCCTGCCTGTGCAGGCACCCCACGCTGCCTGTGCAGGCACCCCACGCTGCCCCTCCTGGCCCCAGCAGCCACCCCAGCAGCCGCCCAGTGCTCAGAACACCCCTCACACTGCTGGAACTCCTGGTCTCAGTGCCCAGACACAGCCCCAAGTCCTCCTCCCTGCCCCTCCTCGGCTGCTACCTACCTCCTCTGCCTAGCCCTAGCCTGACCCCGGCCCTAGCCCTGGCCCTCGCCACCGCCACCGGCAGCTGCAGGCTTTGGTCTCCCGGCTGAGCTTCCACGCGCTGCACCTGGGAGCTGGGCGACTTGTTGTGGGCATTAGCCAAGCTTGGCTGCAAGGCGCCCGCTCTGTGTTAAGCTACCCTGCCCCACCTCCAGCAGAAGCTGGCCAGAGGGCGGGTCACCCCATAGGATGTCAGCAACAGCGCCTGGGCATACGCACGGGCAGTACCCCACCCCTGCGGCCTGCTCCTCATGCAGGCCATCACCACCAGTGGATTGCTGCACAAGGCACACAGCACAGCACAGAGCCTCAGCCCGCTGCCTGCTGCGTAACCACTGCTTGCGTATCAAGCCAGGCAGACGGTTGAGACCAGCGGTGTGGAGCCTCAACTGCCAGCACAGGGAGCAGCCATGCTGGATACAGCCAAAGAGCGAGGGCGGAAGCAGGGGCGGCGGAAGGAGCAGGAGGTGGGCGATGGGCGTGGGGCAGGGGCGTCCACTGGTGCTCAGACCGCCTCCCCGGCCCTGCCTCCCTTCCCCTTCTCCCTCTCCGCCTTCAAAGACCAGGAGCTGTCCAACCTGGTGTGGGCAGCGGCCACCCTGGGCTATGCTGACAGAGGGTGGCGGCTGCGTCGCGCAGTGGCAGGGCAGCTGGTGCAGCGCAGTTCACACCTCAGACCCCAGGCTCTGGCTAATGCCGCATGGGCCTGCGCCAAGCTGGGCTACACAGACAGTGGCTTCTACAAGGCCATGCTGCTGTCAGCCGGGCCACGGATGGGTGCCTACTGCCTCACATGCAGTTTTGCGCATGCTGCAAGTCATGGGGTCACACTCAATTTCTACCAGGTCACACCGAACCCTCATCACACACATGTCAAGCTGAAGTGCTCGCATCCCAGCGTCACCACCCACGTCCCACATGTTTAATTATTCATACCAATGTTGCATGAGGCTTGTTACAATTGTATTGACCTGGGGCAGTGGCAGGCAGCATGTCTGCTGCTTAAACAAAATGTTGGCGCTGCTTAAACAAAATGTTGGCGCTGCTTAAACAAAATGTTGGCGCTGCTTAAACACGCAAGATCTGAGCAACCTGATGTAGGCCCTGGCCACCTGCCTGCACACCACTGGCCAGCTGAATCTGGATGGACCCAAGCTTCATGCCCTGCTGGCTCTGCTCCAGGCGGTGGGGCTCAGAGCTATGGTGCTATCTAGCGGCAGCTATCTAACGGTGCTATCTAGCCGCAGCTGCCACAACACAAGCTGCTGGTGGCCTCAATTGGTAGGGGTAGGTTTGGGTCTCCCAGATTGGGAGTAGATTGTGTGGGTAGGTCTCAGGAGAAGTATCTGGCATGAATCACGTGACACAACACCCATTCAAGACAACAGAGGTTTGAGGCACCTCAATGAGGAAATGCTTCAATGGGCGCACATATGCACCTTTGGTGTTTGTTGGGGTACCTAGCCTTGAGTATGGTAAGAGGCTAAGAGGGGGAGGGCGGCCAAGAAGCCTAATGACCGACAGTTTTAGTAAGGCAGCTGTCACTGATTAAGGAGGAGCAGTGTGCTGACACCACCCATGGTGTCCTTGGTATACCAAGCACCATGCACACTCAAGTCTATTTTTGGTGGCCTAATTTGCCAATAGTTGAGCATTCCCTCCTACAGCAGCAGCTGGCTGATGATAAAGCGCCAAGCAGCTGCCAAGGCAGCTGCTGCAGCACAACACCAGCTCTTGCTCCCAGCTCAGCCTACTGGCAGCTCCCTCACCACCGACAGCTTGCCCTGCACCCTGATCTTGAACCCAGGAGGAGACAGTGGCTGCGTTGTCCAAAGCAGCAGCCTGCATCACTACTGCAATGAACAGCAGCCTCCGCTGACACCTAGGTCAAGGCATCGATACCAGCAGCAGCAGCCACGTAAAGCAGAGCAGGTCATGGCACTCAGCTACCAGGCCCCCCACTTTGATGCGCACACTGCCATTGACTTCCTCACAGCACGATGTGTTGGGGCCTTGGAGCGGGTGCAGTTGCAAGCACATGGTGGTACCACTGCCACAAAGCCTGGCAGCGCCAAGCCTGCTAGCTTCAAGCATGGCAGCCCTAAGCCTGCCAGGTAATCTTCATGCAAGTACTCGCAACAAAGTGCACCGATTTCGGTAGCGTTTGTTGCATTGGCACCTGCGAATTACTCCGCATCTACTGGCAAGCGGCGAGTTAATCCTTGCATCAGAGTCCATGCCGGCGCAAGGGAGCGCGAACACACCTCAGCTGCTCACTATCGATTGGTATAGTGGTGAGTAGAGGCATCAATGAGCGAACTGCGCTTGGCATCGAGCCGGAAGTACAATCACAATTCAGCCCGCCAAGCTCGCTCCGCGAGCCTCTTATTGGTGCAGGCGGTGTTGGAGGGCCATCGTTGGGCAAGTTACTACTCGACATTGTTGCATAAGCGGGAAACGTGCGTCTCTCTCTCGCCAGTCACACAGGAAAGGAGACCCCCATCCACAAAATGGCATGTCGTGAGCTGACCATTGTGAGTTTCCAGACTTTCGACTAGTAACTCTGTTCTTTACTCCACGTCACAGCTGCTGGAGAAGAAAGCATGGCGATTAGATGATCAGGCCTGCTCCAAATGACATTGGCGTGACCCGACTTTGCCTTGCAGGAATGACTAGCCTACTCCGACCGCCCGGACCGTGCCCCCTCGCCACCCCTTGCACGCCCTTGCACCCCCCTCCCCTCCCCAGCCCAGCATAGCCTTCCTACCTCCTCCTACCCCCTCCCAACCCTAGCCCCGCCCTCCCACCCCCCCACCCCACCCCCTCCCAGCCCCCTCGCTGCCCTCCCACCCCTAACGGCCTAAACGTCACAGCAAGGAGGGCGAATGACATTGCCCAAGAGAGCTGGAGCCCAAGAGAGCTGGAGGCAGCAACAGGTGCCGGTGCTGGTGCCGCCCCTGACCTGCTACCCCCTCGTGCTGCACCCCCCTGGCAGCAGCAGGCAGCTGGCGCTGGTGCTGCCCCTGACCTGCCCCCCCCTCCTGCTGCACCCCACTGGCAGCAGCAGGCAGCTGGTGCTGGTGCTGCCCCTGACCTGCCCCCCCCTCCTGCTGCACCCCCCTGGCAGCTGCAGGCAGCTGGTACTGGTGCTGCCCCTGGGCTGCCCACCCCTCCAGCTGAGCAGCAGGGGGTCAGGGCGGAGCTGGACACAAGCTCGACACGCAAGCGGAGGGCGGGCGGGAGGGATCGGACCCAACATGTCGAGCAAGGTAACGTAGCAATGGCCTACACACCTTGTGTGGCCTTACGGAGTGGCCAGGTAGTAGGTACTACTCACGAAGCGGTCAAGCAATGCAACAGCCTTGTATACTTCCGAGCATGGGTGGAGGGGCGTCGTTACATCGGTTTGGCGTGCCATGTGAATTGTTTTGACTGCGGCGAATGTCCCTGACTGTTTGCAGATGCTACTGGGCCACGTCGGTCGCGGCGGTCGGTCGCGGCGAGGCCCGCATGAGCAAAACTGACATGAATTTCAATGTCAAGATTTGAGCCGCCATAGCACTCAGCACAGTGCACAATATTTGATGTTACAAGCTGCACCGCATAGCTGACAGAGTCCTCTATCCAGGGATGTGCGAAACATAAATAGAAACCACGTGGCTGAGACGCGGCGTCGTTTTGATTACCAGGGGTCGGTTTCCTATCATTTCCTGCCATTTTTTGTTAGTTGAGGTCGCCTGACTGCCAGTCCCAAGCCTCCTAGCCCCAAGAGTTCGCCTGGTGGCAGGCCAGCCACAGCAGCAAGGCTGCTGAAGAGCCCAGTGCTCAGTGTGGGCATGCCGCTGCGCCCAGCACTGGCACTCTGTGTGAGCGAGATGGAGGACATGCTGCACGCCGTGGTCAGGGACGCCACCAGCACCTCCTTGCTGGTCATGGGTCAACCTGGGGTTGGGAAGACCCTGGTGAGTGCTAGTGTGCTTCCATCAGCCCCCTGCAGCTCCATGCAGCCCCATATGAGCTCCACCTCTGCCCCACCATCACTCTCCTGGCTCCCTGTTCATGCCAGATTTCACGGTGCTGCCTGGCTGCAGGCTGTGGAGCGGGCCGTGGCAGCCGTGTGTGCGCACCACAACCGACCTGGGGAGTGCACGCTAGGGGTGGTGCGTCTCAATGGTGGGCTGCATTGTGAGGAGCGCTCTGCCTTCCAGGAGATAGCCCGGCAGCTGTGCGGGTGAGCAGGCCCTGCGCTGCAGCTGTGTGATGACTGCGGAGTTGCAGTGCTTGCAGCGGTGATGACAGTGAAGAGCTGGCTACCAAGCATGGCGTCATACAGGGCCCTGAACACAGCATGTTTGGATTTAAATTGTCTCTATGCTGACCTCACCTCACCACGTCATATCAGCTCGTATGGGCAGTGCCAGCAACTCGCATCACATGGCAACCTTGTCTCTATGCTGACCTCACCTCATTACCTCATCTTAGCCCATGTCCCTGCATCAAGGTAGGTTTGTCTCAGCACTGTCTTCATAGTTGGGCAGCTGGGGCCACATGCTGCGTTGAGCACTTGCTTTCTTACATGTGCACAGGGAGTTCAACCAGCTGTTCAGCTCCAAAGCCAGATGAGAACCTGGCCTTCCTGCGCGCCATGCTGGCCTCCCTGCACACCCACATGAAGAGCGTGGTGTTCCTGCTGGACGGCTTCGAGGCATTTGCTCGGGCAAGGGGCAAGCAGCAGCTGTTGTACAACCTGTTTGACGTGCTGCAGCACTCCAAAGTCCAGGTGAGCGCTGAAGGGGCAGCAGCTCCATGGCGTGCCAACCTGGCAGTCAAGCCCCCTGACAGGACCTGGCTGGCTTCCTTGCTCCCATGCAAAAGTACAGCTCCATGTCCATGCTAGCAGCTGGCAGCAGCCAGGCACCAGCCAACAAGGCTCATGCGCAGGCAGTGCCACCAGGCAACTGCTCCGCCTCACACAACATGGCACAGCGCATTGCAGCAGCAGTGGGCATTTAACGAAAATACCTAGAGCTCCTGCCTGGCAACTTGACGTCCTGCCTGGCCAGACTAGCATCACGGCTCATTGCCTGCAGGCTGCCGTCATTGGCATCACTTGCGCCCAAGATGTGATGGAGGGCATGGAGAAGCGCGTGAAGTCACGCTTCTCACACCGCAAGATCGTCATCACCTGCCCAGCACACTTTGAGGTGTGCACAGCACACTGCAAGGCGACTGCAAGCAAGCCCACTACCACCCCATGGCTACTGCAGAGTGCTGTAGTGTCACATGGTGTCGACACCTCCCTCAGACACAGGCTGTCACGTAGCTTGTCTTCATGGTGCTAGGGGTGAAGAGCATGGCAGTCCGTGATGCAAGGCTAGGGCCCCAGCACTCCTCTTCCCTGCTGATGAAGAGGTTGTCTGTGCACCTTACCCTGCTCCACCAATCAGGTAACCTGCTCCTTCACTGCGCAGGTGCCTGTCATCCAGCAGGGCAGCCAGCCTGGGCCTGTCAACAGCACCGCAGCAGCACTCCCAGCCCCCAGGCCTGCTGGTGGAGGTCCAGGTGCCAGCAGCACCACCAGCGCAGTCAGCTTCCAGGACACACCCTTGGGGCTGCTGTGTGACGCACTGAGCCTGCCTGACCCGCTCCAGCTGCAAGGAGTGCAACTGCAGGGTCAGCAGTCACAGCATGCTGGACATGCGCCGGCAGGCAAACAGAAGCTAGCAGCTGGCCAGCCCCTGCTCGGTGCAGACAGCCTCAGCCCCGCGTTTGCCAGGGAACACAACCAAGCAGTGGCAAACGCTCTGCGTGCTCCAGCTGTGAAGGTGAGGTATGCAGGTGAAAGCCTGTCCCATGTTGCAAGTTCCAGCTGCCAAGTGCTCCCCACTTCCTGGAGCTGCCAAGCGCCCTTCCTGCTTGAAAGCCACAAGGGACCCAGATGCCCTTCCCTCACCCTTGTGCAACCTCAACTCCACCACTGATCACCCTCTTCTGCCACACCCTGCACAGGACGCACTCCGCCAGCTGTTCTATGGCCCCCTCACGCCTGCTGACCTGGTAGGCATTGCTCATGGCGCCCTCACCGCCTGGGACGCTGACCTAGCCGTTTGGTGTGATCAGCAGGCTCAGCAACAGGCAGCCCTTGCTGACGGCAGCCTGCTCTCACCCAGGCGGCGGCCCCAGTCAGCCCTGCAGCTGACAGGCAGTCCCGCAGGCAAGGCAAGTTCAAGGCTGGAGGCAGGCAGCCCAGGTGGAGGGGCCAACCACCGGCGGCCAGGGTCTGCAGCTGCTGGTGTGAACAGCCCGGGGTCACACCTGAACAGCCCGAGGCGGCAGAGCCCAGGTCTGAGGGTGCCCAAAAGCCCGGGCAACAGGTCACGGGGCGCTGGCAACAGAGGAGTGGCTGCTCCATCTTTCAGCGCAGTGCATGTGTTGGCAGCGGTGCAACAAGCCAACAGCAGCAATGACCTGGTGAGTGCAGTGCCAGGTTTAGTCCCTGCACACATCTGGGCACGCATGACCTTCATGGGGCTGTGCCATGCTCTCAGCTAACAGATACCAGTGTTGGGTGACCATGAGTTTTCTACAGTTCCTGACCCTAGCCTCCTTTTAAATGGCATTGCAGCTACCGTGACTAACTCAGCTACTCTGTCTGCTTTGTGTGGTGCAACCAGGCTGCCTGCCTCCAGGACCTGAGTGTGCTGCAGCTGTGGCTAGTGGTGGGCATGATGCGGCTGGAGGCCAAGCGCCAGACCATGTACAACTTTGAGGTGAGCTCTCGCTTTGTGCTGCTGACGCTTGTGATTAGTTGCATTCTCCCACACACCACAGCTGCACATGATGCTGCTTGCACCCATGTCATAGAGTTACACACCCTCATTGCACCTGATGCCAGCAGGCTGCCAGCTTGATCCGCGCCTGCCACCTGTGCTTTGCTCTGTGCCATGTGGCACCGCAGATGGTGTGGGACGAGTGCCAGAGCATCCGCGCTGACCACGGCCTGCTAAGTTCCATGACGCGTGCGGCAGCCTGGCGTGCATTCGAGGGCCTGTTGGCCTACGGTGTAGCCTTCTGGATCGACCCCGGCGTTGAAGGGCGGGGCCGGGCACTGCAGTACGCCGGGGTGAGCTTGCGGCTTACTCCCCTGGAGGTCACGACTGGGCTGTCGGTGCACGATCAGGCACCGGAGGAGTTGATTCGCTTCGCTGCCATGGAATGCTAGCGGCCCATCGGCGCGGGGGCCTTGTAGGCCGCGCATCAGCCTGCCCTAACAGCGACCCGGAGCACAGCAACTGGTCCATAGATATCCATTACGTGCGCAGGATGTGCTGACCAGGCTGGCAAGTTGGCTGGCTAGCGACACCGCCTATAAACAAGCTGCACTTGAGCTCAGCACCTCCCTCATCAGCCCACAAAGGCAGAACGAGATCCCCTCACTAGGGGTGGCGTCTTGTCTGTATGGAGTTTTGTTCCCTTGCATATAGCCTGGAGTTGGCATGACGAACATGCACTACTTGTAAGCTGAACACGGTTGAAACTCTACACATTGAGGCCATGGCTGCCAGCAGGTAAGGTCCAGACACGTTAGCTGCATCAGGCGGGTGGCCACAGAGCTAAGCGCCCCAGGCAGTAGGTGACAGGACCTGGGCATGCAGCAGCAGGAGTAAGAAAAAGCTATTCTGCATAGCCAGAGACTGGTGCTTGGTTCAAGTGGCCAGCCTGCTGCGCAGTCCACCAGCAGTGGCAACCTATGACCAGGACTCACCCAAGCACTAAGGACTTGGGTTGAATGGCAGCCGCTCCAGGGCTTCACACGTCCAAGCTACCAGATGTTGACGCCCCACCTTCTCTATTGCCTTCCTTGACTGGGCTGCCATGCTGCCACTGCCTCCAGCAGCGCTGAGGCTGAGAGGGCCATACCCAGCTGCCGCACACCAGCACCAGCTGGCTATGGCTGTGATGATGTAGCCTACACCGCTTAAGCCGTCAGCCGTCAGGCTGCTTGGCCGCCCTCTCCCTCTAGGGATTCGGGACTTTCTGCAGCGCACTTCAAAGCAAGGTGTACAAACAAAGGTGCACATGGGGTCAAAATAAGTCATGCAAGTTCTCATTATTGTTCTGAGAAGACATGGCAAACTCCGGCTGCTCCCTGATGGATCTCATGGCAGTGTACTCAAAGATGAAATGCATGGCGTCATCCACTACCCCTTCTGTGCATCTTGTGCATGTGCGATCAATGAAAGTAACCCCCTCAAACCGAGCCTTCTCCACTCCCAAGTCGTTGTTGCCTAACCTGAACCTAGTCAAGCTCGTGCGGACCTCTGTAGAGAGCTGTCTGTTCAGCAGGTGTGGTGCCATGTGATTAGTGCCAATGCCGTCCCCATGCTTACAACGTCTCAGGCAGCCTAGGGTCTCCCTCAAACCCTGCCCAACGCTTCCCCCATCCCTTGAGCCACTTGACTTCCATGGCCTTGGTGCCTAGGACCGTGTCCGGGCTCAAGGTGGACTCACCCCCATCAGCTCTCTGGCGGCCAGCTGGTATTGAGCATGTGAATAATGCCAATGCCGTCCCCATGCTTCAACCATGCAGCATAGGAGCATCCCTCCCAATGCAACGTCTCAAGTAGTCTAGGGTCTCCCTCAAACCAGCCCAACGCCTCCCCCACCTCCCAAGCCACTTGACGTCCAAAGCCTTGGTGCCTAGGGCCATGTCCGGGCTCAAGGTGAACTCACCCCCATCAGCTCTCTGGCGGCCAGCTGGGTGTTATGTGGGTATATAATGCGCCGGATGTGCACCACTAACATCTCGCGAGCACCTATTCCAACGCAACACTGGGATTGAGCACTCCAACTAGCCTGGCAACTCCTGCCTAACTCCGCATCTGCCTTGATCACCCTCATTAGCAGGTCGCTGTGGGATAGTTTGGCAGTGTTCCAGAACTTGCAGGCAGCTCTGAGCCAGTAAAGCTGGAGGGGCAGCTGCCCCAACTCATGCAGCACCATCAGGCCTGACACTGAGCTACGTACCCTGGCAGCAAACCTGAGAAAGCTGAGCATGCGTGTTTGCACTGGGTTGGAGTGCTGCGCACCATGCCTAAGGAAGGCAGTGTCCCATACCAGGCTGCCATACAGTCCCAAGGGTAGCACAAACGCTCTAATGAGATGACACGGGGCATATGGATCATGCAGGACCCCATACTCTCTGGCACGCTTGCACGCTGGCTATGGCTGTACAAAGACAAACTGTGCAGCTGCCCTCCAGCTGCCAGCCCCACACCCCGGCCTGCCACCTGTGCGCAGGATGGTTGAGAACAGGCGCGGCTCCAGCTGCTGCAGCCGGGCGTAGGCCCAGGCCACACAGGCCACGCGCCGGCTGCTCAGCTGCCCCTGCAGGATGCGGGCGGACAGCACGGGGGCGGCGGCACGCAGCAGCGCGGCCTGGCAGTGCTCGTGGCTGGCAAACGCCCACAGCAGCTGCACCAGGCAGGTGCTGCTCAGCTGGGCAAGGGGCGTGGGGAGGGGGCTGGGCTGAGGCGGCCCTCTGGCCAGGGAGTTGCTGGGCAGGGGGGTGGCAGGGCTGGGAGGAGGGGCAGGCAGGGAGAGGGGCAGCCCAGCCAGTGGGCTGGTGCTCCTAGTGCCATGGCCTGACCTGCTGTGGGTAGCTGCCACTGAGCTGCCGCTGCTGCTGCTTGCGTGGCCTGCTGCAGCCATTGCTATGCACATCTTCACCTTGGAGCTGGCAGCGGGACAGCCCCTCTACCCGCACAGCCAGCTCATGGGCACCTAGGCTGGGCAGCTGGGCAGCTTGGTAGCTGGGTGGCGGGGAAGCCCTGGTCAGTGGTAAGGCAACAGGAAGGCCCTCAGCAGATGACAATAGGTTGTTGTCCTGTCCAGGTCTGAGTGCGGGACGTGAAGCTTATCATTGAAGCCACATCTTTCTTGCTCATGTTTTTTGGAACCAAGACTCGGAGTGAGGCACCCTGCTGTGCCCTGGCTGCCAGCAGCTGCAGCTCCACAAGCTCGACAGAGGCATGGGTAAGGTTCAAACACGTCAGCTGTGTCAGGCGGGTGGCCACAGAGCTCAACGCCCCAGGCAGTAGGTGACAGGACCTGGGAAGGCAGCAGCAGGGACAGTGTGGAAGGAGAGGATTGTACATGTATGCAGGCTATGATGTCATTTGACCAAGGCCATTTCCATTGCTTGGTGCAGATGCAGATGATTGGTGTGGGACATATAACAAACCCCAGCAGATTGCCAGGGCATCATGGTGGGTGGCTGTTGCTGCAGCTGGCGCTAGGCTAAAGTCAGGTGCCTGCCTGCTGCCCAGTCCTCCATTCCATCACAGTCCAGCAGCCACCAGAAATGAACTTAAGATGGCCACTACCCCAGGTTCACTGGCTATCCGCACATGGCCATGACTCACGTCAACCGTAGGGTTCTGATGTTGACCGGCAGCCACTCTAAGGCCTCACGGGTGACATCGGGAAGATGGCAGAGCCCCAACCACAGTATTGCCTTCCCTGACCGCGGCTGCCAAGGTGCCAGTGCCTCCAGCAGCACTGAGGCTGAGGGGGGCGGGCCCAGCTGCCGCACCTCAGCACCAGCTGCTGCTGACTCAAACTCCTGGCCATGATTGTAAGTGAACAATTCGTAGATGGAGCTGCAGTTGTGCAGGATGCCTTTGGCGCATGCATGCAAGCTGGCTGCGCAATCCACCTGCAGCTGACTCATTGTCAATGTCTGCAGCTGCGGGCAGTCCAGGGCGGCCAGGTCTCGGGAGTGGATGCTGCTCACTGACAGATAGGTGAGGTGCTGGAACAGGAAGCGTGACAGCTGGCTGCTGGGCTGGAGAGGGCAAAACCGCAGCCCGAGGTCAGTCAGCTGGGGCAGCGTGGCCAACAGGGGCAGGCTGTCACTGGCCAAGTCTTGATTAACTTTCAATTGCTGCAGCTGGGTCAGCTGGGTCAGGGCTGGAAGCCACCTACTGCTACGAAGCGTGGTCAGCTGCGTGCAAGCTGCCAGGCTGCCCTCATCAACCTGCACATGGGCGCAGTGATAAGAACTGCTCATGCCATTCAAATGCCATCTGCAGCACTGACAAATGCCTTCAGCACCTTCAACACCAGCTCATACCTGACTATATGAACAGATTATATCCAGGGACTTCAAAGAAGTGATGTGTTCCAACCCTTTTAGGCGTGGACTGGCTGCAGCTGTATCACTGGCAGGAGTCAGGCTTAAAGTAAGGCTGGACAGGTGTGGTAGGCGCAGCCAAGCCCGGCATACAGCCACATCCACATGGCATTCGACATCCAGGCTCCTCAGCTGTGGCATTGTCGATGAGATCATCTGCAGAGTAGTGTCAGCAGCAGGGGTGTGGCTTGCCTGACACAGTGCATAAGCCATGGCTGCACAGGCTAGGCCATGCCGCCAGCATGCAAGAGAGAGGTGAGTGTAATCATCACAGCGACTCACCAAGGCAGCTGATAGTGGCAAAGCTGGTATCAAGGTGAGGTCCTGGACCCTATGAAGGATAGGCACCAGCTCTTGTGCCAACATTGCAACTGCCAGCAAGGTGGACTGGGTATTTTTTTCTGAGTTATAACCTAAGTATAGCTTGCTAGGGCGCAGCGACGTGCGGGCCAGCCGCTGCAAAACCTCATCGGGTTCATCACTGTCCTTTAAAACAATGTCCAGGCTCCTGACCGAGTCGTCGATGGCTGCACGCAGCTGCTTGCAGACCAGGCGCATTGCCCTGCGGCTGTCAGCATCGAGGTGCAAGTACACAGCGCTCCCCATGCCAGGGAAGCGCTGTAGCACGTCCGACAGCATGTTGAGCGCAGCAGAGGATGGTAACGCAGCGAGAGACGGTCTCAATAAAGTGATTGCGTCTCAGCCACGTGGTTTCTATTTCTGTTTCGCACATCCCTGGATAGAGGACTCTGTCAGCTATGCGGTGCAGCCTGTAACATCAAATATTGTGCAGTGTGCTGAGTGCTATGGCGGCTCAAATCTTGACATACAAAATCATGCCAGCTTTGCCTATGCGGGCCTCGTCGCGAGAGACCGCCGCGACTGACGTGGCCCAGTAGCCTCTGCAAACAGTCAGGGACAGTCGCCGCAGTCAAAACGATTCACATGGCAAGCCAAACCGATGTAACGACGCCCCTCCACCCATGCTCGAAAGTATACAACGCTGCTGCATTGCTTGACCGCTTCGTGAGTAGTACCTACTACCTGGCCACTCGGTAAGGCCACACAAGGTGTGTAGGCCATTGCTACGTTACCTTGCTCGACATGTTGGGTCCGATCCCTCCAGCTCCGCCCTGACCCCCTGCTGCTCAGCTGGAGGGGTGGGCAGCCCAGGGGCAGCACCAGCACCAGCTGCCTGCTGCTGCCAGGGGGGTGCAGCAGGAGGGGGGGGCAGGTCAGGGGCGGCACTAGCACCAACTGCCTGCTGCTGCCAGGGGGGGGCAGCAGGAGGGGGTAGCAGGTCAGGGGCGGCACCAGCACCAGCTGCCTGCTGCTGCCAGGGGGGTGCAGCAGGAGGGGGGGGCAGGTCAGGGGCGGCACCAGCACCAACTGCCTGCTGCTGCCAGGGGGGGGCAGCAGGAGGGGCGGGCAGGTCAGGGGCGGCACAGGTCAGGGGTGACTTTACAAGTGCTGCAAGATGAGCACGCTGCCGGCTGTGAACCATGGGTTTACGTCTTGCATTGACTTGCTAGGGCCAGGGGTCGGGGTGGGGGTGGCGGGATTGAGAGGGGGTGGGAGGGGGTGGGAAAGGGTGGGAAGGGGTGGGAGGGGGCGGCGGGGCTGGGAGGGGCTGAGAGGGAGTGTGTAGGGCTGGGAGGGGATGGGAAGGGCAGTGAGGGGGCTAGGAGGGGCTGGGAGGGGCTGGGAGGGGCTGGGAGGAGGTGGGAAGGGGTGGGGGAGGGGGGTGGCGGGAGTGGGAGGGCAGTGAGGGGGCTGGGAGGGGCTGGGAGGGGTTGGGAGGGGTTGGGAAGGGGGTTGGCGTGGCAGTAAGGGAACCTGGGAGGGGGCGGGAGGGGGTGGGAGGCTTCTGCGGGGGCTGGGAGGTGGTGGGGCTGCAAGGGGGTGCGAGGGGGAAGGGTCCGGGCGGTCGGAGTAGGTCAGAAAACTCTGCAAGGCAGAGTCGGGTCATGCCAAAGGGTGAGGTGGCGGGCCTGGTTGATGGATTGCCGTGCTTTCTTTTCCAGCAGCTGTGTTGTAGAGTTACGAACAAAGTAATAACTCGAAAGTCTAATAACTCAGGGTGGTCAGCTCACCACATGCCAGTTTGTGCAAGGGGGTCCCTTTTTCTGTGTGGCTGCCTAGAGAGACCTCTATCCATTCGCACTTCGCTGCAATGTCGAGTTATTTCTTGCCCAACGATGGCCCTGCGACGCAGCCTGCACAAATAAAAGGCTCGCGGTGCGAGCTTGGCGGGCTGGAATGTGATTGTACTTCCGGCTCGATGCCAAGCGCAGTTCTATCATTGGTGTTTCTACTCACCACTAGAACAATTGACAGTGAGCAGCTGAGGTGTGTTCGCGCTCGCTTGCGCCGGCATGGACTCTGATGCAAGGATTAACGCGCCGCTTGCCAGTAGATGCGGAATAGTTCGCAGGTGCCAATGCAACAAACGCTACCGGAATCGGTGCACTCTATTGCGAGTACTTGCATGAAGATTACCAACCCCATGTTGGGGACTCCTGAATCTTAGACGTGTGACGCCCTGGAGCGGCTGCCATTCAACCCAAGTCCTTAGTGCCGCAGCCACAACCCCAGCAGCTGGGGTGGGGCGCTGCAGCTGCTGCTGGCGCTGAGAGATGGGCAGACCCCCACGTCATATGACGAAAACGCTACGTTTCCCCTACGTTTTGACGTGTTTTTTTAACCCTGCGATAACGTAGCCACCCTCACACGTCGCCGGTAGCCACCCTCACGACAACGCACTCCCTTTACTACAATCTGCATAAACGCCGAGTCAAGACGTGCCTGACGTAGTGACGTGCCTGACGTGGTGACGTGCCTGACGTGCCTGACGTGCCTGACGTGCCTGACGTAATGACGTGCCTGACGTGCCTGACGTAATGACGTGCTTGACGTGCCTGACGTAGTGACGTGATTGACGTGCCTGACGTACAGACGTGCCTGACGTAGTGACGTGCCTGACGTGGTGACGTGCCTGACGTGCCTCACGTGCCTAACGTAGTGACGTGCCTGACGTGCCTGACGTAGTGACGTGCTTGACGTGCCTGACGTGATGACGTGATTGACGTTCCTGACGCAGTGACGTGCCTGACGTAGTGACGTGCCTGACGTGGTGACGTGCCTGACGTGCCTCACGTGCCTGACGTAGTGACGTGCCTGACGTGCCTGACGTAGTGACGTGCCTGACGTGCCTGACGTGCCTAACGTAATGACGTGCCTGACGTGCCTGATGTAGTGACGTGCCTGACGTAGTGACGTGCATGACGTGCCCGTCCTTAGCATATGATATGCCCGTCCTTAGGATATGCTGCCTATCCTTAGGATATGCTGCCCGTCCTTAGGATATGCTGCCTATCCTTAGGATATGCTGCCCGTCCTTAGGATATGCTGCCTGTCCTTAGGATATGCTGCCCGTCCTTAGGATATGCTGCCCGTCCTTAGGATATGCTGCCCGTCCTTAGAATATGCTGCCCGTCCTTAGGATATGCTGCCTATCCTTAGGATATGCTGCCCGTCCTTAGGATATGCTGCCTATCCTTAGGATATGCTGCCCGTCCTTAGGATATGCTGCCTGTCCTTAGGATATGCTGCCCGTCCTTAGGATATGCTGCCCGTCCTTAGGATATGCTGCCCGTCCTTAGAATATGCTGCCCGTCCTTAGGATATGCTGCCCGTCCTTAGGATATGCTGCCCGTCCTTAGGATATGCTGCCCGTCCTTAGGATATGTTGCTCGTCCTTAGGATATGCTGCCTGTCCTTAGGATATGCTGCACGTCCTTAGGATATGCCGCCTGTCCTTAGGATGGGTTAGGGTTAGGGTTAGGGTTAGGGTTAGGGTTAGGGTTAGGGTTAGGGTTAGGGTTAGGGTTAGGGTTAGGGTTAGGGTTAGGGTTAGGATTAGGGTTAGGGTTAGGGTTAGGGTTAGGGTTAGGGTTAGGGTTAGGGATTAGGGTTAAGGTTAGGGGTTAGGGTTTAGGGTTAGGGTTAGGGTTGGGTTAGGGGGTTAGGGGGTTAGGGGTTAGGGTTAGGGGTTAGGGTTAGGGTTAGGGTCCTTAGGATATGCTGCCCGTCCTCAGGATATGCTGCCCGTCCTTAGGATGTGCTGCCCGTCCTTAGGATATGCTGCCCGTCCTTAGGATATGCTACCCGTCCTTAGGAGTTGCATGCCCCTCCTTAGGATATGTTGCCCGTCCTTAGGATATGCTACCTCATTCTCGAACGTCACAACGTCAGCACGTCAGGCACGTCAGGCACGTCAGGCCACCCCCCCACCCCCCGCTTCCTCCCTTCTCTCTTGCCTCGAACGTCACAACGTCAGCACGTCAGGCACGTCAGGCCACCCCCCCCTCCTGCCTTCTACCTTGCCTCGAACGTCACAACGTCGGCACGTCAGGCACGTCAGGCCACCCCCCCCTTCCTCCCTTCTACCTTGCCTCGAACGTCACAACGTCAGCACGTCAGGCACGTCAGGCCACCCCCCCCCTTCCTCCCTTCTCCTCAGCCTCGAACGTCACAACGTCAGCACGTCAGGCACGTCAGGCCACCCCCCCCCTTCCTCCCTTCTACCTTGCCTCGAACGTCACAACGTCGGCACGTCTGGCACGTCAGGCCACCCCCCCTTCCTCCCTTCTCCTCAGCCTCGAACGTCACAACGTCGGCACGTCAGGCTCGTCAGGCCACCCCCCCTTCCTCCCTTCTCCTCAGCCTCGAACGTCACAACGTCAGCACGTCAGGCACGTCAGGCCACCCCCCCTTCCTCCCTTCTTCTCAGCCTCGAACGTCACAACGTCGGCACGTCAGGCACGTCTGGCCACCCCCCCCTTCCTCCCTTCTGCCTTGCCTCGAACGTCACAACGTCGGCACGTCAGGCACATCAGGCCACCCCCCCCTTCCTCCCTTCTCCCTTGCCTCGAACGTCACAACGTCGGCACGTCAGGCACGTCAGGCCACCCCCCCCTTCCTCCCTTCTCCCTTGCCTCGAACGTCACAACGTCGGCACGTCAGGCACGTCAGGCCACCCCCCCCTTCCTCCCTTCTACCTTGCCTCGAACGTCACAACGTCGGCACGTCAGGCACGTCAGGCCACCCCCCCCCTTCCTCCCTTCTACCTTGCCTCGAACGTCACAACGTCGGCACGTCAAGCACGTCAGGCCACCCCCCCCTTCCTCCCTTCTACCTTGCCTCGAACGTCACAACGTCGGCACGTCAGGCACGTCAGGCCACCCCCCCCTTCCTCCCTTCTACCTTGCCTCGAACGTCACAACGTCAGCACGTCAGGCACGTCAGGCCACCCCCCCCCTTCCTCCCTTCTCCTCAGCCTCGAACGTCACAACGTCAGCACGTCAGGCACGTCAGGCCACCCCCCCTTCCTCCCTTCTACCTTGCCTCGAACGTCACAACGTCGGCACGTCTGGCACGTCAGGCCACCCCCCCCCTTCCTCCCTTCTCCCTTGCCTCGAACGTCACAACGTCAGCACGTCAGGCACGTCACGCCACCCCCCCTTCCATCCTTCTCCTCAGCCTCGAACGTCACAACGTCGGCACGTCAAGCACGTCAGGCCACCCCCCCTTCCTCCCTTCTCCTCAGCCTCGAACGTCACAACGTCAGCACGTCAGGCACGTATGGCCACCCCCCCTTCCTCCCTTCTCCTCAGCCTCGAACGTCACAACGTCGGCACGTCAGGCTCGTCAGGCCACCCCCCCCCTTCCTCCCTTCTACCTTGCCTCGAACGTCACAACGTCGGCACGTCAGGCACGTCAGGCCACCCCCCCCTTCCTCCCTTCTACCTTGCCTCGAACGTCACAACGTCGGCACGTCAGGCACGTCAGGCCACCCCCCTTCTCACATAGTACAAGCGTCAAACGTCAACCGTTGCGCATGACGTATGGCAAACGCGAAGGGTCAGTGACGTTCGAAATTGCTCTTGTATATTCAACGTTTAGGCCTCCTCAAGGCGCGTTTGCGTCATATAACGTAGGGGTCTGCCTAGCTCTCCGCAGCAGAAGATGGCAGGGGATGCAGAGGATGGATACGCAGTATGAGTTGACGAGCGTGTTCATAGACACATGCCAGTGTGTGACGACATGCAGAGCCTGTAACATACAAAACCTGGAGGCTTGTGCCAGTGATGCTCCGCCCCTATACGGAATCAACATAGGTCTGCTGCTACTTTTTCAGCATCACGCAGATGTGGACTAGCATGCCACGAACCATCGATGTAAGTGACATGTGACATGAATGCACTGATGCCAGCTGCACCAGGTCACCCGCACCGTGTTCGTTGTGTGCTGTCAAGCCGCAGCTGCCCTCAGGTGACCTTGCTTGGTAGGGGTAGGTCTAGGAGTAGGTGTTTGGGTAGGTCTCAAGTATGGGGAGGGCATTGGCATACACCACATGACACAACACCTGCTAGAATGGCAGCTTGCAGCAAAGGTTTGGACGAGCATTTCAAGTCAATAAATGCATGAGGCATCTTACTGAGGAGGTTGATTTCACTGACCGCGTATAAGCACATGTGCTGTTTGTTAGGGTAGATGGCCTTGAAGTGCGTTCTGACGGCCAACAGCTGAAGCGGAGTCAGCCAAAAGTCAATATGAGATAAGAAGAGGCGTACTGACACCATCCATGATATCCTAGGTGTGCCAAGCACCATGCACACTGACCCAAGTCATAGGCTGGTGCTGGCCTCTACTACAGCAGCAGCTGGCTTTGTGCCCTGCTCCTGCCCATCCCGTCCTGCTCATCAGCACACTTCAGGCCAACCCTGGGTCCTTGCCCTGCGCCAGGCCTGGCTGCTGGGGCTGCTGTGTGCCCCCTGCCCCGCTGCTGCAGCCTGCTGGGCCGCTGAGCCGCAGCCACAGCCCCAGCAGCTGGGGTGGGGCGCTGCAGCTGCTGCTGGCGCTCCTGCATCAGGCGGGCCAGCCGCTGGTGGTAGGCCTCCTCTGAGGCCAGGCCCAGGGTGGAGAAGGCCCAGGCCAGGCACGCCCAGTAGCGCAGCTCGTACCTGCGCAGGCAGGGCCAGGCCAGCAGGGCGCAGCACAGCCAGCACTGGGCACCAGGCAGCAGCGGCGGCTGGGGTGTGACCGGGTGGCACCTCACTCTAGCCAGCTGCCTGCCCCGCACCCGGCCTGCCCCCTGTGGCGTGGCTGCCGCTAGCAGCGCTGCGTGTGGTGCTGGCCAGGGGCCCAGCTGGCCGCCTGCACGCGCCACTCACTGCTCCGCGTGCGCCATGCTGTGGCGCAGGATGGCTGAGACCAGGCGCGGCTCCAGCTGCTGCAGCCGGGCGTAGGCCCAGGCCACACAGGCCACGCGCCGGCTGCTCAGCTGCCCCTGCAGGATGCGGGCGGACAGCACGGGGGCGGCGGCACGCAGCAGCGCGGCCTGGCAGTGCTCGTGGCTGGCAAACGCCCTCAGCAGCTGCACCAGGCAGGTGCTGCTCAGCTGGGCAAGGGGCGTGGGGAGGGGGCTGGGCTGAGGCGGCCCTCTGAACAGGGGGTTGCTGGGCAGGGGGCTGGCAGGGCTGGGAGGAGGGGCAGGTAGGGAGAGGGGCAGCCCAGCCAGTGGGCTGGTGCTCCTAGTGCCATGGCCTGACCTGCTGTGGGTGGCTTCCACTGAGCTGCTGCTGCTGCTTGGGTGTGGTGGTGCAGCCCTGCTGGCCTGCTGCAGCCTGGGCATCAGGTGGCTGCTTTGCAGGCCTTGCAGCACTGCCTCCCCTAGTTTGTCATACAGGTGGTGGTGGTGGTGGTAGCGGGCGCGGGCAAAGGCCCAGGCCAGCAGCACCCAGGTGAAGCTGGCGCTGCGTGGCCTGCATGGGGGAGGGCGGCCAAGAAGCCTAATGACCGGCAGTTTTAGTAAGGCAGCTGTCAATGATTTAGGGGGAGCAGTGCGCTGACACCACCCATGGTGACCTTGGTATACCAAGCACCATGCACACTCAAGTCCATTTTTGGTGGCCTAATTTGCCAATAGTTGAGCATTCCCTCCTACAGCAGCGGCTGGCTGATGAGAAAGCGCCGCGCAGCTGCCAAGGCAACTGCTGCAGCACAACACCAGCTTTTGCTCCCAGCCCAGCCTGCTGGCAGCTCCCTCACCACCAACAGCTTGCCCTGCACCCTGATCTTGAACCCAGGAGGAGACAGTGGCTGCGTTGTCCAAAGCAGCAACCTGCATCATTACTACAATGAACAGCAGCCTCCGCTGACACCTAGGTCAAGGCATCGAAACCAGCAGCAGCAGCCACGTAAAGCAGAGCAGGCCATGGCACCCAGCTACCAGGCCCCCCACCTTGATGCGCACACTGCCATTGACTTCCTCACAGCACGATGTGTTGGGGCCTTGGAGCGGGTGCAGCTGCAAGCACATGGTGGTACCACTGCCACAAAGCCTGGCAGCCCCAAGCCTGCTAGCTTCAAGCATGGCAGCCCTAAGCCTGCCAGCCCCAAGCCTCCTAGCCCCAAGAGTTCGCCTGGTGGCAGGCCAGCCACAGTAGCAAGACTCCCGAAGAGCCCAGTGCTCAGTGTCGGCATGCCGCTGCGCCCAGCACTGGCACTCTGTGTGAGCGAGATGGAGGACATGCTGCACGCCGTGGTCAGGGACGCCACCAGCACCTCCTTGCTGGTCATGGGTCAACCTGGGGTTGGGAAGACCCTAGTGAGTGCTAGTGTGCATCCATCAGCCCCCTGCAGCTCCATGCAGCCACTAGCATGCTGCCCTGGCATCAGATGCTCCTGTCCAGCCATGCAGGATGAGCTCCACCCCTGCCCCAGCATCACTCTCCTGGCTCCCTGTTGATGCCAGATGTCACGGTGCTGCCTGGCTGCAGGCTGTGGAGCGGGCCGTGGCAGCAGTGTGTGCGCACCACAACCGACCTGGGGAGCGCACGCTAGGGGTGGTGCGTCTCAATGGTGGGCTGCACTGTGAGGAGCGCTCTGCCTTCCAGGAGATAGCCCGGCAGCTGTGCGGGTGAGCAGGCCCTGCACTGCAGCTGTGTGATGACTGCGGAGTTGCAGTGGTTGCAGCGGTGTTGACAGTGGAAAGCATGGCTTCCAAGCATGGCGTCATGCAGGGCCCTGAACACAGCATGTTTGGAGAATCCAACCCATAGCCCTTCTTATCTATGGGCAGTACCAGCAACTCGCATCACATGGCAATCTTGTCTCTATGCTGACCTCATCACCTCATCTCAGCCCAAGTCCGTGCACGTCCCGGTTAACTCGTCATGTCTTAGAAATGTCGTTACACTAGGGGCAGCTGGGGCCACATGCTGCATTTAGCACTTGCCCTCTTGCATTGCAGGGAGTTCAACCAGCTGTTCAGCTCCAAAGCCAGTTATGATGAGAACCTTGCCTTCCTGTGCGCCATGCTGGCCTCCCTGCACACCCACATGAAGAGCGTGGTGTTCCTGCTGGACGGCTTTGAGGCATTTGCTCGGGCAAGGGGCAAGCAGCAGCTGTTGTACAACCTGTTTGACGTGCTGCAGCACTCCAAAGTCCAGGTGAGCGCTGACGGGACAGCAGCTCCATGGCGTGCCAACCTGGAAGTCAAGCCCCCTGACAGGACCTGGCTGGCTTCCTTGCTCCCCTGCCAATGTACAGCTCCATGTCCATGCTAGCAGCTGGCAGCAGCCAGGCACCAGCCAACAAGGCTCATGCGCAGGCAGTGCCACCAGGCAATCTAGAAGTCTAGAGCACCTGCCTGGCAACTTGACGTCCTGCCTGGCCAGACTGGCATCCCAGCTCATTGCTTGCAGGCTGCCGTCATTGGCATCACTTGCGCCCAAGATGTGATGGAGGGCATGGAGAAGCGCGTGAAGTCACGCTTCTCACACCGCAAGATCGTCATCACCTGCCCATCACATTTTGAGGTGTGCACAGCACACAGCAAGGCGACAGCAAGCAAGCCCACTACCACCCCACAGCTACTGCAGAGTGCTGTAGTGCCACATGGTGACGACACCTCCCTGAGCCACAGGCTGTCACGTAGCTCGTCTGCATGGTGCTAGGGGAGAAGAGCATGGCATTGTATGACCCAAGGCTAGGGCCCCAGCACCCCTCTTCCCTGCTGATGAAGAGGTTGTCTGTGCACCTTGGGTACCCTGCTCCAACAATCAGGTACCCTGCTCCTTGACTGCGTACGTGCCTGCCATCCAGCAGGGCAGCCAGCCTGGGCCTGTCAACAGCACGGCAGCAGCACTCCCAGCCCCCAGGCCTGTTGCTGGAGGGCCAGGTGCCAGCAGCACCACCAGCGCAGTCAGCTTTCAGGACACACCCTTGGGGCTGCTGTGTGTCGCACTGAGCCTGCCTGACCCGCTCCAGCTGCAAGGAGTGCAACTGCAGGGTCAGCAGTCACAGCATGCTGGACAGGCGCCGGTAGGCAAACAGAAGCTAGCAGCTGGCCAGCCTCTGCTCGGTGCAGACAGCCTGAGCCCCGCGTTTGCCAGGGAACACAATCAAGCAGTGGCAAACACGCTGCGTGCTCCAGCTGTGAAGGTGAGGCATACGAGTGAAAGCCTGTCCCATGTTGCAAGTTCTAGCTGCCAAGTGTTCCCCACTCCCTGGAACTGCCAGGTGCCCTCACTGCCTGAAAGCCACAAAGGAATCAGACGCCCTTCCCTCACCCTTGTGCAATCTTAACCCCACCACTGATGACCCTCTCCTGCCATACCCTGCACAGGACGCACTCCGCCAGCTGTTCTATGGCCCCCTCACGCCTGCTGACCTGGTAGGCATTGCTCACGGTGCCCTCACCGCCTGGGACGCTGACCTAGCCGTTTGGTGTGATCAGCAGGCTCAGCAGCAGGCAGCCCTTGCTGACGGCAGCCTGCTCTCACCCAGGCGGCGGCCCCAGTCAGCCCTGCAGCTGACAGGCAGTCCCGCAGGCAAGGCAAGTTCAAGGCTGGAGGCAGGCAGCCCAGGTGGAGGGGCCAACCACCGGCGGCCAGGGTCTGCAGCTGCTGGTGTGAACAGCCCGGGGTCACACCTGAACAGCCCGAGGCGGCAGAGCCCAGGTCTGAGAGTGCCCCACAGCCCGGGCAACAGGTCTCGAGGCGCTGGCAACAGAGGAGTGGCTGCTCCTGCTTTCAGCGCAGTGCATGTGTTGGCAGCGGTGCAACAAGCCAACAGCAGCAATGACCTGGTGAGTGCAGTGCCGGGTTTAGCCCCTACACACATCTGGGCACGCCTGACCCTCATGGGACTGTGTCATGCTAGCAGCTTACAGATTACAGCATTGGGTGACCATGAGTTTTCTACAGTTCCTGACCCTAGCCTCCTTTTAAATGGCATTGCAGCTACCGTGACTAACTCAGCTACTCTGTCTGCTTTGTGTGGTGCAACCAGGCTGCCTGCCTCCAGGACCTGAGTGTGCTGCAGCTGTGGCTAGTGGTGGGCATGATGCGGCTGGAGGCCAAGCGCCAGACCATGTACAACTTTGAGGTGAGCTCTCGCTTTGTGCTGCTGACGCTTGTGATTAGTTGCATTCTCCCACACACCACAGCTGCACATGATGCTGCTTGCACCCATGTCATACAGTCACACACCCTGAATGCACCTGATGCTAGCAGGCTGCCAGCTTGGTCCGCGCCTGTCACCTGTGTATGGCTCTGTGCCATGTGGAACCGCAGATGGTGTGGGACGAGTGCCAGAGCATCCGCGCTGACCACGGCCTGCTAAGTTCCATGACGCGTGCGGCAGCCTGGCGTGCATTCGAGGGCCTGTTGGCCTACGGTGTAGCCTTCTGGATCGACCCCGGCGTTGAGGGGCGGGGCCGGGCGCTGCAGTACGCCGGGGTGAGCTTGCGGCTCACTCCACTGGAGGTCACGACTGGGCTGTCGGTGCACGATCAGGCACCGGAGGAGTTGATTCGCTTCGCTGCCATGGAATGCTAGGGGCCCAACTGCGCGCAGCAGATTGCCCTGATAGCGAACCGGAGCGCAGCACGTGGCCCATACCAACACAATTCACATGCAGGATGTGCTGACCAGGCTGGCTAGTGGCAAGAACTTTGGCTGGCCAGCAAAGGCATCGCTGGTCGTTCAAAAGGTTGTTTGACCGCATTTCCCGACAATGAGGTCACGTCTATTTGCCACTGCCATTGAAGAAATTGCTCATTCCTCATCAGCCCACAAAGCTCACTAGGAGTAGTGTCTTGTCTGTATGGAGTTTTGTTCCCATGCACATGATATGGACTCCTTCCACCTACACTATTGCCTTACCCCTGTGACAGGGCTATAGACCGGAGTTGGCATGACGAAGATGCAGTATTTGTAAGCTGAACACGGTTGAGGCCATGGCTGCTAGCAGGTGAGGAGGTAAGGTCCGGACACGTCAGTTGTTGAGGAGGGTGTTACCACTTACTTGTTGCTCCCTCTGCTTGCCACATGGTTTCACAGCATGATGCGCACTGGCTTGGAAGGTAGCTAGAATCCCAGCGGCTTGGAAGGTAGCTAGAATCAGCCCCCTCTTCAAGGACACAGACCCCACAGACCCCAACAAGTACAGAATGCTTGCTGTGAGTAGTGTGTTGTACCGCCTGTATGCTAACGTCTTGCGGCACGTGCTGACTGCCTGGTGCATGACACACAAAGTGCTGCCAGCTGAGCAGTTTGGGTTCATCCCGGGACGCAGCACCATGCAACCCATGTTCATTCTGCGCCATCTTGTCCACGCTCAACAGGCTAGCGCAGATGCCAAGCACCGCAAGCTTTTCACTGCCTTCATTGACTTCAAACAGGCCTATGACCACATACCTCGACAACAATTGTGGGAACACTTGCGGGTTGGGGTCAAGCTGCCACAGCCCTTGCTTGCCTGCCTGGAGGGTCTGTATAGGGATGATAGCTATGTGCTGATAGATGGCCCCCACCGCACTCCCCCGGTGACTCCGGACCAAGGTGTTAAGCAAGGCTGCCCCATTAGCCCACTCTTGTTTGCTCTCTATGTTCACGACATTAGTAAGGAGTTCCTGGGTCCTATTGATGCTGTGAGAGTGCAAGGCACACCTGTCACCCACTTCATGTATGCTGATGACCTGACCCTGGTGAGCACCTGTCTGCAAGGCTTTGCGGACAGGAAACACCTTACAGTCAATGTGGGCAAGTCAAAGGTGATGGTCTTCAATGGCAACTCACAAACTGCAGCACCTAGCCGTGGTGAGAGTGTTCTTGTACTTAGGCATGCACTTTTATCCCAGCGCCACCCCTGCTTTTGCTGCCACTCATATGAGGGCTGGCATGTTCCTCGCCATGCGCCAAGAGAGTATGGGTCTTGCATGATCCATATGCCCTGTGTCACCTCATTAGAGCGTTCGTGCTCCCCTTGGGGCTGTATGGCAGCCAGGTATGGATCACTGCTTTCCTTGGGCATGGTGTGCAACTCTCCAACCCAGTGCAAACACGCATGCTCAGCTTTCTCAGGTTTGCTGCCAAGGTACGCAGCTATGTGTCAGGCCTAGTGGTGCTGCATGAGTTGGGGCAGCTGCCCTTGCAGCTTTTCTGGCTAAGGGCTGCATGCAAGTTCTGGAACACTGCCGAACTATCCCACAGTGACCTGTTGATGAGGGTGATCAAGGCAGATGTGGAGTTAGGCAGGAGCTGTCAGGCTAGTTGGAGTGCTCAGTTCCAGCTGGCCGCCAGAGAGCTGATGGGGGGTGAGTTTACCTTGAGCCCGGACATGGTCCTAGGCACCAAGGCTATGGAAGTCAAGTGGCTCGAGAGGTGGGGGAGGCGTTGGGTAGGGTTTGAGGGAGACCCTAGACTGCCTGAGACGGTGCATCGGGAGAGATGTTCGTATGCTGCATGGTTCAAGCATGAGGACGGCATTGGCATCAATCACATGGCACCACACCTGCTGAACAGACAACTCACTACAGAAGTTCGCACGAGCCTGACTAGGTTCAGGTTAGGCAACAGCGGTCTGGGGGTGGAGAAGGCTCGGTTTGAGGGGGTTACTTTCATTGATCGCACATGCACCAGATGCACAGAGGGGGGAGTGGATGACGCCATGCATTTCATCTTTGGGTGCACTGCCACGAGTTCCATCAGGGAGCAGCCGGAGTTTGCCTTGACTTTACAGAACAATAATGAGAACTTGCATGACTTCATGTTGAGCCCATGTGCACCTTTGTTTGTGCACCTTGCTTTGAAGTGCGCTGCAGAAAGTCCCGAACCCCTAGAGGGGGAGGGCGGCCTAGCAGCCTAACGGCTGACGGCTTAAGCGGTGTAAGCCACATCATTCATACACGTCAGTTGTGTCAGGCGGGTGGCCACAGAGCTCAGCGCCCCAGGCAGCAGGTGACAGGACCTGGGCAGGCAGCAGCAAGAGCGAGGTGAAGATATGTTTAATCAGCCTAAGGCTGGTGCTTGGTTCAAGTGTCCAGCCTGCTGCACAGTACACCGGCAACTCACCCAATCACTAGGGACTTGGGTTGACTGGCAGTCGCTCCAGGGCATGTTGTCGCCCCAACCTCTCTATTGCCTTCCCTGACTGGGCTGCCATGGTGCCAGTGCCTCCAGCAGCATTGAGGCTGAGGGGTCCAGACACAGTACAACTGCCCACCAGCTGCCAGCCCCGCACCCCGGCCTGCCCCCTGTGGCGTGGCTGCCGCTAGCAGCGCTGCGTGTGGTGCTGGCCAGGGGCCCAGCTGGCCGCCTGCACGCGCCACTCACTGCTCCGCGTGCGCCATGCTGTGGCGCAGGATGGCTGAGACCAGGCGCGGCTCCAGCTGCTGCAGCCGGGCGTAGGCCCAGGCCACACAGGCCACGCGCCGGCTGCTCAGCTGCCCCTGCAGGATGCGGGCGGACAGCACGGGGGCGGCGGCACGCAGCAGCGCGGCCTGGCAGTGCTCGTGGCTGGCAAACGCCCACAGCAGCTGCACCAGGCAGGTGCTGCTCAGCTGGGCAAGGGGCGTGGGGAGGGGGCTGGGCTGAGGCGGCCCTCTGGCCAGGGGGTTGCTGGGCAGGGGGCTGGCAGGGCTGGGAGGAGGGGCAGGCAGGGAGAGGGGCAGCCCAGGCAGTGGGCTGGTGCTCCTAGTGCCATGGCCTGACCTGCTGTGGGTGGCTGCCACTGAGCTGCTGCTGCTGCTTGGGTGTCGTGGTGCAGCCCTGCTGGCCTGCTGCAGCCTGGGCATCAGGTGGCTGCCTTGCAGGCCTTGCAGCACTGCCTCCCCTAGCTTGTCATACAGCTGGTGGTGGTGGTAGTGGGTGCGGGCAAAGGCCCAGGCCAGCAGCACCCAGGTGATGCTGGCGCTGCGTGACCTGCATGGCCCAGCAGACGGCAGAGGCATAGGGCTGGGCAGGTAGAGCTGCGGTGACCAGGTGGAGGAGCTGGCTGCACTGGGTCCAGCACCTGGCTAGGGGGGAGAGCTGCTGCTGCCACTTGACCTGCTGCGCCTGCTGCTGGGGCCACACCAGCTGCTGCTCCCTGTCCAGCCGCTGCCTCTCCTCTACCATTGGCAGCAAGCTGTAGCAGGGTGGCAGCCCCTCCTCCTCAGCCCACTCCCCATCACCATCCACCCAGCCAGCTGCTGGAGCAGGGAGGCTGCACTGCTGCGCGGCAACAGATCATCACAGGAGTCCAGAGAGGAGCTGGGGCTGGGGCCAGGGCCAGGGCCAGCAGACACACCCACACCTGCATCTGCTCGGCCTCCCTGCCGGCTGCAGCCCAGGCGGGCTGGTGGACTGCGGCACCCAGGCTGTGCTCTGCCAGGCGGGGCTGTGGCAGTAGGGGTGGGCACAGTGCTGGGTGGCGGCCTTGGCCCTGCCCTGCCCACACTCCCAGCCTGGCCTGCCCTCCCTGCACCCAGCCCTGGCCCTGCCAGCGGGCCCTGCAGCAGCAGCTCAGCCACCCGCTCCACCAGCTGCCTGTCCACCACCCTCATCACGGACAGCGCCCACAGCAGGTTGGCCAGCTACGGGCAGGTGAACGCGTCAGCCTGCAGCACTGCCACCCGGGCCACTGCGTTGCCCAGTGGGGCATGGCGCTGCCTGGACAGGGCAAAGCCTGCCAGCAGTGAGGCAGGGCATCAAACAGGCGAGAGTCCACGCCTTGCAGCTGGCAGCGGGACAGCCCCTCCACCAGCACAGCCAGCTCATGGACACCTAGGCTGGGCAGCTGGGTGGCGGCAGCGCCAGACAGGGCATCACACACGTCAGAGAGGGCGGTGAACAGCTGGCTGTGAAGAGGCAGTAGGCTGGGGGTGCCAGCAGGAGGGATGGGGTGCTGGTGTGTGAGAGGGTGAACCGGCAACTTGTGGCTGAACCGGCAACAAGAAGGCTCTGCTGTTCGGGCTGCCAGACCTAGAGCCTAGACCTAGAGCCTAGAGCCTTCACCTAGAGCCCAGGCACACTGGGCCAGTGCAGCTGGGATCATGGCCCTGGCTCGGACCTTAAGCTTGGTAGCCTGCTGGTAGTCTATCCGTCTCTGTCTCTCTACCTCAATTCACTGTTGCTTGCTCTCTAACTCTACCTCTAATTTCATTCAAGTAATTGACAGGTGATGTCGAGTCACGAAGACATGTGGTGATTGTCCCAATGAGAAGCTGTCTAGATGAGCTATGATGCAGAAACTGTTGACCTATGAGGAGTAGCTATGCGGCACAGATGCTGTTCACAACATCCTTGGGCACTTCTGGAAAACAGACCTTCAGCCTGGTGCCGTCACCACAGCAATTCCATTGACCTGTGAGTGAGGGAGCTATGAGGCCACGCTGTTCAGTTCAGCCTTGTGATTTGTTGGGTAACAGACTTTGAGAGAGGCACCCTGTTGTGCCCTGGCTGCCAGCAGCTGCAGCTCCGCTAGATCAACAGAGGCATGGGTGAGGTCCAAACACGTCAGCTGTGTCAGGCGGGTGGCCACAGAGCTCAGCGCCTCAGGCAGCAGGTGACAGTCCCTGGGCAGGCAGCAGCAGGGACAGTGTGGAACGGGAGGATTGTACTGTTATAGTACCATTTAGCCGCAGCAGGAATGACGTAGTGACAGTACATCGCATTGCATTACTATTCACAACAGCACCCTCCCCTGGCGCTAGGTACCCCTGCCTGCTGCTCAGTCCGCCAGCCACCAGCAACTAACCTAGACCCCGGTAAACTGGCTGACTGCACATGGCCATGACTTACCAAAACTTCAGGGATTTGATGTTAAGCGGCAGCCACTCCAAGGCCTCACGGGTGACATCAGAAAGATGCCATAGCCCCAACATCTCTATTGCCTTCCCTGACCGCGGCTGCCATGGTGCCAGTGCCTCCAGCAGCACTGAGGCTAAAAGCACCTCATCACCAGCACCAGCTGCAGCCTGCTGGGGCTCCTGGTCATGGTGAAAGAAATACAAGCTCCGCAAGGCACAGCAGTGCTGCAGGATGCCGCTGGCACATGCACGCAAGCTGGCTGTGCAGTCGACATGCAGACGACTCAATGTGAGTGTCTGCAGTTGCGGGCAGTCCAGGGCGGCCAGGTCTTGGGAGTGAATGCTCATCACTGTTAGTGAGGTCAGGTGCTGGAATAGGAAGCGTGACAGCTGGCTGCTGGGGCAGAGCTGACAGGACTGCAGCCTCAGGACAGCCAGCTGTGTCAGCATAGCCAGCAGGGGCAGGCTGTTACTGGACATTCTGTTTCCATCAGCATCCAAGTGCTGCAGCTGTGTTAGCTGGGTCAGGCCTGGGAACCAGTTTATGCCATCAAGCTTAGTCAGCTGGGTGCTTGCCGCCAGACTGCCTTCATCGATCTGCGCGTGACTAACAAGCATTGCTCATGACATCTTATGACATGCCACTGCCAGCAACACCACAGCACACCTGGCCGTGTAAACAGGTCAGCTGTGTGTCGTGTAAGTGCAGTCAAGTGCACCACCTACTTGACATGTGGAGCGGTTAAGCTTGAATGACCTCAAAGATGTGATATGCTCCAGGCCCTTTAACGGCAGACTCGCTGTTTCATCATCTCTCAGTGTCATGGTAAGGCTGGTCAAGTGCGACAGGCGCTGCCAAGCCCGGCAATCAGGGATATCCACATGGCAGTGGACATTTAGGCTCCTCAGCTGTGGCATTGTCAATGACATCTCCTGCAGAATGGGGTCGGCATGAGCAGGTGTGTGGCTTGCCTGACCTGGTACACAATTGATGGCGGCACATGCTGGGTCATGCCACTTGCGTGCCAGAGCAAGGTGGAGGCGTGCCATCAGAAAATACTGCGCTTACTGCAACCCACCAAGGCCATTGATAGTGGCATTGGACCCCAGAACTGAACGTGCTTGACCCCATGAAGGACGGGCACCAGCTCGTGTGCAGATAATGCCGCTGCCAGCAAGGTGAGTAGTTGTGAACTTTGCTGCTGCAAACCCTGGCAAAACTCCAGCTTGCTAGGGCGTAGCGATGTGCGGGCCAGCCGCTGCAGCACCTCATCGGGGTCGCAACTGCTGGACGATGCGAAGTCTAGGCTATCAACAGCGCCGTCGATGGTTGTACGCAGTTGCTTACAGACTAAGCGCAGTGTCCTACGGCTGTTTAAATCCAAAAGCAGATACACAGCGCTCCCTATGCCAGGAATGCATTGCAGCAAGTCTGGCAGCATCGCGCGAACACCACCACGCGGCAAAGTATTTAGCTACAGCGCAAGGGAAGCGACCACATGAAAAGGAACAGGAGCTTGCAGGAGCTTACATGTGGCTTGCATGACAGGAGGCCAGTGACCGCCCCGATGACCGCTTGACATAGGTCAGGCACTGCGCTGGCAGCAACACTGCAGTACAGCGTAGTGACATGGGCCTGATATGAAGCATAGGTGTTGTCCGAAGTGACCTGCTGCATCTGGCTACCTGCGCCATGTTGACAGTGTGCTGCTAACCTGCAACAGACACGACTTCAGCTGACCTGAGTGGCAGACCTATCTGTAGCTGTATCCGCACTAGCAGGGCCAAGCAGGCAGCCTGTGCACCCTGTGGCAGAGGCTGGAGCCACTGTGCAAGTATAGGGATAGGGAACGTTTCTAGGGGGCTAGGTGTTGCATGGTTAAAGCATGGGGACGGCATTGGCTTACCCAACATCACATAACACCTGCTATAGGTATGAGGCACCTGCTATAGGTACGAGGGGGGTGTCTGTTAGCGTACTCTAGGGTGCATTAAAAGCAGCCCCAAATCCCAAGCGCCCTGACAGCTGTAACGGTGTCAGCCATCTGTCAGTATGAAAGAAAGAAGGAGCAGCGTGCTGACATAATGACCTAGGTAGGCCAAGCACCATGCACACTGACCCAAGTCACTTGTTGCCTTAAAGCTATTTGAAGCTGCCACAACACTAGCTGGTGTTAGCCTAAGTGGTAAGTGATGAAGGATTGCTACCGCCCCCATCCCCTACAGCAGCATCTGGCTTTGTGCCCTGCTCCTCCCCATTCAATCCTGCTCATCAGCTCACTCCAGGCCAACCCTGGGTCCTTGCCCTGCGCCAGGCCTGGCTGCTGGGGCTGCTGTGTGCCCCCTGCCCCGCTGCTGCAGCCTGCTGGGCCGCTGAGCCGCAGCCACAGCCCCAGCAGGTGGGGTGGGGCGCTGCAGCTGCTGCTGGCGCTCCTGCATCAGGCGGGCCAGCCGCTGGTGGTAGGCCTCCTCTGAGGCCAGGCCCAGGGTGGAGAAGGCCCAGGCCAGGCGCGCCCAGTAGCGCAGCTCGTACCTGCGCAGGCAGGGCCAGGCGATCATCATGATAGGATGTATGCTGGGTGGAGAAACCCTCTTTAGTGTACATGGTCACTCAGAGCACTCATAGCACTCACTCAAATCTGCAAGCTTGAACTACCCAATATACAAGCATATCAAGCCTCCAGGTACAGCTCTCTATGTGCCGGGCGCTCGCAGCAAACGCAACGCTGCTCCCCGTGCTTGATGGATAACATGGGTGCACACATCCGCATTATTTACCGTGTGCACACATGTTTCGCCGTGTGCGTGTGCACCTTGTGTTGCAGATGCCCCAACCACAGCATCCCTGGCACTGCCCCTGGTCAGGGCACATGCGTCTAAAGCCGTGCAGCAGCAGCCCCGCGGCTCTCAGGCGATGTACGGCAGCAGTCGGCGGACTGGCTGAACCCTCAGCTGGCAGCTACCCTCAGCGGGCTGCCCCAGCTCCTGTGGCATCAGCCAGGGGCTATCGCTAGGGAGTTGGGTACCTGGCAACTGCATGCCGGCTGGGCCAGGGCCTCCGACAGAAGCAAGGCCAGGAGTTGGGGTCGAGCCCAGTCTGGGGCCAGGTGCCAGATTGGGCGCAGGAAGCAGGCGCAGGACCAGAACAGGGGCTGGGGCAGAGTTCAAATCAGGAGCTGGGGCTGGGCCAGCGGCAGGGTCAGAGGCAAGACCAGGGGCAGGGTCAGAGGCAAGACCAGGAGCAGACATGCATCATTATCAAGCCCTGGGCCTCAGCCCACCCGGCCAAACCCAGCAGCTCTTCCCACTCCTCCCACTCAGCAGCCTCTGCCTGGGCCTGACGGGGAGCAGCAGCTCTGGCCACCCCCCAACACCCCCCTGACAAAGCAAAGGCACTGGCTGCGACGGCGGTGGCAGCAGCATCAGCACCATTGCCAGCAGAGGGACCCACACCGACAAGGTGGCAGCCGCCCTTCTTCTCACCACGAAAGTATGTCAAGCTGGCACGCCCACCCACCACCTGTCTCACCAGCTGGCCCAGGCCCTGGGTGACGCTGTCATGCGCTGGGGGCGCAGGTGGTGTGGGCCCTGGGGCAGCTGGCCTATTCCCCCTCGTAGCCCCTTCTGCAGCACCTATCACACCTGCTGCTGTCAGGCCAGGCAACAGGGGCGCCTTGTGCGGGGGCAGGCCACCTGGATGCCCGCAGCGGTGGAGCAGTCCACGACAGCGAGCACGTCAATCACAGTGCCAGCAGCTTTGTAAACCACAGGAGGCCCAGCACCAGTAGCAGCAGAAGCTGCCCCAGTAGCTTGGGCAGGAGCAGCAGCAGCAGCAGCAGCAGTGGTGGTCCTGCTCCCGCTGGGGGTGGAGGTAGTGGCAGGGTTGCAGGCTTGGATGGCCCGGATGAGTGTTCCCCAGCACTGCCTGATCCAGGAGCAGGGGAGCCAGGCGGGAATAGCTGGGGTGCCCAGGCTGCTGTCGCCTCGTCAGAGGTGGCCTGCCTGGCGCATGGCCTGGCCCGCCCGGGCAGCGGCGACCCTGGGCTGTGGGGGGTGGTGGTCTTCACTAGAGGCAGCCAGCAGCGGGCTGCTGCAGTGGGTGCCCGGGGAGGTGGCCACGCTGGCCTGGGCTGCAGCCAAGGTCGCATCGTCAGTGCCACACCTGCCCAGCGGTGGGGGTGGGTCAGGGGAGCCGGCCCCTCCCTCACCTGGCAGGTCAGGGGAGCCTGCCCCTCCCTCACGTGGCAGGTCAGGGGCTGCTCCTCCTGCTGCTGCTGTGAGGAGTGACCAAGGAGGAGCCACAGCACAGTTACTGCCCCAGCATGGGCAGCCAGCAGAGCAGTTCACTGCACAGACATTGAGCCCTGTGTACCCTGAGCTGCTGCAAGGGCAGCAGCAGCAGCAGCAACGGCAGCTCCCTGATGGCCAGGAAGAGCGGCAGCTGCAGCCAGTCCGAGCCCACCTGCAGCAGCAGCCACAAATACAGAGGGAACAGACGCAGTAAGCTTTTCCACCAGTGCAGCGCAGAGCAGGCTGGAGGGGAGCATGCATTGCCCCAGCGGTCGCTCAGGGTAAAGGAGGCACCGCTGCAGCAGGCTGTTGCCAGCTGCCCACCCTTCCAATTCTGCTGCCTAAACCTGTGCTGCCAGGGTTGAACCAGGGATCCAGACCATGCCACCTTCTGCCCATCTCCAGCCCCAACCACAACAGCAGCCCCAGCCCCAACCCAGCCGTGAGTACGCAACACCATTTCCCCACTCACGAGCTGCACAGCCCCAGCAGCAGCTCAGACCGCAGACCCCTCCAGCGCAAGCCACCCTGCCTGTGCAGGCACCGCACGCTGCCCCTGCAGCACCTCAGCCCCAGCAGCCACCCCAGCAGCCACCCCAGCCCCAACCCAGTGCTCAGAACACCCATCACACTGCTGGAACTCCTGGTCTCAGTGCCCAGACACAGCCCCAAGTCCTCCTCCCTGCCCCTCCTCGGCTGCTACCTACCTCCTCTGCCTAGCCCTAGCCCTGACCCTGGCCCTCGCCACCGCCACCTAACGCCAGCTGCAGGCCTTGGTCTTCCGGTTAGGCCTCCACGCTTCAACACCTGGGAGTTTCGCAACCTGCTGTGGGCAGTAGCGAAGCTGGGCTGCAAGGAACCCGCTCTGTTCCAAGCTGCCCTGCCCCACCTGCAGCAGAAGCTGGCCACAGGGCAGGTCACCCCACAGGATGTCAGCAACAGCGCCTGGGCATACGCACGGGCAGCACCCCACCCCTGCGGCCTGCTCCTCATGCAGGCCATCACCACCAGTGGCTTGCTGCACGCAGCACACAGCACAGCTCAGAGCCTCAGCCCGCTGCCTGCTGCATGGCCACTGCTTGCATATCAAGCCAGGCAGACGGTTGAGATCAGCGGTGTGGAGCCTCGGCTGCCAGCACAGGGAGCAGCCAGGCTCAATACAGCCAAAGGGCGAGGGCGGAAGCAGGGGCGGCGTCAGGGGCAGGAGGTGGGCGATGGGCGTGGGGCAGGGGCGTCCATTGGCGCTCAGGCCGCCTCCCCGGCCCTGCCTCCCTTCCCCTTCTCCCTCTCCGCCTACAAAGACCAGGAGCTGTCCAACCTGGTGTGGGCAGCGGCCACCCTGGGCTATGCTGACAGAGGGTGGCGGCTGCGTCGCGCAGTGGCAGGGCAGCTGGTGCAGCGCAGTTCACGCCTGAGACCCCAGGCTCTGGCTAATGCCGCATGGGCCTGCGCCAAGCTGGGCTACACAGACAGTGGCTTCTACAAGGCCATGCTGCTGTCAGCCGGGCCACGGATGGGTGCCTACTGCCTCACATGCAGTTTTGCGCATGCTGCAAGTCATGGGGTCACACTCAATCCCTACCAGGTCACACCGAACCCTCATCACACACATGTCAAGCTGAAGTGCTCACATCCCAGCGTCACCATCTACGTCCTAAAAATATTCATACCAATGTTGCATGAGGTTTACTTCAATTGTAGTGACCTGGGGCAGTGGCAGGTGTCAGCCTGGTCTCCCCTGCTGGTGGCGCTGCTCCTGCCTGCAGCCCCATGAGTTCAACACGCAAGATCTGAGCAACCTGATGTAGGCCCTGGCCACCTGCCTGCACACCACTGGCCAGCTGGAGCTGGATGGACCCCAGGTTCAAGCCCTGCTGGCTCTGCTCCAGGCGGTGGGGCTCAGAGCCAGGGCCAACACCCCCGCTGCACTGGCCCAGTGTGCTTGGGCCCTAAGTCAGCTCACACTCTTGCAGCATGAGGCGGAGGCAGGACAAACTGAACAGCAGGGGCAGCCACTGCAAGTGCAGCATCAGCAGAGCCAACAGAGGGCGCCCTCCTTGTTGCCTGTTCAGCCTCAAGACAGACCAGGCCCCCACCATCTCCCTCACATACACCAGCACGAGTGAGGCTAGGTACGCTAACAATCACAAAATGTGCATATGTGCGGTCAGTGAAATCATCCTCCACAGTAAGGTGCCTGAAGCCCCATGTTGACTTGAGAAACTGCTCGTTCAAACCTCTGATGCAAGCTGTTATTCTAGCAGGTGTTGTGTCATGTGGTGTATGCTATGCCCATCCCCATGAGACCTACCCAAACAACCTAACCTACCCCAACCAAACGAGGCCACAAGCAACGTGTGGCTAAAGCGGCTTGACGAAGAGCACAGTGCAACTAGCCTGATGAAACACAGAAATCTACACAACCATGTCACACGTCACTTACACTTAAGCTGTCTGTTTCGTCAAAGCTGTCTCTTTTGCTGCGTCTATCACCCATGAATCATTATTTTCCGGCACAGCGACGGGTCATTTTGTCTGACAAGCTGGACCTAATCATGCCGGGACTTATGAACGTTTTTCAAATGTCCACCTTGAATGCGTGGGTCGGTGTAGGTCAAAGGTCAAATCTTGGCAACCATTGTGCCAACATGCTACCAGACTTGCTGCCCTGGCATAGGCAGCTCTGTGTACATGCTCGCGCTGCGTTGCCATCCTCTGCTGTGTTCAACATGCTGTCAGACATGCTGCAGCGCTTCCCTGGCATAGGGAGCGTTGTGTACCAGCACCTCGATGCTGACAGCCGCAGGGCAATGCGCCTGGTCTGCAAGCAGCTACGGGCAGCCATCGACGACGCTGTCAATGATCTCGAGATTGATTCAATAGACAGTGATGATCCCGATGAAGTGTTACAGCGGCTGGCCCGCACATCGCTGCGCCCTAGCAAGCTGTACTTGGGAAGATACCTAGAAACAAGTCATCAGCCCACCTTGCTGGCAGCTGCATTGTTGGCGCAAGAGCTAGTGCCTGTCCTCCATGAGGTGCAGCACCTCACCTTGTCTTCAGTGTTGCCACTATCAACTGCCTTAGTGAGTCGCTCCTGCTGATGGCAATCACATCTCTCTTGCATGCTGGTGGCTTGGCCCTGCCTGTGCAGCCATAGGTGATGCACTGTGTCAGGCATGCCACACCCCTGCTGCTGACACTACTCTGCAGGTGATGTCATCGACAATGCCACAGCTGAGGAGCCTGGATGTCGACTGCCATGTGGATGTCTCAGTGTGCCGGGCTTGGCAGCGCCTACCACACCTGTCCAGCCTTACTCTGTGCCTTACTCATGTCAGTGATACAGCTGCAGCCAGTTTACTTCTCAAGGGCTTGGAACAAATTACTTCCCTGAGGTCCCTGGATCTGACCCTTGCAAGTGGTCAGGTACGGCTGGTGTCACTGGTGCTAATGGCATTTGAAGGCCTGAATAACTCTTATTGCTGCGCCCATGTGCAGGTTGATGAGGGCAGCCTGGCAGCTTGCATGCAGCTGACCGCGCTTCATGCCTCATGGTTTCCAGCCATGACTCAGCTGACCCAGCTGCAGCAATTGGGAGTCGTTAAAAATTTGACCAGTGATATCCTGCCCCTGCTGGCCACGCTGCCCCAGCTGACTGACCTAAGGCTGAACTCCTGCCCTCTTCAGCCCAGCAGCCAGCTGTCACGCTTCCTGTTCCAGCACCTGACCTATCTGTCAGTGGACAGCATCCACTCCCGTGACCTGGCCGCCCTGGACTGCCCGCAGCTGCAGACACTCACATTGTCGGAGTTGCAGGTGGACTGCGCAGGCAGCTTGCGTGCATGTGCCAGTGGCATCCTGGAGCACTGCAACGCTGTGTCGGGCTTGCTGACTTACAACCATGGCCAGGAGTTTCAGGAGGCAGCAGCTGGTGCTGGGGTGCGGCAGGTGGGCCCGCCCCCCTCAGCCTCAGTGCTGCTGGAGGCATTGGCACCATGGCAGCCGCGGTCAGGGGAAGCAATAGAGATCTTGGAGCTATGGCATCTTTCTGATGTCACCCGTGAGGCTTTGGAGTGGCTGCCAGTCAACATAAATTGCCTGACGTTTGTGTGAGTCATGGCCATGTGCCCTTAGCCAACTTGAGCAAGCCAGCGGGTCGGCTGCTGGTGGCCTGTGCAGCAACCAGGGCATGCAGGTTGGCTGTTGTGGCTATGAACTGGTGTGAGTCATGGCCATGTGCACTTAGCCAGCCTGTGCAGCCTGTGCAGCATGCAGGTATGGCCTTGATCGAATGGCATCATAGCCTGGATAACAGTACAATCCTTCCCTTCCACACTGTGCCTGCTGCTGCCTGCCCAGGTCCTGTCACCTGCTGCCTGGGGCACTGAGCTCTGTGGCCACCCGCCTGACACAGCTGACGTGTTTGAACCTCCCCTCCTCCCCTGTGGCGCTAGTGGAGCTGCAGCTGCTGGCAGCCATGGCAAAACAGGGTGCCTCACTCAAAGTCCTTGTCCCACAAGTTACGAGCAAGAAAGATGTGGCTGCACTCAAGAGCTTCACTTCCTCCACTCAGAGCTGGACAGGACAGCCAGCAATCAATATTGGAATCAGTTACAGCTAAAGGTGTAGATGTGCATATGTAGCAGCAGCTGCATTGTAATGCGTCCTTCTTGTTGCCTGTTCAGCCTCAAGACAGACCGGGGCCCGGACCAGGCCACCCTCTCCACCTCACACCCACCAGCACACCATCCCTCCCGCTGGCCCCGCTGGCCTACTCACAGCCTGTCCCCCAGCCAGCTGACCGCCACCCTCTCTGACGCGTGTGTTGCCCTGTCTGGCGCTGCCGCCACCCAGTTGCCCAGCCTAGGTGCCCATGAGCTGGCTGTGCCCCGCTGGGCAACGCAGTGGCCCGGGTGGCAGTGCTGCAGGCTGAGGCGTTCACCTGCCCGCAGCTGGCCACCCTGCTGTGGGCGCTGTCCGTGATGAGGGTGGTGGACAGGCAGCTGGTGGAGCGGGTGGCTGAGCTGCTGCTGCAGGGCCCGCTGGCAGGGACAGGGCTGGGAGCAGGGGGGAGGCCAGGCCGAGGTGTGGGCAGGGTGGTGCAGGTGTGGGTGTGTCTGCTGCCCCTGGTTCTGGCACCAGCCCCAGCTCCTCCCTGGACTCCTGTGACGACCTGTTGCCCCGCAGCAGTGCAGCCTCCCTGCTCCAGCAGCTGGGCTGGGTGGAGGGCGATGAGGAGGAGGGGCTGCCACCCTGCTACAGCTTGCTGCCACTGGTGGAGGAGCACAGGCCTGCCCCCCTCTGCTGCGCTGTAGCCCCTGTCTGCTGGGTCATGCAGACAACGCAGCGCCAGCTTCACCTGGGTGCTGCTGGCCTGGTCCTTTGCCCGCACCCGCTACCACCACCACCAGCTGTATGACAAGCTAGGGGAGGCAGTGCAGCAAGGCCTGCAAGGCAGCCACCTGATGCCCAGGCTGCAGCAGGCCAGCAGTGCTGCACCACCACACCCAAGCAGCAGCAGCAGCAGCTCAGTGGCAGCTACCCACAGCAGGTCAGGCCATGGCACTAGGAGCACCAGCCCACTGGCTGGGCTGCCCCTCTCCCTGCCTGCCCCTCCTCCCAGCCCTGCCAGCCCCCTGCCCAGCAACCCGCTGGCCAGAGGGCCGCCCCAGCCCAGCCCCCTCCCCACGCCCCTTGCCCAGCTGAGCAGCACCTGCCTGGTGCAGCTGCTGTGGGCGTTTGCCAGCCACGAGCACTGCCAGGCCGCGCTGCTGCGTGGCGCCGCCCCCGTGCTGTCCGCCCGCATCCTGCAGGGGCAGCTGAGCAGCCGGCGCGTGGCCTGTGTGGCCTGGGCCTACGCCCGGCTGCAGCAGCTGGAGCCGCGCCTGGTCTCAGCCATCCTGCGCCACAGCATGGCGCACGCGGAGCAGTGAGTGGCGCGTGCAGGCGGCCAGCTGGGCCCCTGGCCAGCACCACACGCAGCGCTGCTAGCGGCAGCCACGCCACAGGGGGCAGGCCGGGTGCGGGGCAGGCAGCTGGATAGAGTGAGGTGCCACCCGCTCACACCCCAGCCGCCGCTGCTGCCTGGTGCCCAGTGCTGGCTGTGCTGCGCCCTGCTGGCCTGGCCCAGCCTGCGCAGGTACGAGCTGCGCTACTGGGCGCGCCTGGCCTGGGCCTTCTCCACCCTGGGCCTGGCCTCAGAGGAGGCCTACCACCAGCGGCTGGCCCGCCTGATGCAGGAGCGCCAGCAGCAGCTGCAGCGCCCCACCCCAGCTGCTGGGGCTGGGGCTGCGGCTCAGCGGCCCAGCAGGCTGCAGCAGCGGGGCAGGGGGCACACAGCAGCCCCAGCAGCCAGGCCTGGCGCAGGGCAAGGACCCAGGGTTGGCCTGGAGTGCGCTGATGAGCAGGATCGAATGGGCAGGAGCAGGGCACAAAGCCAGCTGCTGCTGTAGGGGGCCTACCACCAGCCTGTGTTGTGGCAGCTTTGACAGCACGAAGACAACAATAGACTTCAGTGTGCATGGTGCTTGGCCTTCCTAGGTCGTCATGGGTGGTATCAGCACGCTGATCCTTCTTTCATATTGACTGATGGCTGACAACACTACAGATGGCAGTCAGTAGCCTGCTTGGCCGCTGGCTGCTGATGACCTGACCATGGGCTGCAGCGGCTGGTCTGCCAGCTACAACATGAAACACCTTATGATCAATGTGGGCAAGTCAAAGGTGATGTTCTTCAATGGCAACTCACAAACTGCAGCACCTGGCATGGTGGTGTGAGAGTTCTTGTACTTAGGCATGCACTTCAATCCCAGCGCCACCCCCTGCTTTTGCTGCCATTCATATAAGGGCTGGCATGTTCCTCGCCTTGCACCAGGCATGCAAGCGTGCTAGAGAGTGTTGGGTCCTACAGAATCCATATGCCCTGGGTCACCTCATTAGAGCGTCCTTGGGCACGGTGTGCAGCTCTCCAACCCAATGCAGACACGCATGCTCAGGTCCCTCAGGTTTGCTGCCAGGGTACGTAGCTATGTGTCAGGCCTGATGATATTGCATGAGTTGGGGCAGCTGCCCCTCCAACTTTACTGGCTCAGGCCTGCCTGCAACTTGTGGAACACCACCAAACTATCCCACGGCGACCTGCTGATGAGGGTGATCAAGGCAGATGTGGAGTTAAGCAGGAGGTGTCAGGCCAGCTGGAGTGCTCAAGTCCAGCTGGCCGCCAGAGAGCTGATGGGGGTGAGTTTACCTTGAGCCCGGACATGGTCCTAGGCACCAAGGCTATGGAAGTCAAGTGGCTCAAGGGATGGGGGAGGCGTTGGGCAGGGTTTGAGGGAGACCCTAGGCTGCCTCAGACGTTGTAAGCATGGGGACGGCATTGGCATCAAGCACATGGCACCACACCTGCTGAACAGATAGCTCTCTTCAGAAGTTCGCACGAGCTTGACTAGGTTCAGGTTAGGCAACAGCGGTTTGGGGGTAGTAGTAGTCTACATATAAAAAACTTAAGGGTGCAAGAAAAATGTGCTCGGAATGGCCTGCGATTCAACGTGCGACCTCTCCTAACTTCAAACCCGCATAGTACATCGAGGAAACCGAGCGCGTCTCATTGTGCGGTAAGATCGAAAGTCGTTCTAAATTTTGGAGGCCTTAAAAATAGAGATGAGTAGTGGGTCTGGTAGAGTAGATGCCAGCGCGTCTACTCGCGATGTTTCGTTTTGAATGGTCTGGCCGGCCCGTCAACCAACAGCCCAGTCAAACACCCCCTACCCCTGCGGAGTACAGCCCCGGCCCAATTGAACATGGCACAGGTTGGTCTGACAACCGCAGTCCAGGGCCAGAGTCCATGGACGGATGCGGCGCTGGCCGTGGCGTGCACGTTCAACGCGTTGCACGTTAAACGCACGTTATAAAGTGTGCACGTTAAACGCACAGCCTATGCGTTGAAACATGTTCAGCCTCTGCTTCAGCGCGAGGTAGCCTCACGTCCCCAATGCACCTGGTGGCAGGTGTCTAGCCCCGAAAAGCAGCCAGGCTAGCAGCAGGGGCATCAGCAGCAGGGGCATCAGCAGCAGGGGCAGCAGCAGCAGGGGCAGCAGCAGCAGGGGCAGCAGCAGCAGGGGCAGCAGCAGAAGGGGCAGCAGCAGCAGGGGCAGCAGCAGCAGGGGCAGCAGCAGCAGGGGCAGCAGTAGCAGGGGCAGCTGGGGCAGGGGCAGCAGCAGCGGCAGCAGCAGGGGCAGCAGCAGGGGCAGCAGGGCAGCAGCAGCAGGGGCAGCAGCGGCAGCAGCAGCAGCAAGGGCAACAGCAGCAGCAACAGCAGAGGCAGGGGCAGCAGCAGCAGCAGGAGGGGCAGCAGCAGCAGTAGCGGCGGCGGCAGCGGCAGCGGCGGCGGCGGCAGCAGCAGCAGGGGCAGCAGCAGCAGGGGCAGCAGCAGCGGGGGCAGCAGGGGCGGCAGTAGCAGGGGCAGCAGCAGCAGCAGGGGCAGCAACAACAGGGGGGCAGCTGGGGTAGGGGCAGCAGCAGCGGCAGTAGCAGTAGCAGCAGGGGCAGGGGCAGCAGCAGCAGGGGAAACAGCAGCAGGGGCAACTGGGCAGCAGCAGCAGGGGCAGCAGGGGCAGCAGCGGCGGCGGCAGCAGCAGCAGCAGCAGGGGTAGCCAACGGCCTCATTGTCACCAGTTTGCGCCAACATGTCATCAAGGCCAAGATCGTGACTGACAGCCTTTGCCATATGGATAGCGAGGCGTTCTAGACATTGACGTCTGAGCCGTGTCAGTTTCCTGTTTTGCCGGCCTTTGCCATGACCATCAACAAATCCCAGGGGCTGACATTTCGACATGTTTGCGTCTTCTTGCCCAGCCCCGTGTCTTCAAACAGACAACTCTATGTGGCCATGTCGCGTGTGGGCGTCAGGCCAGCACGTGCCCCACCCGGCGCAATGTGGTGTACACCGAAGTGTTCGATGCCTGCTGCCGACACTGACGAGAATTTGTAGAAGCACATGTCACGCACCACGCCCGCATTGGCACAACCAACCACACTGTGACTATACATTGTGACGTGTCATGCCAGCATCATTAAGAAGGTCGAGGGTGGAGGAGGCGTGCATGGTGATATCTGCCCACACATTGTATGCCAGGTTCACGCCCAGGTAGTGCATCATGTACACATTCGATAGACCTTAGGACAGGCATCCCGTGTAGCCAAGCGAGTCCTCTACCCAATGGTGTGCTTCGATGCTCAATCGGCAACCTGAGCGAGAAATAAACCTCGTGTAAAGGACACACCCTCTTTTCAAGAGAGTTGGGAGGCTCTGACTTTCTGTCCGTCCGATGTGGGACGGGCCTACTGTACTAGTAGTAGTAATTACACTAAGGAGTGCTTGGGTGGATACGAGCTACCCCCCAAAGGTAAAAGTCAGGCGACCCCAACTAGCAAAAAATGACAGGAAATGATAGGAAACCGACCCCTGGTAATGAAAACGACGCCGCGCCTCAGCCACGTGGTTTCTATTTATGTTTCGCACATCCCTGGATGGAGGACCCTGTCAGCTATGCGGTGCAGCTTGTAACATTAAATATTGTGCAGTGTGCTGAGTCAGGCCGCCCCAACATGGGGTTAGTAATGTTCATGCGACTACTCTCTGAATACCGCATCGTTTTCAATAGCGCTTGTCACATTGGCAGCCACGTTTTAGTCCGCGTAATCTGACCATCAGCGCTAGCCATTGGAGTCTTTGCTCGCGTACTGCCACATGTGCCCGCGAACAAATCACAGCGGCGATATGGGCCTCCTTGGCACCGTGAGCCACATCGTTGTGGACCCATCTACCTAGCGTAGTGAGCTGGTTGTGCACAAATGGAATGTCCGGCCAACACCCGTCGCGATGCCTGCCAGGCGTGCAGGGCACCTAGACGGGGTGATTGGAACATATATTCGTGTTCGGTTCTCGCCGAATACACCATTTGGGTCGGCGCACACTAAGGTATCACCGGCTTACACCCCCCCTCCTCCACTGTGTCCTCCACTGTGTCGCACCCGTTGCACCTAGAGGAAAACGGACACGAAATGTTTGTTCTTGACCCAATGGCGGATCTCTTGAAACAAACCGCACATCAAACAACCCAGGCCTCTATCAGTTTGACATCTTCAAAGTGACATGATGTTCTCCAAGCAGAATCAGGGCCACGGGGCTGTGGGGTGGCAGTTGAGCTATGAAACTTTGCACGCAGGTGGATGGCATGTAGGGGAGTATAACTCTCAGAGGAGACGAGGCCAGATTCGGTCATGGTGTGGTGTTGTGTGACTGACTGCATGGCCCTGGCCCTGAAATCGGCTAAGGGAGTTGGTGGTCACCGACCAAAGTGAGCTTTTGGCTTAGCTGAGTATGAGCGTTTGTAACACTGTCTGGGAGGAGCTTAACCTAGTAAGTAGCATGTTGTAAGTCCATATGGCTGAGCTGTGGCATTGCCCTCCAGGTATGGGGGGGAGGTGGGCCCGGTGCCACATTCCCGTGATCGTTCTCCGATCCGACTGTTGCTGCCGACGCGCATGCTCGCGTAGAGCAGCCAAAGCGGCGCGGGCGGTCGTAGCGATGACTGCATGCCCCGCAACGGCTTGAATTTGAATCACCAACTTTGATGCTTTGCTGTGCACGACCTATTGCGTGCATAATAATTCTGGATGGGTGAACGGTAGCTGGCAGAGTTGGCTACATGGTGAATCATTTAGCATAACATTTGGCGCAGTGAGTGCAGAGTTACAGCCGTTCTACTGCCAGGGGTCGGTTTACTGTCATTTTTTGAATGTTGGGAGCGCCTGATGCTGAGTGCTATGGCGGCTCAAATCTTGACATTCAAATTCATGCCAGTTTTGCTCATGCGGGGACCGACCACGCGACCGACCGCCGCGACCCACGTGGCCCAGTAGCCTCTGCAAACAGTCAGGGACAGTCGCCGCAGTCAAAGCAATGCACATGGCACGTCAAACCGATGTAACGACGCCCCTCCACCCATGCTCGGAAGTATACAAGGCTGCTGCATTGCTTGACCGCTTCGTGAGTAGTACCTACTACCTGGCCACTCGGTAAGGCCACTCAAGGTGTGTAGGCCATTGCAACGTTACCTTGCTCGACATGTTGGGTCGGATCCCTCCCGCCCGCCCTCCGCTTGCGTGTCGAGCTTGTGTCCAGCTCCGCCCTGACCCCCTGCTGCTCAGGTGGATGGGTGGGCAGCCCAGGGGCAGCACCAGCACCAGCTGCATGCTGCTGCCAGGGGGGTGCAACCGGAGGGGGCAGCAGGTCAGGGGCGGCACCAGCACCAGCCGCATGCTGCTGCCAGGGGGGTGCAGCACGAGGGGGGGGCAGGTTAGGGGCGGCATACAGGGCGGCTACTGTGTTGCAGATATGGGCCATGACAAGACCCTTCAGCTTGGGCTTCAGCCACCCCTTCATAAGCTCCTGCTGGTGGAAGCGAAGGTAAGCTTGCAGCTCCCTGACAGATAGCTTCTCAGCCTCCTCGACAGTGGTGTGGCTGTAATCGCGCCCATCATAGGTCAGAGCATATGCTGCAGACAGTCTATGCTGCCCCTCATGGTCCCCCACATCAACCACCACCTGTCCCACTCTATGAGTTGCTGCTGCAGCTTTCATCTCCGCCTTTGCTATCCGTCGGGCCATAGCTGCTGCTGCCTCCTCACGTCGCACTTCCTTGCGTAGCTCTGGCAGCCGCTGTGCAAAGTCAAGCACGTCCACGCCGTCAATGGCATTGATGTGGGTACGCATGGACATGAGCTCAAGCAGAGCTGGTAGCTCCATGAACATGCCCGTCCCATGCTTGAGTAGCTGCAGCAGGGACTCCACAGGGGCATTGGAGATTGGGCAGGCAAGGTAATACACCTCCAGATGTAGCGCTTGCAGTTGTTGCTAGTCCTGCTCACTCAGCGCGCGCATGTCGGCCATGTCACGGATTAGCTCTTTATGCTTCTCCCATGTGCCATGCGCGTCCCACACACGAGGGTCACACATTGGCAGCCGCTGCCCTGTCCTCTTCTGTTGCTGGCCCTCCACCTCCTGCTGTTGCTGCTGGTCTTCCTGTTCTTGCTGCATCCTCTCTGCATGGCTAACCACCTCTACTAAAAGACTGAGGAGAGAACAGAGAAAAGGGGAAAGAGAAGGGGAACAACCTAGAAGAGAAAGAACTTGGAGAAGGAAGGGGAAAGGAGCTAAAAGGAAAGGGGGGAGATCCCCGGAGGGACCTCGACAAGCGGAGGAGCTAGGAGGGCAAAAGGTTGGAGCTAGGAAGGCAAGAAAGCAGAGGGCAGTTAAACACGTTATGAGTCAGTGGGTCTAGGAAGGGTAACTGGGAAAGTGACACTAAGGGATCCGTCTTGAGCCGAAATGAAGGGATGGGGATGGGGGAGGTTCCAGCCAGGAGGGTTGGGATGGACCAGGGTGAAGTCAAGATTGTAGACTTAGGTAGGCACCAGAGGGAGGATTGGTATATGCTCGGTTTCATGACTTCGTTTTGTGAGTGAGGACTTGCATGATTGAGGACTTGCACGAGTGATGACTTGCATGACTTCGTTTCGAGCCCATGTGCACCTTTGTTTATGCACCTTGCTTTGTATTGCGTTACAGAAAGTCCCGAACCCCTAGAGGGAGAGGGCGGCCAAGCAGCCTAACGGCTAACGGCTTTAGCGGTGTAAGCCGCCTATCTTCCATCCTCTGCTGCGCTCAACATGCTGTCCGACATGCTGCAGCGTTTCCCTGGCATAGGGAGCGCTGTGTACCTGCGTCTGGATCGCAACAGCCGCAGGGCAATGCGCCTAGTCTGCAAGCAGCTGCGGGCAGCCATCGACGACTCTGTCAGTAGCCTGGACATTGCTTTAGACGACAGTGATGACCCAGATGAGGTGTTGCAGCGGCTGGCCCGTACATCACTGCGCCCTAGCAAGCTGTACTTGCGAAAGTACTCGGACACAAGTACTCAGCTCACCTTGCTGGCAGCTGCATTGTTGGCACAAGAGCTGGTGTCTGTCCTTCATGGGGTCCAGCACCTCACCTTGTCCTCAGCTTTGCCACTATCAGCTGCCATGGTGAGTCGCTGTGATGATTACACTCACCTCTCTCTTGCATGCTGGCGGCATGGCCTAGCCTGTGCAGCCATGGGTTATGCACTGGGTCACGCAAGCCACACACCTGCTGCTGACACTATGCTGCAGGTGATGTCATCGACAATGCCACAGCTGAGGAGCCTGGATGTCAACTGCCATGTAGATGTCCAAGTGTACCGGGCTTGGCAGCGCCTACCACAGCTGTCCAGCCTTATTCTGACCCTGACCCGTGCCAGTGATACAGCTGCAGCCAGTTTACTCCTCAAAGGCTTGGAAAACATCACTTCTTTGAAGTCCCTGGATCTGTCCCGTTCACGTGGCATGGTACGAGGTGGTGCCGCTTGTGCAGATGGCATTTGATGGCAAGAGCAGCTCTTATCGCTGCGCCCATGTGCAGGTTGATGAGGGCAGCCTGGCAGCGTGCACGCAGCTGACTGCGCTTCGTGGCTGCAGCTGGCTCCCAGCCCTGACCCAGCTGACCCAGCTGCAGCAATTGGGAGTTACTTTAGATTTGGCCAGTGACAGCCTTCCCCTGTTGGCCACGCTGCCCCAGCTGACTGACCTAAAGCTGCAGTCTTGCCCTCTTCAGATCAGCAGCCAGCTGTCACGCTTCCTGTTCCAGCACCTGACCGCACTGTCAGTATGCCACATCCACTCCCGTGACCTGGCCGCTCTGGACTGCCCGCAGCTGCAGACATTGGCAGTGCGTCAATTGCTGGTGGACTGCGAAGCCAGCTTGCGTGCATGTGCCAGCGGCATCCTGCAGCACTGCTGTGCTGTGTGGGGCTTGTCAACCTGGGAGTTTCAGGAGGTGCCTTCAGCCTCAGTGCTGCTGGAGGCACTGGCACCATGGCAGCCGCGGTCAGGCAAAGCTGTAGAGGAGTTGGGACTATGGCATCTTTCCGATGTCACCCGTGAGGCCTTGGAGTGGCTGCCAGTCAACATAAACTCCCTGTCGTTTGTGTGAGTCATGGCCATGTGCACTTAGCCAGCCTGTACAGCAAGTGCAGCCTGTGCAGAATGCAGGTATGGCCTTGATTGAATGGCATCATAGCCTGCATAACAGTACAATCCTTTCCTTCCACACTGTCCCTGCTGCTGCCTGTCCAGGTCCTGTCACCTGCTGCCTGGGGCGCTGAGCTCTGTGGCCACCCGCCTGACACAGCTGACGTGTCTGGACCTCACCTCCTCCCCTGTGGCGGTAACGGAGCTGCAGCTGCTGGCAGCCATGGCAAAACAGGGTGCCTCACTTCAAGTTCAAGTCCCCAACACGATGAGCAAGGAAGATGTGGCTTCACTGAAGAGCTTCAGTTCCTACACTCAGAGCTGGACGGAACAACCAACGTTTGTCGCAATTGTGACTTAGCTGAGCGTCAGCACACTGGAACAGTGCAGCATCAGTCAGCAGGGGGCGCCTCTCTTGTTGCAGCCAAATGGCTGTCCATGTCCAGGGCCTCCCCCTCACCCTTGCATACACCATCAGCAATAGGCTACAGGATCTTCTGTCCGAACCCATCAGGTGGAACACCAGCAACAGCAGGCTATAGAACTTTCTCCCACATCCCAGGAGGTGGCCCTGCCTCCTGCTCCCCCCATCCCTCATGGCCCCCAGCCTGTAGCGTACCCCTCTTCATTGTGTCCTACCCCTCTCCAATCCTCACCAGCAGGGGCAGCCACCACAGCAGGGGCAGCAGCAGCAAGGGGGGCAGGGCCACGGGGTAGGGCCCTGGCTGCCCAGCCCCATGCCCGCTGCTGCCAGTCCAGGCTCGCCCCCCTTGGCTCCCCCCTCTGCTGCGCTGCAGCCCCTGTCTGATGGGCCATGCAGGCCACGCAGCGCCAGCTTCACCTGAGTGCTGCTAGCCTGGGCCTTTGCCCGCACCCGCTACCACTACCACCACCAGCTGTATGGCAAGCTAGGGGAGGCAGTGCTGCAAGGCCTGCAAGGCAGCCACCTGATGCCCAGGCTGCAGCAGGCCAGCAGGGCTGCACCACCACACCCAAGCAGCAGCAGCAGCTCAGTGGCAGCCACCCACAGCAGGTCAGGCCATGGCACTAGGAGCACCAGCCCACTGGCTGGGCTGCCCCTCTCCCTGCCTGCCCCTCCTCCCAGCCCTGCCAGCCCCCTGCCCAGCAACCCGCTGGCCAGAGGGCCGCCCCAGCCCAGCCCCCTCCCCACGCCCCTTGCCCAGCTGAGCAGCACCTGCCTGGTGCAGCTGCTGTGGGCGTTTGCCAGCCACGAGCACTGCCAGGCCGCGCTGCTGCGTGGCGCCGCCCCCGTGCTGTCCGCCCGCATCCTGCAGGGGCAGCTGAGCAGCCGGCGCGTGGCCTGTGTGGCCTGGGCCTACGCCCGGCTGCAGCAGCTGGAGCCGCGCCTGCTCTCAGCCATCCTGCGCCACAGCATGGCGCACGCGGAGCAGTGAGTGGCGCGTGCAGGCGGCCAGCTGGGCCCCTGGCCAGCACCACACGCAGCGCTGCTAGCGGCAGCCACGCCACAGGGGGCAGGCCGGGTGCGGGGCAGGCAGCTGGATAGAGTGAGGTGCCACCCGCTCACACCCCAGCCGCCGCTGCTGCCTGGTGCCCAGTGCTGGCTGTGCTGCGCCCTGCTGGCCTGGCCCTGCCTGCGCAGGTACGAGCTGCGCTACTGGGCGCGCCTGGCCTGGGCCTTCTCCACCCTGGGCCTGGCCTCAGAGGAGGCTTACCACCAGCGGCTGGCCCGCCAGATGCAGGAGCGCCAGCAGCAGCTGCAGCGCCCCACCCCAGCTGCTGGGGCTGTGGCTGCGGCTCAGCGGCCCAGCAGGCTGCAGCAGCGGGGCAGGGGGCACACAGCAGCCCCAGCGGCCAGGCCTGGCGCAGGGCAAGGACCCAGGGTGGGCCTGGAGTGAGCTGATGAACAGGACTGGATGGAAAGGGGCAGGGCACACGGCCTGCTGCTGCTGTAGTAGAGGCCAGCACCAGCTTGTGTTGTGGCAGCTTTGACAGCATGAAGGCAACAACTGCCTTGGGGCAGTGTGAATGGTGTAAGTATGCTTCTCCTGGCCCTAGCTCAAGCCAGCTGCTGCTGTAGGGGATGGGAGCGGTAGCCAGCTGCTGCTGTAGGAGGCAATCCATCGCCACTTGCCACCTAGGCCACCACCACCAACAATTGCCCTGGGTCAGTGTGCATGGTGCTTGGTACACCTAGGTCATTTTGTTAGCACGCTGTTCCTTCTTTCATTTTGACAGATGGCTGACTCCGCTACAACTGTCGTGTCGTGAGGTGGCTTGGCTGCTGTAGGAGGAGGACCAAGGGCACCACACAAGGCCAGCTGCTAATGTAGGGGGAGGAGGGCCAAAGCTCAAACTCCGTTTCAACCCCCCAACTAACAACGTCGTCTTATGGCTATGTGCCAAGTCTCAAGCTGAAAATCTCAAAACTGTTGTTATTTTTTTGCCTAAGTGTTGCATACCCGCCACACCCTCCACCAAAACCTTCTTGTGGCACGTGAATCACGGCTCGGGTGCTACATGTCACAGTGGTGGTCAGCCTGCCTGCTGTTGCTGCTACATGGTCAAGGCAGCATTGGCACTGCAGCTCCATGCAGCAACGCTCCAGCCCTGATGACAGCTCCAGCGCAAGCTTGACGCAGCAGTATCACTAACGAAGTACACGCTGCTGCTGAGTAAACCTCTGCCCTTAACCCACACACTCAGCCCTACCCACCAGCTGGGCTGCTCACAGCAGCTGCACTGCAGACCCTTGCAGCCACCTGCCTGCCTACCTGTGCCCCTCACTGCCAGCTGTGCTACTGGAGGGGGAAGCCCATGTGCAGGTGTGATGAGCCTCTCCATTGGTCAGGTCCCACAAGGTCTCTTTGGCAAAATGTACCGTGAGCCATTTGATGCCGCACTTACACAGCCTTGATCAGCGAGCCTTCCCGATATGCCTACTGCATCAAAGGGCCTGCACGGCCTGGACGCCCACCAACCCTTGCCAAGTGTCCAGCTGGCAAGGTTACTGTAGATGGATGCGGCGTTCTTTTTTAAGCGGGTGCTGGTAGGTACGGTACACAACAGCGCTAGCGCGAGGGCCGGCGGTTATGTCGGTTAACCGGGTGGCTCGCATCTCGCATCGGGCTGCCGCAGCTCGCTCGCAACATGCCTAAGCGTTGCGATGGCCGTACTCCTCCACCACATCAAAGCATGTACTACGAGCATGTCCGAAGGAATTGTTTTTTTCTGGTCTCTCCTTCGACGACATTACTGAGAGGGCTGATGAACGACGAGAGCTTCCTATGCTTTCTTATGCTTCCCTATGCTTCCCTTTGCTGTCCTATGCTTTCCGAGTGCAGTATACGCGACAAAAAGTGACGGTACATTTTTTCGAGCCATTTTACCTGACCTTGTGGGACCTGACCATTGGCATAACGCTGCAAGTGCAGCACATCAGGTCGAGTGTCATGTCCTATCCAAGGCATTGGAACCTTTCTAGCTTCCACGAAACGGTCCATCGCGGCATCATTTACGCAGGTCAGATTTTTGTTTGACCACTTCGCGGTTTTGTAAGAGAGAGTAAGAGTTTTGTAAGAGAGAGTACGGTAGTGTTGAAGACGTAATCATAATATATCTTTATACATACCGTACTCTCCCGATCGATTCCCGAAGCCTCGGAAACTATAATCAGAATATTATTCCCGAGCCAAAATTTTCATTGTTTCAAGTTCCCCGATGGCCAAAGTACGTCAAAAGTTCATTTTGAGAACGTCTTCGTGCATAGAAATAATCAAGCCTCCCACCCTATTAATCTCGCATCAAAAGCACATGATCGACATTGTCGACTATCGAGGTCTCTCTTGACGAGTGAGAAACATCCGGAAGCGTTGTTCATCGTGTATAAGGAGCTCGCGGTGCCGATTAGCAGCCGCGTCGGCGGCACTGATGCCCCGGACCACAAACTGGTCCATTGCTGGCACTTCCGTCAAGGTCAACTTATTGTTTAACCACATCCCGAAGAACAAAAAACTTACATTGTTTACTCTTTCCCGATTTCCCCAAGGGCAATAAACGATTCGGGATAGGGAATCGATCGGGAGAGTACGGTAGTTGGTTTATGCCGCACCCAAAAACTCGCCAAACGAATAAATAAAAATGCGGCAGCCAATCCACAGCCCAGGCCCTGCCTCACCCGTCAACTGGCTGGACCAGGACTGCAACGCAACACTCAGCCTGGAGTGAGTTGATGCAGCAAGTGGTGCCGGCTACAACTGGACAACTGCTAGTGGTCAGACACCATGAAGCGGGGCCCAGGCCTGCCACTCCACCGCCCAGCCTTATCGCTCAGGCACTGCAAGGATGCAGCGAACTCTGCTGTATACGAGGTGTCCAACTGGACTGTCAGCATGCGCCCTTGCACTGAGTGGCCGGCCAGCAGCTGCAGGTCCTCCTCTGAGCATTTAGATGCCTTCTGCAGCTGCAGAATCTTAAGCTGGGTGAGCCGTGTCGCTACAGGGTGCAGGGCATCAGGCAAGAGCGTGCAACCCCTGCACAACACAAGCCAAGGAAGGCACAGGTCATGCACCACAGGGTCCACACAAGGCTTTAAGTGGGGCCGCTTGCATCCTCCAAAAAGTGCTTGCATGGGTGGGAGCTCCCACTAGATATGCTGCTGTTGACAGTGGCAGCAGCGCGGCTCGTGATGGTGCGCAACTGCAGGTGTGCTGCGATCAGTAAAGGATGGCAGGGTGGCTGGTGCAGCAAGGTGCGGCTACTCTGGCTGTTTCAAACTCACGTGAATGATAAAATCTGAAGACCAGTGGGCAGCAGCTCCAGGTGGTTGGCACTGATCTGCTTCTCACCATCCAGCATGAGGCCCATCCCCTCACACGTAGTGCTGAGGGCTGCAGCGGAGGGCTGCCAGGGCGCCAGGGCCTCCAGCACAGCAGTGAGGGTCACACCAGGTCCACAATTCAGCCTCACATAGCCGCAGTGCTTTAGAAGGCTGCCAACGCAGGCATGCAAGCTGGGCACCGAGTCTACACACAGGCACTTGTATGCATCCGACCCTGTACGGAATACTAGGCGCTGTAGCTGGGGGCAGTCTAGGGCAGCCAGGAGGCTTGCATTGATGGACGAAACCTTCAAGAATGTCAGGGACGGGAACAGGAAGCGCTGGCTGCTGCCAAGCTGGTCGGTGCTGACGCAACTCCCCAAGTCCAAGCGAGCCAGGTATGGCAGGGTGTTCAGCTCCATGATAGTTGACAGGCTGTTGATAGTGTGCAAGCTCACATGCTGTAGCTGAGTCAGCTGTGACAGCCCTGGGAAGCTGATTGGGGTCTCCAGTCTGGTCAGCTGTGTGCATGCAGCCAGGGAGCTCTCATCTACCTGCAGGCACAGGCAATATGAGCAGTCCACAGTTGTGGCCACAGATTGTACAAACCCTATGTACCCAATATGTTGTGCGGCCTACACACAATTAAACGTGTAAACGAGCTCATCAGAGCAAGGCATTACCACATGTGAGCAGAGCAGTCATTATTGGGAAGTTGTTCACTGTCTGCCACACCTCAACAGCGCTCAGCTGAAGGGATGTCAGGCCTTTGATGAGCTGCAGCTCCTCAAGCCGTGGTTGAGCTGTAGCAGCTGTGGTACGAACATGATCTATTTGTATGCATAGCAGACTCAGGCTGGACAGCTGCTCCAGGTGCTGCCAAACTCGGCATGACCGATGGTTCACGTGAGAAATGAAAAAGGATAGTTTCTCCAAGCGTCGGAAAATGACAGCCAGTGCCTACAATGTGTGGAGCAGTGGGTTTACTGAAGTAAGAAAGAAAAGGGGAGCGGCGTGATGCAGTGCCTACCATGCTTAAGTGGAGGAGGGCTGTCACAGAAATGAAGCGCAGATCCCTTACGGCCTGCAGAGCTGTCAATAGAGTGGCTGCTAGTGGCTGCTAGTTCCGGCTTAAATGGAGGCCCTAGTGAGGGACAAAGGGGCTGTCAATAGCTTATGCTGACAGCGCTGAAGATAGCTCGCTGGCCACCTCAGCACTGCAAGGGCCAAGTGGTCCGTCGAATGACAGGATGTTCGGACGCAGAGAGGAGCGGCCAAAGCGTTCCATGGTGTCCTCCACGGTGCTGGCCCGGTCCAGACGAATGGTGACATGCGTGATGTTGCAATCGACTACAGTCCGCAGTCTCTTGCAAACAAGGCGGCAGGCACGACGACCGTCGCATAGTAGGTAAGAGAAGACAACGAGCGACACGCCTGGGAAACTCTCCAAGGTATCCAGCAGCGTGGCGCTGGGGTGAGGCATAGCACGGGAGCTGGTACCGCATCCAAGCCTCAACATCCATTGCGCTCCCTACTAGACTATCTCTACTCAGGCACCCCCAACATGGGTCATGCAAGTACTCTCTCGATACTTCATCGTTTTCGATAGCGTTTGTCACATTGGTAGATGCAAATCATTACGCGTCATTTGACAATCAGCGCAAGCCATTGGAGTCTTTGATCGCGTACTGCCACATGCCCGCGAACAATCACAGCGGCGAGACGGGTCTCCTTGGCACGGTGAGCCACATCCCCGTGGCCCCATCTACCTAGCGTGAGCGGGTTCTGCACAAATGGAATGTCCGGCCAACATCCAACGCGATGCCTGCCGTGGCGCTGGGGTGAGGCATAGACAGCAAGGAATAGACTGGTGACGCATGAATGAGAATATACGCATGAACCAACGTCGTCTTGACATCTAAATCTCTAGGAATCTATCTTGGAAACATGTGCAAGAGGACAGCGGCCAGAAGTAGCGCGCCAGTAGGAAAGGAAAAGTTACAGAATAGGAAGAGCCTCAGGGTATTAGGTAGGCGTCCACTATGACCCAGCACACCTTAACCTCCCCCAGGCTGGCAGGACTGCTTACACCGGCGGTGAACACATAGAACTCTACCAGTAAAACTGCGAGGGTTCCAAGATGCGGAGGGAGGGTTAGATGGCACATGGCAAAGTGGCAGTCTTGAACACCAGGCCCTCTGGCTATTCACTTCACATGATGCATGGTTGCAAACATGCTGGCCTTGCACGAGGGACCGAATGCTCTGCAGTGACCCTATTGGCACCTGCCCCATAATGCTGTTGCAAATTCAGATGCAGACATGGGGTGCATGATGGGTTGGGCCGGTCCGGGTTGGATTGGGGCGGGCAGGTCGTGAGGATGGGAGATGGTGGAGAGGTGGTTGGACTGGGAGGTGGTGGTGGCAAAATAGGGCTGGGCTGGGCAGGGCAGGGCAGGGCCAAGTGTGCATGCCGATCAGTTGCAACAAGTTCGACAGCTGCACATGCAAGCGGCCTGACATTGTGCATGTCATGATAGCAACAGTAACAGGTGCAAAGACGCGGGTGCAGCCATTTGCCAGCAACCTACCCTCTCAAGTCACTGAGGTGCTGGCCATCATCCCCATCAGCATCATAGTGCCACGGCCTCCATGGGGTCTGCATTGCCAGCATGACAGCCGGCATTGCATTTGTTAGCATGAGCAACCCTGCCAATGTGCATCAGCCAGCTGCAACAGAAAGCTGCTGTCAAGCGAGGGGCAGAATGGCGGATACACGGACTGCTAGCTGCCAGCTGGGTTGGCTGCTTTTGGTAATGATATCAAGATAGGCATCAATGCCATAGCCAGCCTGGTTGTGCAGCACTGGGTGAAGCATCATGGATATTGATATCGAGGCGTCCCCTTATGAGCAGAGCATTCATCAGAACAACAGCAGACTGCTCACAGTCTGCAGGGAGCCACTTGTGACACTTGATGGGACGGCTTCGTCACCGCAGCCTGTTCCCCACTGCACATTTGTAGGCATGCGGGGCGAGGCAGTGCCTTGCATCCTGGAGTGCACATGCGGGACGGGAGCTTGTCCCTGGGCGTCAGCATGGTGGCGGTGTTGGCAGACCTCTCTTGAGCCTGAGCTCATGCGGGCTAGTAAGAACAATGGCCTGCACCACACCTCACCTCCCAACCTGTTGCTACCTACTCCCCCACCACCACCCAGGCCACCACTACTGCCCAGCCGCCCACACACCATGGCGGGACAGGGGCACGCGGCTGAGCACTGTCGCCACACGCAGCAGGTGTTGAAGTGCTCAAGGCAAACAAGGGAACGACAGCTGGCCTCTCTTTACTCTGCTGCAAGCAACGCCCCAGCACCTGGTGCCAGCAAAGGAACACCAGCAACAGGAGGTTGGCCACTTACCTTTGGCAGCATTGCAGAAACGCGGAGACATACTGCCGGAGACACATCAAGGCGCAGCTGGCCATGCCCTACCTTATGGCCGCACCTGGGGTTCAGACCTGCATGGACAGCATGGGTAAAAGCGAGTCATGGACTCACAGAACACACACCGGCGGTCCTTCAGCGCCGCACGTGCCCTGACCATGTCAGAAGTGTCATGTTTAAATGGCTTGCTCCAATGGAGTCATTGCTACAGCTGCTTGAGCATGGGGTAGGCAGCTTCCATGCAGCTGCCAGCACGGCAGGAGCAAACATCCCTACACACCTGCACGGATACCCTCAGCACCATGGATGATGATACGTCTCAGCATCATGTGTATTAGCTGCAGGGTGAGGTGCCGCCAAGGTGAGGCACTAGGCTGCAGCCAAGGCTGTGCTCGCAAAGCAGCAGCGGGCTGTGCCAGCAGGTGTGACTCCCACGGAACAGCTGGCACCACCTGCTGATGTGCCACAGGGCAGGCTACAGCGCCTGACCGCCCGCCCCAGCTGCAGCCCTGCTGCCCTTAGCTGCAAGTGCCACCCTGGGGCAGCAAGGTGCAGCAGCAGCAGCAGCAGCAGCAGCAGCAGCAGCAGCAGCAGCAGGGGCTTATGGATTGCAATGACACAGTAGCGGTCAAACCCACACAATGTCTTGGACCTACGACTCTCTTGCTACTCTAGTTCTCTTGCTACTCCCCAGTACATCAACGGCAACAGCAGGGTCCCTTTCATCAACCCTCTCACCTGAAGGACTCGGGCGGCGCAAAAAAGGAAGGCCTTGACGGGTTTGATGTAGGCTGAGCTGACCCAGCTGGTGCAGAACTCGTCCACCATCACCAGTTGCCCGGGAAGCAGCCTCACTGCCTCCTTTGGCATCTGCCTGACTGAGACGTTGAGCTGCGCCTGTCCAAGTAGGTCAATGTCAGCTTCCTCCAAGGCAGGTGCAGGCACACCTACACCGGTGCGTCTTTTCTCTCTTGCTGCCAGCGACGGCAGGCTACTGACGCTTTTACCTGAAGCCAGGGAAGTGCCCTGACCCTGCCTCTCACACCCTACCCGCACCCCACTCCCCAAGCCCTCCTGCTGGCTCCCCCAGCCTGTTGACTTATCCCCGCCGGTCATCCACCACCAGTTGTTTGTCGTTTCCAGCATACCAAGTCCACTACAAACATCAGTTATGCCACCCCACCGAGCATGGCCTATTCACTATTCTGAGTACTCTTGATATGTTTGGAATGATAGCCGGGATAGCGGTCCAATGCCTCAAAAGAAGCAGGATAAAGGTCTAGGGTGTGCCCAGGGGCCAGCAGGGGATGTTTTAGGTTGCAAGGAGCAGTCTGGTGTTTGAGCCCCACATTAGCATCAAAGGCAGATCAACCCCTGCCCCTCCACATATCCCCAACCTCCCGTGTAGTCACCAAATCAGGCGTCCGAGTCTGAGTCTGCAAAAGCTTCGAACCTTGGCCCAAACCCACAACCCCACCAACAAGCTGAGTTGCTCAGGCGCTGCAGGCCTCTAGCAAATTCTGCTGTGACATTGGTGGTTAGTGACACGCTCAGCCGGTCACCCTGGACTGCATGACTGGCCAACCGCTGAAGGTCCTCTTCCGCGCAAAAACACCCACAAGCAAGTGTCAGCTGCCTGAGTTGGGTGAAGCGTGTTGCCACAGGGTACAGGGCGCCGGGCAGCAGTTTGCAGCACCTGCACGACACAAGATAGGGAGGGGCAGCTTTGGAAGCACCACCCTGCAAGTTCTTGATGTGAGTTGCTGCAGCACAAGTGCCAGCTGCATCATCACATGGCCCCCACTTCTTCTTCATTCCACAGGCATTGCACACTGAGCTAAGCTAATGCCAAGGGAGGCACAGCTCATGCATCACAGGGTCCACACAAGGCTGGACATGCAGGCTCGCTTGCAATCAGTAGCGGTTGGAAAGGTGCACGATCCACAGGATGCACATGCTGCCTGGCTGTCTCAGCTATGGTGCGGGTACAGATACCATCAGGCTTGCTACGCTAGCAGGTGACGCTATCCTTGATAGCTGATTGTTTGAGATACCGCTACTCTGTCAAACATGCCGGAGGCTGCTTGGCACTCACGTGAATGATAACTCCTGAAGACCAGTGGGCAGCAGCTCCAGGTGGCTGGCATTGATCTGCTTCTCACCATCCAGCATGAGGCCCATCCCCTCACATGAAGAGCTGAGGGCTGCAGCGGAGGGCTGCCAGGGTGCCAGGGCCTCCAGCACATCAGTGAGGGTCACACCAGGTTTACGGGTCAGGTGCACATAGCTGCAGTGTTGGAGGATGCCATCAGCACAGGCACGCAATCCAAGTGCTGAGTCCACAACCAGGCCAAGTGCGCCGTCTTCATACTCCTCGTTGATTCCCAAATGCAGCAGCTTGGGGCAGCCCATGGCAGCCAGGAAGCTTGCATTGACTGACACGAACTCCAAGCATGTCAGGGACGGGAAGATGAAGGGTTGGCTGCTGCCAAGCTGGTCTGGGCTGACCCAACTCCCCAACCGCATGTGATCCAGGTGTGGCAGGGAGGCTAGTACTGTAACAGCTGACAGGCTGTTGATCTCATGCATGCCCACACGGCGGAGCTGGGTCAGCTGTGACAGCCCTGGAAAGCTGTTTGGGCACTCCAGCCTGGTCAGCTGGGTGCATGCAGCCAGGCAGCTCTCGTCTACCTGCAAGAAAGCACAGGTGGCATCGATGGCAAGGACTTGCCACACAGCTGAAGTGTGCGTGACTAGGCATGGCCAAGGCACCAGCACATAATGCACACTAATAGTTCACAGCCCTAGTGACTTGCAATATGACATGTTAGTTGCGAGGTGGCGAGCGCAGAACAAGTAACATGCTCATCAAGTACACACATCAGCATATGTAATGAGGACTGGCGATATACCCACAACAGACTGCAGCCCACCCACCACACCTTTGCAGTGTCCAGCTTCAAGCTTGTCAGGCCTCTGATGAGCTGCAGCCCTCCCAGCCTGGGCTGTGCAGATGCAGCTGTGCTGCAACCAACTCCAATATCGGTCTCTTGCAGATCCAAACAGGACAGCTGCTTCAGGTGCTGCCAAGCTTGGCATGACCGATGATGAAGTTGGCAGAGGGAAAAGGATAGTGATTCCAACTGTGGGAAACTGACAGCCAGTGCCTACAATGTGTGGAGCAGTGGCTCAACTTGTGTAAAGCAGAACAGGGAGAGCGGCATCATGTTCTGCCCACCATGCTTAAGTGCAGGGGCACTTGCAAGATCCCAAGGTGCAGCTCCCTCACAGCCTGCAGAGCTTCCAAGGGCTCGTGCGAGGGTGCTGACAGCGCTGAAGATAGCTCGCTGGCCACCTCAGCACTGCCAGGGCCGTATGGTCTACTTAGTGACAGACTTGTCGAACGAATCGACGAGCGGGCAAAAAGCTCGATGTTGTCCTCCACGGTACTGGCCTGTCTTAGGTGAATGGTGACATACTTGATGTTGCCATCCATTACTGAGCGGACTCTTTTGCAAACAAGGCGGCAGGCACGAAGATCGTCACGCCGTAGGTAAGAGTAGATAATGTGCGACATGCCTGGGCAGCTTTCCAGGGTACCCAGCAGCGTGGCGCTGCGCTGAGGCATAGCAAATGAACTGGAGTTACATGACCTATAGCCAACGTCGCACAAAATCCTGGCCTGGTGGTTGTTTGTTTGGCTCATGGCATGATACACATGTCACTATCGCTGCCGCTGGTGCCGCCGGTGCCGCCGCTGGCACTTCCGCAGCAGGCCTCTGTCGCGCACTTGCACCCACTCCTGGCCTGGTCTGCCTGGGTTAGGCATGGCGGGGCGGCCCAGCCAGCTGCTGAGCTCGCGTGGGCGGCCCGGCCCGGCTGCAATGCGGGCGATGTACAGCGCGGCTGACACGTCTCGGTCGTAGAACCCGCGCTTGATGACATTGCTTGTAGAGCACATCCAGCCCCGGATCCGGGACCGCTTCGCCATGCTGCGCACCGGGTACAGCCACCTGCAAGGCAACATATGTCAATGCTCACTTGTAAGACACTTCCTTGCCACAAGTGTTAAGCCAAGCCATGTATAGCCTAAACGGTGCAGGGGGTGTGGCTACCCCTCCCATTGAACCACCAACCCCCTTAACGATAAGGGACAACGGCTTTTCCGGACTCATTTCTGCACCGATTCACACGCGGATTGAAGCGTCGGAGAGCGGCTGCGCTGAGGCACACGCTGAGCCGATTGGGCATGTTGCCGGGTATCCGACCCTACCGAGCCTGCGGACTTGATGTACGTTAACCCAGTAGCGGTGAGTCCCTGTTTAGGGCGATGGATAGTGCGCGATGTGTTTGGAGCCCGACCTCATGTCCAACATCGTGATGAGCACGGCATGAGCATAGCAGTGGCAACTGCATCATTCACTTGCTAATTAAGCTCCATAAGGTGGGTTAACACTCCTCCATGCTACTCACTCTGCCGATGCCCGGCTGACAACCATGCAACTCAAGGTAACTCTCCAGCCTTGCGTCACTGGCAAGGGAACTCACTCTGGACCCCCTGCCAAAGTTTCAACTCTTGTTGAGTTTTGTTCATAGGGTTTCTCGAAGCTGGCGTGTGCACATGCTTGCAGGGATGGGCTTGTCCTCCAAATCCCACCCCTACAGATGGAAGGGGGCCCATGCTGCCCGCTGTGCGTGTTGTGTGAAGTCTACGCAAGCTGGCAGCGCTGGTTGGGTGGAGATTCATGTGGAGGGAGAGGCAACCTCCTACCGCTCTGGGCAGAGTTTACTAGCCATCGGCCAGGTCACAGCCCAGATGGCTGAAGTCATCGCGGCCTGCAACAACCTGGTCCCTTCACAGATTCCACTGGCCCACAGAAGTTGCGCTCGGGCTGCGCCCCAGCTCCAGCCCATGCCCCGTCTCTGCTCCACACCCACGCAAGCAGATGCACAGCTTGAGCCAGCCCATGCGCCCTGCTCCCACCATCTCCCAGACCAACCACCCTCGCACCCATCACAGTCCCAGCTGCAGGGGTCCAGCCAGCACCACCCGGCCCTGCCAGCACTGCTACACCTACCGGGGCTCTCCATCCTCACCAGGCCTGCCACCAACCCTGTGACCTCACCTGCCGAGGCGCAGCAGCCCATCATGTGAGTGCCCCTGCTGGATGATGGGCTGACATGGCAAGCCAGCTGCACAGCATCAGTTGCACACTCAGGCTGCAGCCTGTTTGAGCCCATTCCACCAGCACCACTCGTCACACTCCAGTGTGTGGTGTCATGCAGACACACCACTGAGGAGCAGGACGAGCAGACCATGCCCCCAAGCATGCCCAAGCAACAGCAGGACTGGGCCACCGCAAGGTGCGCCTTTCACTCCTCAGCCATGCCCTGCACCAGCCCTGCCTTGCACCAGCCTTGTTTCTGCTGCTGCAGTTCTTCAGCAGATTCAGCAAGTACCCGCACTGTTGCGCTTTCTGCGGTCACAGCCTGATAGCAAGGTGTCAACACTGCAAGATGCTGAGGCACAGCTTGGCCGACTGGAGTTTGCGCACATCATGCAACCCAGGTGACAAGGGAGGGAGGGGCAGGGCGAAGGGCTGGGGCGTGGGGTGGGGCTGGGAGTGGTGAATCTGAAGGTACAACTGAAGGCACTGCTACCTGCATGCTACCTGCCCTGCCATGATGTGTTGCAGGCCCTTCTCGTCATCCCCGTTGGCACCATTACCTGGGGAGCAGGGTCCCAGCACCCCCGCACCCTTGCAGCAGGGGGCCATCCACTGCGAGGTCAATACCCCGGCTGACAGCATGCCATCAGCCTCCATGCAGCCACTATTCCAGCCCCTGCCTCAACCCCAACATGAGCCTAGCCCCAGCCCCAGCCCTTGCCCTAGCCCCCATGCCAGCCCCTACCCCTCCTCCCCTCATCCCAGCCCTCGCCGCCACCTCAGCCCTCATCACAGCCCCCGCACCAGCCCCCACCCCAGCCCCCCCGGCTGCCTCAGCCCCAGACCCAACCCCTGCCCCTGCCCCTGCCCCTGCCCCTGCCCCTGCCCCTGCCCCTGCCCCTGCCCCTGCCCCTGCCCCTGCCCCAGCTGCAGCCCTAGCCCCGACCCCTGCCCCTGGCACGACCAAAACCTGGCCTGTCTGCAGGCCATTAGCCCTGCTGAACGGAGCAGGTTGTTGTGCGAGGTGGAGGCACGCTTCTCACCCAGCAGACTGCCGGTCACCGTAGGGGTGCCAGCAGCTCGGGCGCGTAGGCGCAAGCGCAACGCAAAGGTAAGGCGTTCCGCGTTAAAATGACAACTCAACTCTCACTAGGCACGCCGCAAAGTCAAATGTCCCTTACGTGGTGGTTCAATGGGAGGGGTAGCCGTGTGTGAGATGCCATTCTACAGCTATGTAATGACTACATTCCTACAGTGCGAATGCATCTGAGGTCTCTCACCTGAAGGACTCTGCCTGGCCCTGCACCACGTTGGTGCGGGCAGAGCTGACCCGGCTGGTCCGGAACTCATGCATAAGCACCACACGCCCTGGAAACTGCTTGCATGCCTCCCGTAGCATCTGCTTGACAGGCACACCCTTGCTGCCAATGCTACCACTGCCACGGAAGCCTGCTGCCCCATAGGCCAGGGCTAGGGGACGACCTGTGGCAGCCGAGTTGCAGCGTACCTTGGCACCCTTGACAGTCTGCAGCCAAGGCACACAAGGAGAGACACATTGTGAGCTCAGGTCAAGTCATAGCAAAGACAAGTATAATGAGCATATATAAACATACACATACTGGCACACATACTGGCTGGGGGTATGGCCTACTCACCTCAGCCCAGAACTTGGCCACCGTGCGCTGCTTGCCTCAGTACAGCCGGAACCTGGCGTTGGACCAGCGCAGCTTGGACATCTCGGCCCACATGGCCGGCCAGGTCCAGAGCGTCAGGCTGCAGGTGGTCAAACGGTGGAACGCCTTCCTGCCCAACATCGCATCCCTCCGCCTCAGTGTTTGGCAGACATTCGCGCAGGAGGTGCACATTGACGGAGTCGCGGCCCGCTTGATGTTCCCGCGCCCCAGGCCAGCAGAGCCTCCCGGCGAGCTGCCATGTATGGGCAAAGAGCTAGGCTCTGTGAATCCTATGGCGGACTGGGCGCCGATTAGCTGGGCTGCGACTCGGAAAACCCAGAAGAAGAAGAAGAAGAAGAAGAAGACTACTCCGGAATTCACCGGCGTGCATTCCCAATCCCAATATGGCGAGAATGCCCCACGAGGAGCGGCACCCCTCCGGCGCTGTGGGGTCCGTGTGACATCGGAGCCTCACGTCGGCGCAGTACTACGGACGCAGCGGGATCACGCACCACGCCAAGAAGTACAAGGCCTAGATGGCCGTCATCAAGCCTGAACTCGATGTCGCGGGTCACTGCCACGGTGCTAGAATAGAATAGGTAGAAGTACAAGACATATCTACATGCAGGCTAAGGGCAGCCTCACGGTAAGCCAGTACCCATCCCAGGCTGGCAGGTTAGCTCACACCGGTGGTAGAATAGCACATGTGTCTCAGTGCTCGTCAGGCAACAGGCACCCAGAGCAAGCCGCTGCTGGTCAATGCGCTGCACCGTCATACCCCACCACCAGCTTGCATACTCGCCACACCCTACACCAAAAGCTGCCTTATCCCTACTTGTGCCATGCACGCCGCGGCTAGGGTGTAACATGCCACAGTGGCAGTCAGCCTGTTTGTTGCTGCCGCTACAAGGCAGTGGTGGCCATCATGTTCTCAACAGCCCCATCGAGCACTGCTACAGCCTTGATGACAGCTCCTGGTCCTAGCCTGGTGCAGCAGCTGCAACACCAATTCATACGCTGGTGCTGGTACCACAGTCCGTCTAAACATCACAGCAGGAGAGTCAGCCTCCACCATTCAGCACGCACACTCAGCCCTGGCCATCAGCTGCGGCGCCCAATGCAGCTGCACTGCAGACCCTTGCAGCCACCTGCCTGCCTGCCTGTGCCCCTCACTGCCAGCTGTGCTACTGGAGGGGGAAGCCCATGTGCAGGTGTGATGAGCCTCTCCATTGGCAGAGATCTGCAAGTGTAGCACATCAGGTCGTGTGGCAGGTCCTATCCATAGCCTTGGAACCTTACAGGCTTCCACAAGAGTGACAGGGAAACACCCTGGCTGGGGCTGACAATTACCCTGACTGCCTGCGCCTGCATGCCTGCAGGGACACACCCCACGCCACCCAACCTGCAGGACCTGGCCGGACCTGATAAACCCTACCCCACACCACACCTCACCACCCACTGCGCCCTCCCCCATACACTGTACTGCTATACCCAGAGATGCACCCTCGTGGTGTGCTTGACCCACAGGCAGGAAAGGCACCACACCACCCTGCACACTACCCCGCACACCGCCCTGCCCCGCATGTTCCACTGCGCCCTAGTGCTGCTCTGGGCCTACAGGAAGCAAAAGGTCAGGGTCACAGTGAACAAAGTGTGGCTGGAGGTGCCTCTGGGGTTGACAACCAGCACCTGGTGCGCATGGACGCTGGCCCTACCACCCAGCTGGCCCACCCAACCCACCAAGAGCCTTGAGCGAGTGGATGACAGCAGGTGGTGCTGGCTAGAGCTGGGCAGCTGCTAATTTCTAGTACGCTCTGAAGCGGGGCCCAAGCCTGCCACTCCACCGCCCAGCCATGTTGCTGAGGCACTGCAAGGATCTAGCAAACTCTCTTTTTGATAAGCTGTCAAACAGGACCCTCAGCCTGCGCCCCTGCACTGAGTGGCTGGCGAGCAGCTGCAGGTCCTCCGCGGAGCATTCACTTTCACTATACAGCAGCAGCTCCTTAAGCTGAGTGAGCCGTGTCGCTACAGGGTGCAGGGCACCAGGCAGGAGTGTGCATTCTCTGCACAACACAAGCCAAGGGAGGCACAGGTCATGTACCACAGGGTCCACACAAGGCTGGACATGCAGGCTCGCTTGCAATCAATAGAGGCTGGCAGGGTGTACGTGTCACAGGATGCACATGCCGCCTGGCTGGCTCAGCCATGGTGCGGGTGCAGATACCATCAGGCTAGCTACGCTAGCAGGTGACGCTATCCTTGATAGCTGATTGTTTGAGATACTGCTACTCTGTCAAACATGCCGGAAGGCTGCTTGGCACTCACGTGAATGCTAACTCCTGAAGACCAGTGGGCAGCAGCTCCAGGTGGCTGGCACTGATCTGCTTCTCGCCATCCAGCATGAGGCCCATCCCCTCACTCCTAGAGCTGATGGCTGCAGCGGAGGGCTGCCAGGGTGCCAGGGCCTCCAGGACAGCAGTGAGGGTCACACCAGGTCCACAATTCAGCCTCACATAGCCGCAGTGCTTTAGAAGGCTGCCAACGCAGGCATGCAAGCTGGGCACCGAGTCTACACACAGGCACTTGTCATATTCAAGATCTATACGGAGCTCCAGGCGTTGCAGCTGGGGGCAGTCCAGGGCACCCAGGAGGCTTGCATTCACTTCCGAGAACTCCAAGTATGTCAGGGACGGGAGCATGAAGCGCTGGCGGCTGCCAAGCTGGTCTATTCTGTCGCAGCTCCCCAACTCCAAGCGAGCCAGGTGGGGCAGGCAGGCGAGGTCCGTGATAGTTGACAGGCTTTCTATATAGTACAAGATCACATGCTGTAGCTGGGTCAGCTGTGACAGCCCTGGGAAGCCGGTTGGGGTCTCCAGGCTGGTCAGCTGTGTGCATGCTGCCAGGGAGCTCTCATCTACCTGCAGGCACAGGCAATGAGCAGTCCACAGTTATGGCCACAGGATTGTCAAAACTTGTGTGCGGTCTACCCACTATGTACCCGGTATGTTGTGCGGCCTACCCACATGTTAATAATGTGCTCCCAGGACTGCAGTACATGTAAACAAGCTCATCATAAGAAGGCATTGCCATGTGTGAGCAGAGCAGTCACCAGAACCACAGTAGACTGTTTACTGTCTGCCACACCTTAGTACCACATAGCTTCAGGCGTGTCAGGCCTCTGATGAGTTGCAGCCCTCCCAGCCGGGGCTCAGCAGTAGCAGCTGTGGTGCCAACAGGACTTATTTCCACGCATGACAGCTCCAAATAGGACAGGTGCTCCAGGTGCTCCCAAGCTTCGCATGACCGAGGGTGAACTTCACAGGAGGCAAAGCACAAATTTTGCAAGTGTCGAAAGTTGACAGCCAGTGCCTACGATGTGTGGAGCAGTGGGTTTATTGAAGAGGGAAAAAAAACAGGAGAACGGCATCATGTAGTGCCCACCATGCCCAAGTGCAGGGGGGCTGGTACTTGATGCCAGCGTAGCTCCCTCACGGCATGCAGAGCTGCCAAGAGCTTGTTTGCAAACAGCGCTGAAGATAGGTGGCTGGCCACCTCAGCACGGCCAGAGCCATATGCTCCGTCAATTGACAAGACGTTCGGACGCAGGAATGAGCGGGCAAAGCGTTCGATGGTGTCCTCCACGGCGCTGGCCGGGTCCAGAACAATGCTGACATGCGTGATGTTGCCATCGATCACTGTGCGCAGTCTTGCGCAGACAAGGCGACAGGCGCGACGATCAACGCATGCAAGGTAAGAGTAGATGATGTGCGACACGCCTGGGCAGCTTTCCAGGGTATTCAGCAGCGTGGCGCTGCGCTGAGGCATACAAGGGAGGGACGGCGGAAAGAAGTAAATGTGCAAAAGTGCACCCTGCGGCTCGTGCAAGTGTACGATAAGGGCATGGGTACATGGGTGTGGGGATTGGGTACAGACTGGGGCGACCTCACGCTAGACACACATGACTAACCAGCACACCTTAACCTCTCCCAGGCTGGCAGGTTTGCTTACACCGGTGGTAGGAGAGCACATGTGTCTCACTGCTCGTCAGGCAACAGGCACCCAGAGCAAGCCGCTGCTGGTCAATGCGCTGCACCGTCATACCCCACCACCAGCTTGCATACCCGCCACACCCTACACCAAAGGCTGCCTTATCCCTACTTGTGCCATGCACGCCGCGGCTAGGGTGTAACATGCCACAGTGGCAGTCAGCCTGTTTGTTGCTGCCGCTACAAGGCAGTGGTGGCCATCATGTGCTCAACAGCCCCATCGAGCACTGGTACAGCCTTGATGATAGCTCCTGGTCCTAGCCTGGTGCAGCAGCTGCACTACCAATTCATAAGCTGGTGCTGGTACCACAATTCGTCTAAACATCACAGCAGGAGAGTCAGCCTCCACCATTCAGCAAGCATACTTAGCCCTGGCCATCAGCTGGGGTGCCCAATGCAGCTGCACTGCAGACCCTTGCAGCCACCTGCCTGCCTGCCTGTGCCCCTCACTGCCAGCTGTGCCGCAGGAGGGGACCCCAGGTGCAGGTGTGATGAGCCTCTCCATTGGCAGAGATCTGCAAGTGCAGCACATCAGGTCGTGTGGCAGGTCCTATCCAAGGCCGTGGAACCTTACAGGCTTCCACAAGAGTGACAGGGAAACACCCTGGCTGGGGCTGACAATTACCCTGACTGCCTGCGCCTGCATGCCTGCAGGGACACACCCCACGCCACCCACCCTGCAGGACCTGGCCGGACCTGATAAACCCTACCCCACACCACACCTCACCACCCACTGCGCCCTCCCCCATACACTGTACTGCTATACCCAGAGATGCACCCTAGTGGTGTGCTTGACCCACAGGCAGGAAAGGCACCACAGCACCCTGCACACCACCCCGCACACCGCCCTGCCCCGCATGTTCCACTGCGCCCTAGTGCTGCTCTGGGCCTACAGGAAGCAAAAGGTCAGGGTCACAGTGAGCAAAGTGTGGCTGGAGGTGCCTTCGGGGTTGACAACCAGCACCTGGTGCGCATGGACGCTGGCCCTACCACCCAGCTGGCCCACCCAACCCACCAAGAGGAAGGGCAAGGCACAGGGCGAGGCAGCCAAGCCCACTGCCCAGGCCCTGCCTCCACAGTCAACTGGCTGGACCAGGACTGCAACGCAACACTCAGCCTGGAGCGAGTGGATGACAGCAGGTGGTGCCGGCTGCAACTGGGCAGCGGCTAGTACCTAGAACACTTGAAAGCGGGGCCCAGGCTTGCCACTCCACTGCCCAGCCATGTCGCTCAGGCACTGTAAGGATGCAGCGAACACTTTTCTTGAAGGGCTGTCAAACTGGACCATCAGCCTGCGCCCTTGCACTGACTGACTAGCCAGCAGTTGCAGGTCCTCCTCTGAGCATTGACATGCGTCGTGCAGGTTCAGCATCCTAAGCTGGGTAAGCCGAGTCGCTACAGGGTGCAGGGCACCAGGCAGGAGTGTGCAGCCCCTGCGCAACACAAGCCAAGGGAGGCACAGGTCATGCACCATATGGTCCATACAAGGCTGGTCATGCAGGCTCGCATGCAATCAATAGAGGCTGGCAGGGTGTACGTGTCACAGGATGCACATGCCGCCTGGCTGGCTCAGCCATGGTGCGGTACATATACCATCAGGCTTGCTACGCTATCAGGTGACGCTATCCTTGATGAGCTGGTTGGTGGAAATACTGCTACTCTGTCAAACGTGCCAGAGGGCTGCTTGGCACTCACATGAATGCTAACTCCTGAAGACCAGTGGGCAGCAGCTCCAGGTGGCTGGCACTGATCTTCTTCTCACCATCCAGCATGAGGCCCATCCCATCACATGAAGAGCTGAGGACTGCAGCGGAGGGCTGCCAGGGTGCAAGGGCCTCCATCGCTTCAGTGAGGGTCACACCAGGTCCACAACTCAGCCTCACATAGCCGCAGTGCTTTAGAAGGCTGCCGACGCAGGCATTCAAGCTGCGCACCGAGTCAACGCAGAGGCACTTGTCTGATTCAAAATCTATAACGAACCACAGGTGTTGTAGCTGGGGGCAGTCCAGGGCAGCCAGGAGGCTTGCATTGATGGACGTAATCTCCAAGTAAGTCAGGGACGGGAACAGGTAGCGCTGGCTGCTGCCAAGCTGGTCGGTGCTGACGCAGCTCCCCAACTCCAAGCGAGCCAGGTGTGGCAGGGAGGCCAGCTCCGTGATAGTTGACAGGCTTCCTATTGTGTGCAAGCTCACATGCTGTAGCTGGGTCAGCTGTGACAGCCCTGGAAAGCTGTTTGGGCACTCCAGCCTGGTCAGCTGTGTGCATGCCGCCAGGCAGCTCTGATCGAGCTGCAGGCACAGGCAGTATAGGAAGCTACATACATTGTCACAAATTGTACAAACCCGTGTGCAGCCATTCGACTATGTACCCAGTGTGTTGCGTGGCCCACTCACAAGTTAATCATGTGCTCCCAGCACTTGGTGATTTAGTGACTGCAGTATATGTAAACAAGCTCATCATAGCAGCATAGACTGTCCACTGTCTGCCACACCTCAACATCATTCAGCTGCAGAGATGTCAGGCCTTTGATGAGCTGCAGCTCTCCCAGCCGGGGCGCAGCAGTAGCAGCTGTGGTGCCAACAGGACGTCTTTGTATGAAATACAGCGTCAAGCTGGACAGCTGCTCCATGCGCTCCCAAGCTTCGCATGACCGAGGGTGTACTTCACAGAAGGCAAAGCTCAAATTTTGCAAGTGTCGGAAGTTGACAGCTAGTGCCTACGATGTGTGGAGCAGTGGGTTTATTGAAGAGGAAAAAAAAGCAGGAGAGCGGCATCATGTAGTGCCTACCATGCTCAAGTGCAGGGGGGCTGGTACTTGATGCAAGCGCAGATCCCTAACGGCATGCAGGGCTGCAAAGTGCTTGCGCGAGGGTGCTGACAGCGCTGAAGATAGCTCGCTGGCCACTTCAGCACGGCCAGAGCCATGTGGTCCCTCTAGTGACAAGACGTTCGGACGCAGAGATGAGCGGGCAAAGCGTTCGATGCTGTCCTCCACGGTGCTAGCCTGGTCCAAACGAATGGTGACACGCGTGATGTTGCCATCGATCACTGTGCGCAGTCTCTTGCAAACCAGGCGGCATGGACGTAAGAGTAGATGATGTGCGACACGCCTGAAATACTTTCCAGGGTATTCAGCAGCGTGGCGCTGCGCTGAGGCATAGCCAGGGAAGGACGGCGGCAAGAAGTACTGTGCAAAAGTGCACCATGCGACTCGTGCAAGTGTACGATAAGGGCATGGGTACATGGGTGTGGGGATTGGGTACAGACTGGGGCAGCCTCACGCTAGACAAACATTACTAGACAGCACCGTTCAATCCCTTCCAAGCTGGCAGGTTAGCTTGCACCGGTGGTAGGAGAGCACATGTGTCTCACTGCTCGTCAGGCAACAGGCACCCAGAGCAAGCCGCTGCTGGTCAATGCGCTGCACCGTCATACCCCACCACCAGCTTGCATACCCGCCACACCCTACACCAAAGGCTGTCTAAAACCTACTTGTAGCACGTAAGTCACGGCTAGGATGCTACATGCCACAGTGGTGGTCAGCCTGCTTGCTGTTGCCGCTACATGGTCAAGGCAGCATTGGCACTGCAGCTCCATGCAGCACCGCTCCAGCCCTGATGAAACCTTGACACAGCAGCCGCACCAACGGACAACTTGCTGTTGAGTAAGCCTCTGCCCTTAACCCACACACTCGGCCCTACCCACCAGCTGGGCTGCTCACAGCAGCTGCACTGCAGACCCTGAAAGCAGCCACCTGCCTGCCTGCCTGCGCACTTTGCAACTGTGCTGCAGGAGGGGACCCCAGGTGCAGGAGTGATGAGCCTCTCCATTGGCAGAGATCTGCAAGTGCAGCACATCAGGTCGTGTGGCAAGTCCTATCCATAGCCTTGGAACCTTACAGGCTTCCACAAGAGTGACAGGGAAACACCCTGGCTGGGGCTGACAATTACCCTGACTGCCTGCGCCTGCATGCCTGCAGGGACACACCCCACGCCACCCACCCTGCAGGACCTGGCCGGACCTGATAAACCCTACCCCACACCACACCTCACCACCCACTGCGCCCTCCCCCATACACTGTACTGCTTTACCCAGAGATGCACCCTAGTGGTGTGCTCTGGACCAACAGGAAAGGCACCACACCACCCTGAACACCACCCCGCACACCGCCCTGCCCCGCATGTTCCACTGCGCCCTAGTGCTGCTCTGGGCCTACAGGAAGCAAAAGGTCAGGGTCACAGTGAGCAAAGTGTGGCTGGAGGTGCCTTCGGGGTTGACAACCAGCACCTGGTGCGCATGGACGCTGGCCCTACCACCCAGCTGGCCCACCCAACCCACCAAGAGGAAGGGCAAGGCACAGGGCGAGGCAGCCAAGCCCACTGCCCAGGCCCTGCCTCCACAGTCAACTGGCTGGACCAGGACTGCAACGCAACACTCAGCCTGGAGCGAGTGGATGACAGCAGGTGGTGCCGGCTGCAACTGGGCAGCGGCTAGTACCTAGAACACTTGAAAGCGGGGCCCAGGCTTGCCACTCCACTGCCCAGCCATGTCGCTCAGGCACTGTAAGGATGCAGCGAACACTTTTCTTGAAGGGCTGTCAAACTGGACCATCAGCCTGCGCCCTTGCACTGACTGACTAGCCAGCAGTTGCAGGTCCTCCTCTGAGCATTGACATGCGTCGTGCAGGTTCAGCATCCTAAGCTGGGTAAGCCGAGTCGCTACAGGGTGCAGGGCACCAGGCAGGAGTGTGCAGCCCCTGCGCAACACAAGCCAAGGGAGGCACAGGTCATGCACCATATGGTCCATACAAGGCTGGTCATGCAGGCTCGCATGCAATCAATAGAGGCTGGCAGGGTGTACGTGTCACAGGATGCACATGCCGCCTGGCTGGCTCAGCCATGGTGCGGTACATATACCATCAGGCTTGCTACGCTATCAGGTGACGCTATCCTTGATGAGCTGGTTGGTGGAAATACTGCTACTCTGTCAAACGTGCCAGAGGGCTGCTTGGCACTCACATGAATGCTAACTCCTGAAGACCAGTGGGCAGCAGCTCCAGGTGGCTGGCACTGATCTTCTTCTCACCATCCAGCATGAGGCCCATCCCATCACATGAAGAGCTGAGGACTGCAGCGGAGGGCTGCCAGGGTGCAAGGGCCTCCATCGCTTCAGTGAGGGTCACACCAGGTCCACAACTCAGCCTCACATAGCCGCAGTGCTTTAGAAGGCTGCCGACGCAGGCATTCAAGCTGCGCACCGAGTCAACGCAGAGGCACTTGTCTGATTCAAAATCTATAACGAACCACAGGTGTTGTAGCTGGGGGCAGTCCAGGGCAGCCAGGAGGCTTGCATTGATGGACGTAATCTCCAAGTAAGTCAGGGACGGGAACAGGTAGCGCTGGCTGCTGCCAAGCTGGTCGGTGCTGACGCAGCTCCCCAACTCCAAGCGAGCCAGGTGTGGCAGGGAGGCCAGCTCCGTGATAGTTGACAGGCTTCCTATTGTGTGCAAGCTCACATGCTGTAGCTGGGTCAGCTGTGACAGCCCTGGAAAGCTGTTTGGGCACTCCAGCCTGGTCAGCTGTGTGCATGCCGCCAGGCAGCTCTGATCGAGCTGCAGGCACAGGCAGTATAGGAAGCTACATACATTGTCACAAATTGTACAAACCCGTGTGCAGCCATTCGACTATGTACCCAGTGTGTTGCGTGGCCCACTCACAAGTTAATCATGTGCTCCCAGCACTTGGTGATTTAGTGACTGCAGTATATGTAAACAAGCTCATCATAGCAGCATAGACTGTCCACTGTCTGCCACACCTCAACATCATTCAGCTGCAGAGATGTCAGGCCTTTGATGAGCTGCAGCTCTCCCAGCCGGGGCGCAGCAGTAGCAGCTGTGGTGCCAACAGGACGTCTTTGTATGAAATACAGCGTCAAGCTGGACAGCTGCTCCATGCGCTCCCAAGCTTCGCATGACCGAGGGTGTACTTCACAGAAGGCAAAGCTCAAATTTTGCAAGTGTCGGAAGTTGACAGCTAGTGCCTACGATGTGTGGAGCAGTGGGTTTATTGAAGAGGAAAAAAAAGCAGGAGAGCGGCATCATGTAGTGCCTACCATGCTCAAGTGCAGGGGGGCTGGTACTTGATGCAAGCGCAGATCCCTAACGGCATGCAGGGCTGCAAAGTGCTTGCGCGAGGGTGCTGACAGCGCTGAAGATAGCTCGCTGGCCACTTCAGCACGGCCAGAGCCATGTGGTCCCTCTAGTGACAAGACGTTCGGACGCAGAGATGAGCGGGCAAAGCGTTCGATGCTGTCCTCCACGGTGCTAGCCTGGTCCAAACGAATGGTGACACGCGTGATGTTGCCATCGATCACTGTGCGCAGTCTCTTGCAAACCAGGCGGCATGGACGTAAGAGTAGATGATGTGCGACACGCCTGAAATACTTTCCAGGGTATTCAGCAGCGTGGCGCTGCGCTGAGGCATAGCCAGGGAAGGACGGCGGCAAGAAGTACTGTGCAAAAGTGCACCATGCGACTCGTGCAAGTGTACGATAAGGGCATGGGTACATGGGTGTGGGGATTGGGTACAGACTGGGGCAGCCTCACGCTAGACAAACATTACTAGACAGCACCGTTCAATCCCTTCCAAGCTGGCAGGTTAGCTTGCACCGGTGGTAGGAGAGCACATGTGTCTCACTGCTCGTCAGGCAACAGGCACCCAGAGCAAGCCGCTGCTGGTCAATGCGCTGCACCGTCATACCCCACCACCAGCTTGCATACCCGCCACACCCTACACCAAAGGCTGTCTAAAACCTACTTGTAGCACGTAAGTCACGGCTAGGATGCTACATGCCACAGTGGTGGTCAGCCTGCTTGCTGTTGCCGCTACATGGTCAAGGCAGCATTGGCACTGCAGCTCCATGCAGCACCGCTCCAGCCCTGATGAAACCTTGACACAGCAGCCGCACCAACGGACAACTTGCTGTTGAGTAAGCCTCTGCCCTTAACCCACACACTCGGCCCTACCCACCAGCTGGGCTGCTCACAGCAGCTGCACTGCAGACCCTGAAAGCAGCCACCTGCCTGCCTGCCTGCGCACTTTGCAACTGTGCTGCAGGAGGGGACCCCAGGTGCAGGAGTGATGAGCCTCTCCATTGGCAGAGATCTGCAAGTGCAGCACATCAGGTCGTGTGGCAAGTCCTATCCATAGCCTTGGAACCTTACAGGCTTCCACAAGAGTGACAGGGAAACACCCTGGCTGGGGCTGACAATTACCCTGACTGCCTGCGCCTGCATGACTGCAGGGACACACCCCACGCCACCCACCCTGCAGGACCTGGCCGGACCTGATAAACCCTACCCCACACCACACCTCACCACCCACTGCGCCCTCCCCCATACACTGTACTGCTTTACCCAGAGATGCACCCTAGTGGTGTGCTCTGGACCAACAGGAAAGGCACCACACCACCCTGAACACCACCCCGCACACCGCCCTGCCCCGCATGTTCCACTGCGCCCTAGTGCTGCTCTGGGCCTACAGGAAGCAAAAGGTCAGGGTCACAGTGAGCAAAGTGTGGCTGGAGGTGCCTTCGGGGTTGACAACCAGCACCTGGTGCGCATGGACGCTGGCCCTACCACCCAGCTGGCCCACCCAACCCACCAAGAGGAAGGGCAAGGCACAGGGCGAGGCAGCCAAGCCCACTGCCCAGGCCATGCCTCCACAGTCAGCTGACTGGGCCAGGACTGCAACGCAACACTCAGCCTGGAGCGAGTGGATGACAGCAGGTGGTGCCGGCTGCAACTGGGCAGCTGCTAGTACTTTGTCACTGTGAAGCGGGGCCCAAGCCTGCCACTCCACCGCCCAGCCATGTCACTCAGGCACTGCAAGGATGCAGCGAACTCTGCTGTATACGAGCTGTCCAACTGGACTGTCAGCCTGCGCCCTTGCACTGACTGACAGGCCAGCAGCTGCAGGTCCTCCGCTGAGCAGTCAGAAGCGTCTTGCAGGTTCAGCATCTGAAGCTGGGTGAGCCGTGTCGCTACAGGGTGCAGGGCATCAGGCAGGAGTGTACAGCCCCTGCGCAACATAAGCCAAGGGAGGCACAGGTCATGTACCACAGGGTCCACACAATGCTGGTGCTGGTACAGGTCCAGGCCTCCTTCGCTAGCAAGTGCCTTGATGAGCTGATTGGTTGAGATACTGCTACTCTGTCAAGCGTGCCAGAGGGCTGCTTTGCACTCACATGAATGATAAATCCTGAAGACCAGTGGGCAGCAGCTCCAGGTGGCTGGCACTGATTGCATCCTCGCCACCAACCAAAAGCCCCATCCCATCACACGTAGTGCTGAGGGCTGCAGCGGAGGGCTGCCAGGGTGCCAGGGCCTCCAGCACAGCAGTGAGGGTCACACCAGGTCCACATTTCAGCCTCACATAGCCGCAGTGCTTCAAGAGGCTGCCCACGCAGGCATGCAAGCTGGGCACCGAGTCAACACACAGGCACTTGTATGGATCTGACTCTGTACGGAACACCAGCTGCTGCAGCTGGGGGCAGTCCAGGGCAGCCAGGAGGCTTGCATCGATGGATGTGACCCTTAAGATTGTCAGGGACGGGAGCATGAAGCGCTGGCTGCTGGCAAGCTGGTCTGTGCTAACCCAGCTCCCCAACTCCAAATGAGCCAGGTGTGGCAGGGAGGCGAGGTCTGTAACAGCTGACAGGCTGTTGATATCGTGCATGCGCACACGGCGGAGCTGAGTCAGCTGTGACAGCCCTGGAAAGCTGTTGGGGCACTCCAGCCTGGTCAGCTGCGTGCATGCTGCCAGGCAGCTCTCGTCTACCTGCAGGCACAGGCAATATGAGCAGTCCACAATAGTCCCAAGATTGCCAGAAACCTCCAATCGCAACATCACCAGCAAATACTGCTCCTGCAATTGGTGAGGCGGTGAATGCAGTACGTATGGGCATTATCATATTGAGGCATTCCCACATGTGAGCAGGGCGGTCGCCAAGACCAGAGAGGAGAGGAGACAGCTCACTATCTGCCACACCTCAATATCATTAAGCTTCAGGGATGTCAGGCCTTTGATGAGCTGCAGCTCCCCCAGCCGTGGCTGAGCTGTAGCAGTTGTGGTGCCAACAGGACTGATTTGCACGCATGACAGCTCCAAATAAGACAGGTGCTCCAGGTGCTGCCAAATTCGGCACGACCGATGGTGTGCGTCACAGACGAATAATGAAAGTTTCTCCAATCGTTGGAAGTTGACAGCCAGTGCCTACGATGTGTGGAGCAGTGGGTTTACTGAAGTAAGAAAGAACAGGAGAGCGGCATCATGCAGTGCCCACCATGCTTAAGTGGAGGAGGGCTGGCACATGAATGAGGCGTAGTTCCCTCACGGCCTGCAGAGCTGTCAATAGCTTGTGCGAGGGTGCTGACAGCGCTGAGGACAGCTCATTGGCCACTTCAGCACCGTATGTGTCGTATGTTCCCATCAGTGACAGGATCGTGGGACGCAGAGATGATAGGGCAATGCGCTCCATGGTGTCCTCCACGGCTAGCCTGTCTCAGATGAATGGTGACATGCGTGATGTTGTCATCAATCACTGTGCGCAGTCTCGTGCAAACCAGGCGGCAGGTACGACGATCGTCGCGCCGTAGGTAAGAGTAGATGATGTGCGACACGCCCGGGAAACTATCCAGGGTATCCAGCAGCGTGGCGCTGCGCTGAGGCATAGCAAGTGAACTGGAGTGCAATGTACTCAAAACATCAACACTAGTAAAAGTCCATAGATAGCATGTATAAGAGGACGGCGGCTAGCAGAAGCAGCAAGGAGTAGAATAAGCAGTAAGTAGCAAGGACAAGCTACAGGAAGGGAGGAACCTCAAGGTAGGCGATCACTATGACCCAGCCCTCAATCCCTTCCAGGCTGGCAGGTTAGCTTACACCGGTGGTAGGAGAGCACATGTGTCTCGCTGCTCGTCAGGCAACAGGCACCCAGAGCAAGCCGCTGCTGGTCAATGCGCTGCACCGTCATACCCCACCACCAGCTTGCATACCCGCCACATTCTACACCAAGTGCTGCCTTAGCCCTACTTGTGCCATGTACGCCACGACTAGGGTGTAACATGCCATAGTGGTAGTCATCATGCGCCCAAAAGCTCCATGCATCACCACTCCGGTCTTGATGGCAGCTGTGCTCCAGCCTTGGCCTGGTGGCCTGGTTCAGCAGCTGCGCTAACTATGCACGAGCTGCTACTGAGTCAGCTTCTGCCATTGAAGGGCAAGAAGGAGGGAACTGCACCAGCACCCTCCATCACACCGCACGGCCCCTAGAAGCCTTGCACCCTCCCTGCCAGCCTACAGCCCCAGCGCCCCCTGCTGCTGCCCTGCTGCGCCCCGCCTGGCCTGCAGCTGCGTGATGTGGGTGAGGCCAGCGCCCTGCAGCCCCTTGCGCAGCTCCTCACTGCTGGGCATGCGCTGGGTGTGCAGCTTGGAGAAGATGTGCTCGCCGTTAGCATAGATCTGCAAGTGCAGCACATTAGGTCGTGTGGCAGGTCCTATCCATAGCCTTGGAACCTGACAGGCTTGCACAGCAGTGGCAGGGAGGCGGCCTGGCTGGGGCTGACAGCCACCCTGACTGCCTGCGCCTGCATGACTGAAGGAACACACTCACCGGCCACCGGATGAACCCCACACCACACCACCCCACACCGCCCTCCCTCATACTCTGTACCCTGGACCCTGTGCCCCGTGTGTTCTTACCTGGTGTTGTACACACAAGGCCCACAAGGAGTGCAGGTCAGGGGCACAGTGAGAAATGTGTAGCTTCTGCTGACCCTATGAACACGACCTATGCAAAAACAGTTCACTGAGGTCTGGGTGTTGTGGCTCCATCCCACCTCAAAGGCCCCAGTCTGGGTGAGGCTGTTCTGCGCCATGTTGCCCACCAGCCATGCACCCATGGCAGTTCCAAAGCGGTTAGGGGCTACATGCTGCATGTACAGCGCAGGGGTTGGGACGCCCAGAGTCTGGAACAGCTTGTCACCGGCAAGGCACACAGCCAGCACTCCATATTGAACCACTTGCACTCCCTGCGCACGCCACACAACATCGTCCTCCTCCTCACCAAACCGCCGACAATGGGTACAATGCATCATCTTAGTGTACGCTATTGAAGTGTTAGAGACATGGCAATGGGGCTGGCAGAAAATAATAGAATGCATGATTATGCGAAACACGGTGAAATCCTTGCGCAGTGATGCACCAGCCCACTCGCTTGCCGTCATGACATGCATACCGCAATTGAACCTAGCACCTTGGCCTTGTGACCTGTGCTACCCAGATGCAAAGGCACACAGGTGCTAAGCACACAGGTGCTGCAGGTGCTAAGCACACAGATGGAACAGAGGTTCTAAGCAAGTGCCTGTGAGGTCGGTTTCCCAAGAACAAGCCTACTTACGTCACAGCCATAATGGTAGCTGTAGCACACTGCTGCCATGTGTCATGATTCAATGCCAATGCGTTCATTAAACAAGGGGAGCCGCAGTGGAGTCTGGCAACCCCAGCAGATCTGTCAGGCGTTGCGGCCTTGAGGTCAGGCACCTGTTGTGGGTCATAAGCCCACACCTCAACATGCGTGCAATCCGCATGCACGGATACACACATGTCAACACCACTTCATGGTACTTATTGCACTTCATGTGGAGCACAAGGGGGTCCCTGGATACAGGGGGACCACTCACGACTCAACAGCCTGCAGGACACATCTTATGTGTGATGGTGTACAGGGACTATAACCACCTTTGCCAGCAGCGCCTTGGGCAAGGCCACAGGGTATGGTGTTGCAAGAACCTCCACATTAGGAAACTCTTGTCTCACAAACCCTGGAAGACGACAACATGTCACATCATCTCGATCAGATGATTCAAGTCTATGATTAGCAGTGACAAAGCACTGCTGATTGGCCGTAATAAACAAGCTTTGCTTCCTGTATATCACTCAAATGTCAGGGTAGTGTGCTGAAACTCCTTGGCTGTACTTGCAATCCCCCATACATGCTAGGAGCTCACCCTGTACTTGCCGCAAGGCGTTGCTGCGAGCAAGCAGAAGGAAACTCGTCAATCTGTGCGCCATCAGACCATGTCAGGATCAAACAAAACACACCCCACCCCATGCCTCAGGAGGTGCACATCGCAACGTGGACGCGGCCCTGGCTTCTTCCACCGTCCACATCTAACGGGCCAGCGGCCGCGGGTGACAGGGAGAAGGCATTAGATAACAGCAGTAAAAGGACAGGAAGAAGCCCCCAAACAACTCGCGTGTCCATAGCTAAGCCGCTTGTTCCTAAATGTGTGTTGTTTTGCACCCGAGTCTCAGAGGTCAACCCAACAAAATCATTGAACATCAATCATGAGCCAATCAATAACTTCTTACCCCTACAGCCTACCTTAATCCTGCGGCCTCGTTCTATGTACAGCAGGGGTTGCACAGCTACACAAGTAATGCAGAAGGCATTAGTCACCATGAGTCACGAGCTGGCTTAATCTTTAGCCAATCTAAAAGCTGGATTGTCTCAGTCGAATAGAACTCATCAAGCATGGAACAATATGTTTGACTGTAGGCAATCTTACTCACGTACAAGCCAACTGTAGCGTCCTCGGTTGCACCCTTGACGTCCACAAATTCCACACCGGTGGCACGTTCCGTTCCCTGACCACTGATCACCCCAGCAAAACTAGCAGCTTAATGCTTTGAACGGCTGACAGCCTATCAAAACTACTAGGCCCTATAGGTTGTTGCGGGCCCGGCCATTGATGCCCCGCCGGTACTCTGCAGCCCGGTGCAACCTCTGCCTTCCCTTGGGCAGCCAGTCATTGACCAGCTTGTAGCGCTGCTGGTACTCCTTGCCAATGGGGGCAGAGACTGTCTGTCCCGGTCTGTCCAGCTGCACAGCTCGAGGGGGCGCTGCATGCTCTCCCCAATGCGCGGGAAGTTGAGGCATGAGTAGTGTCACGGTCCAGCCACCTGCCCCATAGGGGGGCCTGGGGTGGTGCGATCGGGCCAGGTGCAGCAGGTGGGGCCTGGGCAAGGGGAGGGGGTGGATCCTGGGCTGGTGGGGGAGGGGGAGGTGGGTCCTGGGCAGGGGCAGGGGGGTCATGGGCAAGGGGGGCCTGAGCAAGGGGGGCCTGGGCTGTGGGTGGGGGGTTGGGCGGCACCTGATGGCACCACAGCATGCCCCGCACATACTTACCATGCCGCTGGCTTTTGGCTGGGCGCACCAGCCGCTGGATGGAAGCTGGATTGTCACAGCCTAAGCGAACATCGGGACACCAGTGCGCCTCGTAGTCACACACAGCACGCAGAGCAGAGCCACAACTGCGCGTGAAATCGTCCAGCTTCAGGTATGGGACAAGTACAAACCCGCAGCGGGTCAGCGCGCGTGTGGCTAGCCAAATTCTTAGCTTTCCTCCTACCATCACGGCAGCGGCGGTAAAGGTTTCCCCGTGGTCCATCACAGACAGAGGCGCTGCAACCTTCGCGACGGTTCGGAGACCACACGGTCAAAAAGCTAACTAGCATCTTGCGGAGCAGCGCTTCACGCATTGCTACGGATCTTGGTGTCGGCAGCTACCGACACGTTGCGGGTATGTCGTAAGCACGTCGGTGGCAATACGGTGCTACCTTGTGTCATACCTAAACCTTGCTGTGGCCTGCTTAAACATACCAGTGCGCTGCCGAGGGTGAGAAATGCTAGCTGTGACATGCTACTCCTATCCCTACGCAGCCAGGTAGGTGCCCAGACGCTGGCACGCCGCCTCCAGCTTGGCGTCGTCTTTGCAGTACGCGAAGCGGACTAGGTGGCGCGGCGGATCTGGCCCCACATAGAACCCGGATATCTGCACGCGACCACATCGCGATCATGTGAGGACGCAGTAGTGTCGCTGTTGCACTGTTCAAAGATGAATTGTAACAGCAGTGCACAGCAGTTGTGACAGCCATTGCCGGCCGTGGCTCTTCCCCGAGCATGCCGTGCTGGTCGCGCTGCTTTTGTTGGATTTAGTGCCCCATTGGCCCAGTGTGTAAGTGTGACACTCACTGACCGGTATGAGTGTGACGCCCGCCTCCACCGTGAGGCGCTTGCAGAAAGCCGCATCGTCCTCCCCCTCTCTCAAGAACTTGCTGCAGCCACGTTGCATGGTGGGCCACATGCACGGACCAAGCAGGCTAGCCTAATTCTGCCCCTGGAGGGGTTATGTGTGTGGGTGTACGCAGTGACACACCAACACAATCGTCAACCTGTGTGGAGGAGGTGTGGCTGTTGAGGCGGTGCTGCTGGCCTACTTCTTCGCGCTGACGATGTGCAGGTTTGCACCAATGACATCGTCAGCCTGTGGAGGAGGTGTGGGTGCTGAGGCGGTGCAGCGGTGGCCCACCTGACATCAGCCACCAGGAAGTAAGCCCCGTGTCCTGGCAGCACCCCCAAGCCCATGGCCTCCAGCTTGGGCTCCAACAGGGCACGCTTGGCTGCGAGGGAGGCGCCCAGGGCCCTGCAGGAGTCCGGCAGGTGAGCAGGCAACTGGCAGGAGGGAGCAGGTGCAACAGGCAAACAGGCAGGTGGCAGGTGGCAAGCGTAGGTGCAGTACGCAGGCAGGTGGCAGGGGTGCCGCAGTAGGCTGATCTTGACTGGACCTGAGTGCCTGGCACTGGCCTAGTCACTGCCACACTGAGCCACTGGACCTGAAGCTGGAGACAGAGACAAATCTCAGATCTCAGATCTCAGATCCCAGATATGGGTGCCTGGACCTCGGTGCCAGACACTGGCCTAGTCACTGGCACACTGAGCCACTGGACCTGAACCTAAAGCACAGGAGTTGAATGACAGAGAGACGGAGAGCTAAAGGACAGGCGTGAATTGCAGCAGCAGCACGAGAAGCAAGTTATGGAAGGCCGCAGAGCATGTGCAGTGCTTACCTAGTGTGCCCACCTAGCCCCCTGCACCACCTGCCCACACCCCTGGCCCTTGCCCCTCCTGCCCACACCCCAGCCCCTGCGCCGCCCTACCTGCCCGCCTACACACGAACCCACAATCAAGGTTTGAGGGGAGGAGAAGGAGCTGGGTAGGTTGCAGCTAGTCACTCACTGGTAGAAGCCTGGCTCATTGTCCAGCCCGTGTGCCACTGCCCGCTGCAAGCTGCTGGGCACTGCAGGCAATAGAGCATGTCACACTTGGCAGAGTCCGCACCCATGCTGTTGTGGTAGGTCAGTCTCGAGAGGGGAAGGGGGGCTGAAGGGCAGGGGCAAGGGTACAGGCAGGGGTAGGGCCCAGGTGCAGGGGTAAGGGCGGAGCGAGGAACCATGCTGACTGCTGATGTGCACATCCTGGTAGCCACTAGCCAGCCAGCTCCATGACGGCTGGCAAAACTAGACCATGTATGGCACCTCCCATGACGCCCATGACGACCACACCGCCATGCAGTCAGTGGTAATGCAGGAGCCACATGGGCCTGGCTGCAGTGGGGGCACCCCCCAGCAGCAGCACCTACGGCCTGGGATGGGCATGCTTCATGGGATGGGCACGCAGGCCAAGTGGAAGGCATGTGTAAAAGACCACCAGTTAGCAGCAGTGTCCAGCCCTTATCACCTGTAAAGACCAGGAACTGGTGAGCCTTCACAATCGGTGCCATCAGAGCAGCAGGACCCGTGACCCAGCCCACCTGGCAGCAGCAAGCAGGTGGCAGCGAGGTCAGGGTAGGCTCAAAAGCTGGCAGCAAGGGGCTAGTCAGCAACAACCAAGTGGGTCGCAGGCCCCCTCTGGCATCTGCACCCGCACCCCGCCTTGGTCCTCCACCCTTCCCTGGCTTGTGGCTCAAAGGAGCCAAGGACTGGGTTGTAGCAAACAGTGTTACCAAAAACTTGGATGGGGGCAGAGGCCACGTGCATTTCTGTGCGTCCTCTCACTCCTCCGCCCCTCCTACTGCGCCCCACCTTCCAGGCAGTGAAGCTGAAGGTCTTGCCTGCTGACCCCATGCGCAGCGCCCGGTCCCGCATGCCTGGCAGCGCCCTGAGGCTGAGGTGCTGCGCCCCGTTGAACACCAGGTGCTCGTACACCTGCAAGGCGGCTCAGCAGAATGGAGCTAGGCAGCTGAGGGGCAGGCTGACTTGGCAGGGGTCTGGGCCTGGGGCCTGGCTGTGGCAAGGGCTAATAAAAGAGGGCTGTGGCAAGATGCAAGGGGCGAGGCAGGAGGAGATGATCAGTACTGTGATGCAGGCCCTGCCAACTGCCCACTGCTGGTCAATACAACTGGTTAGCTTTGTAGGGGTCTGGGTCTGGGTTTGGGACTGGGGCGGTAGCAAGGGCTGCCTCAAGGGCTGCCTCAAGAGGGTCCTGTATGAGAGAGCTCTGGAAGCGAGGGGCGGGGCAGGAGGAGATGATGAGTGTCATGGTGCAGGTCCCGCCAGCATTGCTGGTCAGTTCAGGTGCGGTGCCAGGCTCCAGGGACAAGGCAGGGGAGACCAGGGCCTCTGGAACCTCACTGGCCGTCTGGCTGTGCGGCTGGCGCGGCTGCATCCCTTGCACGACCACACCCACTGCCAGCCCCTGACTGACCTCGTCACACAGGGCGATGACGTCATGCTGCTGGCACAGACTCGCAATCAGCTCCAGCTCTGACCGGGTGAACACCTGGCAAGGTGGCCAGGCTGGGTGGGACATGAGACACAGCGCAGCAGGGCCTGGCGGATGCCTGATGGTGTGACTACTACCAGCCTTGCTTGTGGCAACACTGATGCCAGGTGGGGCACCCGGAGCATTACCTACCAGCTTGAGTCAGCTCCTCATACTTCTGACAAGCCAGCAAGACAGGCACACTCAATGCTCAGCACCCCCACATACCGCACATCGTGTGGGTCAAGATATGCATCAGCTGCTCGTCCACTAACACAGCCAATGCTTTGGGACTCTTGTGCCTGACCTGATTGCCGCTGCCTCCTCTCTCGCACCTTGCCGCTGGGGTTGTGCGGAGTGTTCACCAGGATGAGCTTGGTGCGAGGACCGAATGCGGCGGCCAGCTCGTCTGCCGGCACGCTGAAGTCCGGCAAGGCAAGGCGCACGGGGCGGATCACCGCGCCCGCGCGTCGCGCCATGCTGACGTAGCTGTCGTACATCGGGTCGAACATGATGCACTGCGGTCAGCGGGTGGTGGCAAGCGGCAGTGCTAGGAAGGCCACCGCGTCTGCGGGCGTGCCTACAGATCTGCAATAGCAACTCGTCACACTCACACTCTTTATAAGTGTGCAGAGGTGCAGACATTCTCGTGTATAAGTGAGGGGCAATGCCGCTGATGTGCACTAGCTGCTCCCAAGCCACACTGGTTCTGCATAGGTTCAAGTGGTGGCTCAGTGATGGCTATTCTTGGAGAAGGCCCACTGACCTCGTCCCCTGGGTTGATGAGACCCAGCATGGCGGCTGCAATGGCCTCCGTGGCGCCCACCGTGACCAGGGTCTCTGTAGCCCAGTCACAAGGGATGCCCTGCTGGGCGGCACTGTGCCGGGCCACCGCCTGTCGCAGCTCTGGGACACCCAGCAAGGAGGGGTACTGCGGAGTGAGGGGGGTGGGGTGGGGTGGGGTGGGGTGGGGTGGGGTGGGGTGGGGTGGGGTGGGGTGGGGTGGGGTGGGGTGGGGTGGGGTGGGGTGGGGTGGGGTGGGGTGGGGTGGGGTGGGGTGGGGTGGGGTGGGGTGGGGTGGGGTGGGGTGGGGTGGGGTGGGGTGGGGTGGGGTGGGGTGGGGTGGGGTGGGGTGGGGTGGGGTGGGGTGGGGTGGGGTGGGGTGGGGTGGGGTGGGGTGGGGTGGGGTGGGGTGGGGTGGGGTGGGGTGGGGTGGGGTGGGGTGGGGTGAAGCAGTCAGGCGTCAGCTGTCTAACAACCATGCTGTGCACACAGCTCCTGGGGCTGATATAGTTGGGACAGCGGTAGTGTTCGGCTGCTGGCCACAGAGTTGCTGGAGTTGGGCAGCTGGGTTGATGAGACCCAGCACTGCTGGAGCTGGCGCTGATGCTGGTGGCGGTTCAAGTAGGCGCGGAACAAATGCATGTCAGCCATGTAGGACTGGCTACGCTGGCGATACTGCTGCCACCGCTGGCAGTGGTGCTGCTTTGCCTGGTGGGCGGTGTTGGTGACTGTGAGCCTTAGATGGTGCCAGAAACAAAGCATGCATGTTTGGCACACCTGGTTGTGGAAGTCGTCCATGGCAGAGCTGGCAATGTGCTTCATGGACGCTGGACCCTCCTCATCGGGGAAGCCCTGGCCAAGGTTGACGCTGTTGTGCTCTACTGCAAGCTTGCTCATGACCTCGAAGATGGCTGCAAAGACACAGAGGCAGATAACCAGGAATTGGATGCAAAGCACTAGGAGCAGCACCTTAGCAGCACCATATGCATAACACATAGGTGGGTGGTGGTCCTAATGCGTGCACCAGGATGGACCAATTGGGCTTGACGGGCATGGTAATGACTGTGATGGTACGCTGGTGTATGCGACGAGCTCACTCGTGGGCAGAGAGCAGAACAACTCATTCAGCGGCTTCTGCGGCTTGGTGGGCGCCGAAGCTGTTGGAAGCTGGCCGCTCTCCGTGGCCGTCGTCACCATTGTGTCGCACTGTAAGTGCTGTGGCCTGAGGACACAGCCGTTGCGTGATAGCCGTGAATGATCGGCGCTCAACCGCCGAACTGACTCGAGCGTGTTAACTTCGCCGAGGTAGACGCGTAAGCAATACAGCGCGTGTGCACCATGGCCTATTACAACCCGCTCGTAGACGAGGAGGCTGGGTACTACCGCTCTGGCTCAAAGCGCTCCCTCGATCCCAGCTATGAGTTCGCCGATTCCATTGTCCGCCAGGTGGGTTCCGGGCATTCCAAGCCGCAACCTCGTTTTGGATGCTGCGCTGGCACTGATTCGCGTCTCCTCGGCTGCAGGGCTTCATTCGCAAAGTGTTTGGGCTCCTAGCCCTACAACTGGCGATCACAGCGGGCACAACCGCAGCGTTCCTGTTCAGGTACAGGCCCCTGACGCCAGCGCAGCCCAGCAACCAACCAGGCGTCAGAGCTGACCTACTGCTAGATGTAAGACACCTTCCAATCATGCTTTGCTCTGCCTCTCCTGTAGTGCTCCTGTGAAAGGCTTTGTGGCCTCCAACCCATGGACATTGTGGACGGCCATGGGCCTCTCCTTTGTTTTAGTGCTGCTGCTATCTTTCTGGGACGCTGCTAGGTGAGAAGCGCTCTTGGGGGTATAGAAGGCACATGTTAAGAAGGGTCAGGGGCAGCAGCAGCTGGCTGGGGTATGCCCGCTACGGCAGCGGCAGCAACACTGGGATGAGCAGCGGATATGCAGGAAGACAGCAGGGCACAGGGCTGCTGGGACGGCGGCGGCTGCTACTGGCATCACCACAGCTGCCATTGCTGGTTGCTGGTTGCAGGCGTCAGCACCCGTTGAACCTGGTGTTCCTGTTTGCCTTCACCGCCTGTGAGAGCGTGCTGGTGGGCGCAGCCTCAGCCACCTATGACACCCATGTGGTGCTGCTCGCTGTGGGCATCACAGCAGGGGTGGTCACGGCCCTGGCCCTGTTTGCCCTACAGACCAAGTGAGGGCAAGGGGTGGGTGGTGGGGAACAGGTGGTGGGAGGGAGAGGGAGGGGTGAGGGTGAGGGGCTGAGAGGTCAAGGGATGAAGTACTGATGCGGAGTGGCTGGGAGGTGAACCCCCATTGAGCGTCGACTAAGAGGAAGGTGGCACCAGCACAGCCACTACCGGCACCAGCACCAGCACAGCAAGTTTCAAAGCCAGGCACCCATGCTGACAGGTGCAGCAGCCATTCTTGCAGTAACCACAGTAACCCTGCAGCGGCATCACACTTTGCCCACATTTGGGTGATGTCCTGTGACAACCTGTTCCATCAGTCAGGGCTGCAGCAGGAGCAACCGCCCACACTGGCTCTGATGGTGGTGCTGAAAATTGTCGGCTGCATGGTGCCGCCCACATGGTAATGTTGCAACCTGGTGCTGGCCTGGGCGGCTGCAGGCTGGACCTGACAGCAGCAGGGGGAGCGCTGCTGGCGCTGCTGGCCACCCTCATCATCGCCTCCATTGTGCAGTCCTTCGTTCACGTCTCCTGGCTGCAGGTGGGCAGCTGGCCTGTGGCATGCACACCACCCATCCTCCCTGGGCGCTCCAGCCCTGGGCCCTGCAGCCCTGGGCCCTGCCGCCCTTTTCTCCAAGTCTGACTGAACCTCATACCCTGTGCCCTGCAGCTGCTCATCAGTGCGGGCGGAGCGCTGCTGTTCTCGGTGTACCTGGTGTTTGACATCCAGCTGCTCATGGGCAGCGGGGCGGTGTCCATCAGCCCAGGTGGGCCCTGATGGCAGCTGGGTGGCAGGGCAGTGCTGGGACATACCTCAGGGTGCTGCCAACGCTGCATATGGGGCGCTCCTTGGTGTGGCCAGGAGGCAAGGCTTGGTCAGGGCAGGGCAGGCATGTGAGGGGCACTGAAGGGGTAGAGGGAGGGTATGTGGGCACCAGGCACTGCTTTCCAGGGTGGAGGGTGTGGGGCAGGCCATTCACATGGCTCCTGCTGCCAAGCATTTTGGCGCTGCCGCTGACGCTGCCGCCCGGTGTCGCTCCCAGCACACAGCAGTTGTTTGTCCCACCACGCATCACGTCAGTTATGGTGGTGCTGGTGTGGGTTGTGCTGATCAGGGCTGCAAGGGCCCTGCGGGTGCGGGTTGTGCTGCTTGGGGCTGCTAGGGCTGCTGTCAGCGCTGGCCCTGCTGCTGCCACCAGCGTGTGCTAGAGGCTGGAGGGTGGCTGCTGTCACCATTGCTGCTGCCGTTCTGGAGGGTATTTATTTCTGGTCAAGAACTGAGGTGGTGCTGATCCTGTGGCTGTCAATGGTGGCTGCTGTTGTGGTGGTGATGGTGATGGCGCAGACGAGTACGTGTACGCCGCCCTTGCACTGTACCTGGACGTCATCAACCTCTTTCTATACGTGCTGCAGCTGCTCAACGAGGTGTCTAGAAACGATTGAGCATTTGCTGGAGGCAACAGAGGGATGTGTTATTGCAAGTGTCTGGGTAGTTGAATCAGTCGTCGAGTAATGTGCATAAAGTGCATGGGAGGGGATGAGGGTGAGGGTGAGGAGGGAGGAAAGGAAGGTCAAGTGAAGCCACTGGACTGCCAGCCACTGTCGGGACATAGGGACTGGGCTGGGACATCATGCCAGGCTGTCTGGGCAAGGGCCAGGAGTCCCCGGCCAGGGTCAGGAGTCTAATGACAATGAGCAGCTAGAATGTCGGACAATGATGCCATACAGCTCGTAGACATCCCAAACAGCTAGTATTGCATGGTTTGCCCGGCTTCCATGTCCTGCCATGGCTGGCAGGGCTGGCAGCGTGTACTGGGATGACGTGGCTGTTGCGTTCCTGGCTGGCTATCATGGCATGAGCAAGTGTCGGGGATCACGGATTGACCCTCCAGTCAAATGGGGCGGCCTGGGGCAGGATGGTGCGGGAGGCCTGCATGCGCTTCTGGGGTGGTTGGGATCACAAGGCTGCATGAGGTTGGGAGGTGCTAGACTCGACGAGGCTGTTAGGCACACGTGTAAGCGCTGCACAGGTTTCATGTAACACGGTGGGGCCAGGCGATTTGACAAGTGCAGTGAAGACATCGCCGTGTTTCGTGAAGGGAGACTGCATTACCGCATGCACCTCACTGTCGCCCCATTTCCCTCGGAACGCGAATGGTTGCCGGCACTCCGGTTGGATGGCGACTTGATGCACACCCCAGAACGGCCCCTCCGCGCCGATAGCGTTGCTAAGTCTCTGAGATGCTCCAAATAGTGCGTAGCATGGTGGAAGCAAACGGGGTGATCCAGGCTGGAGTTCAGCCCGCAAGTCCAGCCAAAGCCGACTGCGAGCAGCCCTGCTCCTGCTCCGGTCTCTTGCGTGCTACACCCAGCAACAGTCATCACCTCTGAAGCCCAACTGGCGGGCACGGCCGGGGATGTAAGCGGGGGGCAGCTGGGAAATGGGCTGGGGATGGGGGATGTGCTGTGCAACTCGTTCTCATGCCACCTTTTAACTGCTGCCCTAGCCTACCACTACCCTGAGGAAGGCATGCCACGCTTCGTGGCGCCCCACCATCACAGCACAGTGCTTACACCATGGCAGGGCGGGGCTGCGGCAAGCTGGGTAACATTCCCAGGTCTGTACAGCCTCAGCAATTGTACCCTTCATGCAACTTGACAATTCTGAAACAAACTCTGCTCTGCAGGGTCTGCAGGAATCCCACAAGGGTTCTGTTCTTTTGATTGGGGTTTATCGTGCGAGATACAATTGTGTGCAAAGTGTGCTATGCACAGTTGCAAGTTTGTGTTGTGACACTTCAAAATGATACTTCACACGTCATCCAAGTAGGCCATGCATGTGCCGTATGTGCAGTGCGTGTATGCATCCCACAGCACATAGCATCGTCAATCTACATTGCAACAGATGGGGGAACAGATGACACGCCGCTCATCAACACTCGACACTCTCAACACATCATAGAACCTGCAAAAGACGACCCTTGCAGCCTCGCATCATCACTGCTGCAGCAAGGAAGCAGCAATAAGATAGCAGCGCTGCTGTGAAGCACGTAACGCATGCCTCATGCACCACGCATTGCTGGGGTAGCAGCTCTGTTGCCTACTTCGACTCCACCCACAGCCTGTATGACTGCTGGACTGAACCCATGCCCGTGTTGCCCACTCCCCCAGCCCCACTCATGTATGCAACCATGCATCTCACATGGCTGGGATACTAGCAGAAACTCTGCATGGTCTTGAAGCCGAGCCCACGGCAACTGCTCAAGCCCAGGCTGTTGCAGCAGCCACTGCTACGCCTCCTGTTGCTGCTGTTGCTCATCGTGAAGACACCAGCTCCACCTTGACCTTTAGCCGGCCGTCAGGGGCGTAGGCCCTGCGCTGCCAGCTCAGCGGCTCGTTCACAACCTTTGCCAAATTAGGCCCGGTCCACACACTGTAGTAGTCTGTGTAGGTCACCTTGTACCGATCCGCATGGAACGGGACTGTACTTTGTGAAGGCATGCCTGCGCCCCCTGCGCTGCTTCCGCGCGAGCCCGCCCCGACTTCCGATCCGCCGTTTGACACGCCCCGGCCGCTGCCCGACCGCCTGGAGCCCGCGTCCTGGACTGGCAAGGCCAGCGAGCCGGAACCAGCCGTGGTGCGGCGGGAGGGAGGTGCAGCCGCCTCCGTGACTAGCTCTAGCCCGGTGTTGGTGCGGAGCAGCTGCGGGTAAATGTGAACCCACTGCTCCAGCTCATGGTCGTACACGCACAGGCGCACATCCGCGGACACAGCCCAAGACCGCGTGCCAGTGGGCGGTGCAGGCGGTGGCAGCGGCTCTGGCTGGGACGACTCTGACACCTCTCCCACCGCCCCACCACTGCTGCTTGCCCAGAGTGCTGCCCGGGTTTCAAACCTAGAGCCGGCTGTTCCTTGGGTGGATGTCGAACCAGCTGCTGGGACAGGGGCGTGAGATGCAGAGGGTGGAGTGTGTGCATGGCGCGCGGCATCCAGTATAGTTGAGGCAGGCAGGAGGGAGTTGGGGCTGCGACCATACCCCAAGCGGCTGGGCTGGCCACTGCCTCCTGCGCCCCCAGCCAGTGACGTGTCGGTGACCCAGGCCCTCCTGGGTGAGCTGCGCGACCCGGTGGGTGGCAGCCTGTGGAAAGCATGTGAGGCCCCGGGTGGGGCAGCCCCTGTTGGGGAGCTCACGTTGCCTGCCCGCAGGCTGCTGATGCCGCTGCCAGGGCCATAGCCGGGATGCAATGAAGACGGCAGGTGACGGCCGGTGCGTACCCTCGGCAGGCCTGCAGTGCTGCTGCTCAAGCTGCTCCGTGGCATGAACAGCCCGGTTCTCACCGCGCGCGACTCCGGGCTGTCGCGGCTGCCGGTCATGGTGCTGTCGGGACTGGGCTGGGACATCATGGCGCCCAGCATCGCGTGGATGTCGGGCAATGGTGGGGCCGCGGGGGGCAATGTGCACGGCAGGCCCAGTGCGGGGTACAGCACATGGACCGATACGCCGAGAACCGGCTCGTCAGGATCGCGCGCCACGAAAATGTCAAGTGCCCATACCCAGCCTGCCCACACAACGGTCGGAGAGGGCACTAGGTTGGGTGAGCTGATGCTGCCATTGCCGCCTGCGCTCGCGGTTCCTGCCGTGTCGTCACTGTCCACTGGACCGCTGCTGCGGCGAGACTGCGAGTTGCGCGGGCTGCCGCCCTGCACTGATGACGTGGCACCACCAAGTTGTCCGTTGGAGCGTGGATCAGGGACTGCGCTTGTTGTGAAGAGGGAAGATGAGCTGGTGCTGCGCGTGCGCAGCTTCATCAGAGCCTCCATCTCGGCGCGCAGCTTGTGCACGGGGACCTCAAGCGTCAACACGCCAGCTGTTGTGCCATCACCATCTGGGCGGGCCTGCTCGGTCAGAGCGTCTGGCACACCACGCCCCGAGCCCAGCACTACGCAGCACGACAGGACAGGGTCAGGTTAAGGGCCAGAGTCAGGGTGAGTTTCAGGGTTTGGGCCTGGGTCATTCACTCCCGGTGCTGCACAGTGTGTTGGAATGAGGGTCCCAGGGAGTGCCCTACTGCTGTGCCCTACTGCTGCGAGGGTGCACATGGCACATTGGTTTGGTTAGCAGCCAGCCTGCTCCCACAAGCGTGCCATCAGCTACTACAGACAAGCATGAGACACCTTGAAGGACTCACAGTCCTCCCTGTCAGCTGCTGCCTCACAGCCTGCTGCCCACTATTGCCTTACCTCCTGTGGCACGTGCAGCATCCAGGCAGCCTCCCTTGGCCAACGCGAACTGGGAGACCAGCTGCAGGAGACCCGTGCTGGGACCTTTTCTTGAGGCGGCCTTTTGCCTGGGGCCCCTGCTACGGCCGACTGGCACCGACTGGGAGGGCAGGCCACGGCTGGCTTGTCCTGTGCGAACGGCGGAGTGCGTAAGGCAAGCGCTGAGGCTGCTCAGCGAGCTCGCGGGCAGCGCAGGCGTGTCAGCCGCGTCATCGTGGTGCAGTCGCCCCAGTGGGACTGACGACAGACTGCTGCATTCCACTGTCAGGTTCGAGTCTGAGGTGGTCACGCTCTTGGTCCCGCTACCGCACGCTGCGCTGGCACTGTGCCGGGGCTTCAAGCTAGGCAGAGGGAGCTGGTGGCGTGCGGGGCTGCCCATGTCGTCGCTGCTGTCGGCGAGGCTAGCGCTGTCGTCCGAGTCGTCAGATGCATCGGACCCGGAGTCGCCAGATACAGCGATGACCGCCGCGGCTTGAATGACCCAGGGCCTGGCCAGGAGGACGTGTAGGAAGAAGGACGAGGAGCAATGGTGCAGACGGCAGGCTTGCAGAAGGCCGGCCAGTTGCCGAGGCGTGGCCCTTGCCCCTCGCCCCGTCTCCACATAATCTGTCAGAGCAGTCAGAACCGTGTTCTCACTCGCAACCTGCGGGACCCGCGATGCACCCATGCATCAAGCGTCATGCACGACACATTCCTGGGATCCACCGTCACGAGCAGCCATGTCGATTGACAGTGTGCACATCAGCCAGCGGTGGAGAGGGTTACAAGGCACCCATGAGGGGAGCTTCCTGTTCAGGCTATGGACTCGACACAGCAAGTGGTTGCACAGCAAGGAACTGCTATAGTGGCATTGTGGTGTAGCTATAGCCGTTGAGCTCTTGAACATCACTTGCACTTACAGCACTTGCACAGCACTTGTACAACACTCACGCAACACTTGCAGCACTTGCAAAGTACCAGTGGTCGCTTAGTGGTGACACGGATAACAAACTAGAGCACAGAGCAATGGCATGGGCAGTTGACCATGCCTGGTAGCAGCAAGCAGCAGCAGCAGCACGCAGTGGCAACGTGCTGCGGCTTAGGAAACACAGGTCGAGAGGGGGTGCACACAGGTTGCAGGCACCAAAGGCTACCTGCAGGTCTCGGCCGACCAGCAGCTGCTCCACTGCGTCGATGGGCAGCGCCATCAGCTTGCCTCGGAGCTCCTGCAGCCAGCAGTCAACAGCCAGCAACCAGCAGCTACGCCAGGTGTGTCAGGTGAGGTGGGGCACGGTGCACCGCCATGACGGCTGGCAGGCAGCAGACCATGTGCTGGTAGCTGTGATGTGCTGGCAGGGGGCCCCACCTGGACTAACCTTGCACTTGACACAGCCTGACGGACCCACCGCCCACTAAGACAGCCACGGTACACCTTTTGCAGCCTTCCCCTCCAACCCCTCTCACCGGTTTGGTCCAGGCAAGCTCCAGGTTGCCTAGGTTGCTCACCACCTCCTCCATGGCCCGGCGCTGCAGTGGCCTCACCTGCAGTCAAGGACACCACACAGGCGTCGCCTTGACAGCTGCAGCCACAACACTGTTAGGCTGTCAGGGCCAGGGCCGGGGCCTGCCTCCCGGAGGTGCGAGAGTGATGTGGCGGAGTGACACACTGGAATGAGCATCAACCGGGTTAGGACCCGAAGCCAGTAGCACCCCATGCAGCAGGTGTGGTTCAAGCTACAAACCTCCCTCTTCTTGCGAGAGGACGGGGAATCGACACCCGCAAGGGGCCAGAAGTATTTGGCGTATCTGGCGTAATCGGTCTCTCTTGAGGGCAGTGCCCGCCATTGTGCGGGGTGGGAGCTGGAGTGGAGCTAATTTCCTATGAAGCTCATGCATCCTATGAAGACACGTTTCCGAGCCGGGGCGTGTCGTGCTGTGAGAGCGCCCTTTAGGCATACGTCAGCCCGCGGGGGCCCCTCCCATGGTGTGAAAGACCAGAAGCGGCGCGCGGTTCCTTAGTGCACGCCCCCTGAAGCTTCGGGGGGAGTAGTCTTTCTTTCTTTCTGGAATGAGCAGGCATGAGCTGGTAGCTGGTATGAGCCTAGAGGCGCAATGCCTTCGAAGAAACGGACGAGCACCGCCAAGCAAAAGCCGCGTCCGGCAAAACGCTGTGTGTTGTGAGCTTGGCGCTGTGTGAGCTCACATCGCTGCTGTTCTAGCCAACGCAGGTCCTCGCACGCCACAAGGCAAGCAATGAGAGGATCGGAGGGAGGGAGGGAAGACGCAACGTCGCCAGGTACGCACGGGGCCGCATACCGTCCCAACCTTGAGTGTCCCGGCCTTGTGCCTCATCCACAACTAAGATCTCACTGTGTCCCAGTAATGCTTCGCTGCAGGTCACTAGAGTCTTGGATGGCGCTGTGCTGCGAGGCTGCAAGAAACCAAACGCAAAGTTGATGGCACACCTCCACTTCAGGGTGGAACCCAGTCTCAGCTGCGCGTGATCGCGTCCTTGTTTGTCTTGCGCATCTTCCTCACTTGTTTGGTTAGATACCCCACCCAGGAGTTTATCTGTGCCCCCACACCTCCAGCTGTGCAGCCTCCCCGTGCACCTGATGCAGCACCCCTACCCCTACTCCCCCTGCGTGCCCCTGCCCAGCCAGCAAGCATGGCCATGGACTGTGAGCCTGACCCTCAGCCTGAGCCAGCCTGCAAGCCCACGCTCAGGCCAGCCAGTGCCCGCCTTGCTGCCCTCCACCCGCAACCCGCAGCACCCACCGGTCACCCCCTGCCCCTTGACAGCGATGACCCTTTGATGCTGGCACAGCTGCAAGTGTTCTGCATGTACTTCGCTAACTCCAACTTCAAGACAGTCTACGACCAGCTGTTGCGCCGCCTTGAGCGCAAAGGGGCGCACATCCACCACATCCTCACACCGGTCTTTGTTGACCCTAGCAACCAGGAGCTGTTGGCCAAGCAGCAGCAGTGGGGGAAGCAGCAACCTGATTGGCGTCGACAACACCATCAGCGCGCACTCCAAGCAACTTGCGGTCACCATGCAGCAGCACTTCTCCAGCCGAGGCAAGGATTGGTGTTGTATCAGACCTGGACCTGGACCTGGACCTGGACCTGGACCTGACCTGACCTGACCTGACCTGACCTGACTGGAGCCAGCAGCATAACCAGCCAGTGCGGGCCATGACGTGGTGCCCGGTAGTGGCACTACGCAAGCCTCCACAGCAGCAGCAGCAGCCAGGAAGCCACACAACCAGCCGCCTCAGAGCCAGGGCCCAGCACTCCCCCGCCAGCCCAGTGCAGCAAGCACATCCAGCCCACCAAGGGCGAAGGCAAGGCCAAGGGCAAGGCTGCCAAATCCAAGCCAGCATCACAGCCGGGAAGGTGGGTAGACCGGGACTGCAGCGCAGCGTTGAACATGCAGCGCATTGGGGAGAGCAGGTGGCACCCGCTGGAGCTGTGCTGCTGGCCAGAGCAGGGAGCTCTGCCAGCCATGGGCAAGGAGTATCCAGGCCTGGGCTACAAGCAGCTGCGAGACAAGCCACACAAGGCCCAGCAGCAGCAGCCTGCTGGGGCACAGTAGTGTGACCCCCCCCCCCCCCCTAAAGCTGTTGTCAGCTTACAATTAGCACATGTATGTCATGCCAACTCTAGACCCTCTGGGTCAGGCAATAGTGTAGGTGATAGGCGACCATGCCCATGTGTATGCCATGTGCATGCCATGTGGGAACTCCACACAGACAAAAGCACCGCTTTGCAGTGGTCCACGCTTAGTAGTCCACAGAAATGAAGGTACTAGTGAGGGTCAAGGTGCTGTATCGATTCTCTCCCAGGCACCCAAGAAATCTGGTGCATGAAGTGGAGCAGTGCCTTAGTGCTCATGACGCAACGCGTCTGAGGCAGTGTTCCCTGCAGCTGTGCTCGTGTGTTGGCGTCTGGCTGCATGGCCCACCCTTGAGGGCCTAGGTGCTGCAGGGGCCGTACCCTGTAACGGCTGTGTAACAATGTGTTTGACAGTATCAGAACATGCAGCTGGTCGCATGCTCTATTTGACTGCCCGAGCTGCATGCTTTGGTCCATGATCATCACTACGTGAAAGTCAGCCATGCAAACCCTGAGTTGTTTGGGAGAGACACAGACGTCTCAAAGCACAGCATCTAGTGGTGCTGGAGCTGCGCTAGTGGCCAGAGCAGGGAGCTCTGCCAGCCAATGGCAAGGAGTAACCTTGGCTGGGCTACACGCGGCTGCGAGACCGGCCACCCAAGGCCCAGCAGCAGCAGCAGCAGCCCGCTGTGGCACAGCAGTGTGTGCCCGCTTTGAACTGTCATCAGCTGACAGTCAATGCATGATTGTCATGCCAAACCTAGGCTCCAGCGCTGTCGCAGGGATCAGGCAATAGTGTAGTGGGTAGGCGCCCATGCCATGTGCATGGGAACATGACTCCATGCAGACAAAACAAGGCTTTGAAGTGGTCAGCTGCCCTCGCCTGAGACCCACCTGTGGGCTGGCCAGCAGGGCTTGCGGCAGGTCCAGTATGGCCACAGTGGTGGACCAGGGCCAGCTGGCAGTGCTGGCGGATAAGGCTCGGGCTGCAGCCTGAATGCAGTGGGGCAGCGGCAGGCATGCATTACCTTGATGCACACTTTCTGAAGTCTGTACGTCTGGTGTCTGAATGTGTAACAAAACTGTGGCGCACGTGTGCTGCCCCGGCTTGCAGGCTCCACGCATGCTGCTGTCATCTCCATGCAAGCTGCTGTTCAACGAGTTTGCTTGTTTCTGCCTGTCAGCAATCTAGTCTGTCCCTGAAAGTCGCTGCTGTATGTTTGCTGCTGCATGTATGCATGTAGGGTCCCTGAGAGTCGCTGCTGTATGTATTGAGCAGCATTGGGCTGTGCCAATGCGTTTCCTTGTTTTCCTGTAAGCGCTGGCTAATGCGGGCTGAGTGCAGTATGCTGCTGGACGTGTGTGCCTCCTCCGATATTGTATACCTCCGATGCCTGCCTCCTGGTGATGCAAGAGTGATATTTTGCTGAGGGATACACTGGTATGAGCAGGTATGAGCTGGTAGCTGGTATGAGCCTTGTGGCGCCAGCTTCCTGAGCTGACCTGGGTCATGCACATGCCAGTTGCTCACCATGACCACCAAGTCTGCCTGCCACTGGTCAGCCAGCCGGAGGGCGGCCACCAGCAGCTCCGGCTGCATCTCCAATGACCGGCAGCCCAGGGAGTGTGGATCGTACCTGCACCACAACACTCAAGCACACCATCAAGAAACACACCGCACATGATACCGCCCGCCCTGGTCGCCTCAGCCTACGTGATGGCAAAGCAGCAGCTGTCCCATGCTGGCCTTATCCCTCAGCCCCTGGCTCTAGGTGGCAAGAATGGAGAGAACCTAACAGCATGGACCGCCGAGGCCCAAACCGCCTTGAACTCGAATGCCTCTCGGGCAAATTCAGCCCCGACCTAGCTTGTACGTGGACTACTACCGACTGCCTGCTAGGCTGCGACGGTGTAACCGAGGCACACCCACATGCCGCGGAGGACCACCAGGCCCGCGTGTTCTTGGCCCGGCCCTACGGGTAGCCGCACGACACGTCCTCCTCCTGCGCCTCGCTCCTGCCCCGCACTGGCTGCGTTGTCGGAGCATACGCACGCCTCAAGCAACGAGCGCAGCAGAGGGCTTGAGTGCGCCAGAAGGACTGCATGTCCCGGCAGCTGTATGCTGTCGCGCTGTGGAAACGACGCTGAAGCAGACGTCCCCTGTCCTCGGTCCAGCTCCACGGTGCAGTCCGACAAAAACGGGTTGCCGAACAGCCAGGCCCAGTCCAGCTTAGCCATGCTTGACGAGCTTGACTACTGCAATGCCGCGAGCAGTTTAGATTAGGACGCGGATGTTCCGCCGTCATGTCTAACCGCCCGCCCCGCCGCACGCACGCATTGCCATTACGGTGCTGAAAACCGTCGGCGTGAAGGTGCATCCCTCGCATCACCTGGTAGCTAATCATGCTGGCATGAAAACAAGGAACGGAGACGTGAAAGAAAGTGTATGGCTAAAAAAGCAAGAAGCAAACCAGGAGAGGACCATGGCTACTGAGCAAAATGCCTGCAGTCACCTGGTCTCCTTTCTTCTCTACAAGACACTTGTGCCCAATACATTGACAGCTTTCATAGGCCCCGCCCCGCCCCGCCCCGCCCCGCCCCGCCCCGCCCCGCCCCGCCCCGCCCCGCCCCGCCCCGCCCCGCCCCGCCCCGCCCCGCCCCGCCCCGCCCCGCCCCGCCCCGCCCCGCCCCGCCCCGCCCCGCCCCGCCCCGCCCCGCCCCGCCCCGCCCCGCCCCGCCCCGCCCCGCCCCGCCCCGCCCCGCCCCGCCCCGCCCCGCCCCGCCCCGCCCCGCCCCGCCCCGCCCCGCCCCGCCCCGCCCCGCCCCGCCCCGCCCCGCCCCGCCCCGCCCCGCCCCGCCCCGCCCCGCCCCGCCCCGCCCCGCCCCGCCCCGCCCCGCCCCGCCCCGCCCCGCCCCGCCCCGCCCCGCCCCGCCCCGCCCCGCCCCGCCCCGCCCCGCCCCGCCCCGCCCCGCCCCGCCCCGCCCCGCCCCGCCCCGCCCCGCCCCGCCCCGCCCCGCCCCGCCCCGCCCCGCCCCGCCCCGCCCCGCCCCGCCCCGCCCCGCCCCGCCCCGCCCCGCCCCGCCCCGCCCCGCCCCGCCCCGCCCCGCCCCGCCCCGCCCCGCCCCGCCCCGCCCCGCCCCGCCCCGCCCCGCCCCGCCCCGCCCCGCCCCGCCCCGCCCCGCCCCGCCCCGCCCCGCCCCGCCCCGCCCCGCCCCGCCCCGCCCCGCCCCGCCCCGCCCCGCCCCGCCCCGCCCCGCCCCGCCCCGCCCCGCCCCGCCCCGCCCCGCCCCGCCCCGCCCCGCCCCGCCCCGCCCCGCCCCGCCCCGCCCCGCCCCGCCCCGCCCCGCCCCGCCCCGCCCCGCCCCGCCCCGCCCCGCCCCGCCCCGCCCCGCCCCGCCCCGCCCCGCCCCGCCCCGCCCCGCCCCGCCCCGCCCCGCCCCGCCCCGCCCCGCCCCGCCCCGCCCCGCCCCGCCCCGCCCCGCCCCGCCCCGCCCCGCCCCGCCCCGCCCCGCCCCGCCCCGCCCCGCCCCGCCCCGCCCCGCCCCGCCCCGCCCCGCCCCGCCCCGCCCCGCCCCGCCCCGCCCCGCCCCGCCCCGCCCCGCCCCGCCCCGCCCCGCCCCGCCCCGCCCCGCCCCGCCCCGCCCCGCCCCGCCCCGCCCCGCCCCGCCCCGCCCCGCCCCGCCCCGCCCCGCCCCGCCCCGCCCCGCCCCGCCCCGCCCCGCCCCGCCCCGCCCCGCCCCGCCCCGCCCCGCCCCGCCCCGCCCCGCCCCGCCCCGCCCCGCCCCGCCCCGCCCCGCCCCGCCCCGCCCCGCCCCGCCCCGCCCCGCCCCGCCCCGCCCCGCCCCGCCCCGCCCCGCCCCGCCCCGCCCCGCCCCGCCCCGCCCCGCCCCGCCCCGCCCCGCCCCGCCCCGCCCCGCCCCGCCCCGCCCCGCCCCGCCCCGCCCCGCCCCGCCCCGCCCCGCCCCGCCCCGCCCCGCCCCGCCCCGCCCCGCCCCGCCCCGCCCCGCCCCGCCCCGCCCCGCCCCGCCCCGCCCCGCCCCGCCCCGCCCCGCCCCGCCCCGCCCCGCCCCGCCCCGCCCCGCCCCCGCCTACGGTCACGGCCGTCATGGCCGGAGGTGGCTCTCGATGGCGACTGTTTGTAGCCTTCCACACTGCGCAAGGTCCTGGAGGTCATGTCCTGTCCTGTATTCTAGGATTCGTCGCATGTGAGCCGCACTTAACAAGGCTTCTCTTTGTCTTGCAGGGGAGCCATAAGCGATGCTAAGTGAGGACATAGGTCGGCTGCATACTCACGTAAAACGTTGTAGGTCCCAATTCGTCTTACATTAGTTACAGGGCTAACGCGGCCTCCTGCTCACTCCTGGACTGTAAATGTTCCTGAGGCAAGTAGCTGGTTTGCAACACCGCCTGGAAGCTAGTCCTGGAAGCTTGTAGGTGCACCTGGACCCCAAGTGGGCACGGCAGCGGCTGCGGCTGTTTGAAGCCCAGGACCGGGCGCTGGAGCAATTCTTCAAGAAACTGAGGCTAGGTGGGAGGGAGGGTTAGATACTGAGAGGTGGTGGGTTGGGCATGAAGTGAAAGACTAGTTGACTAGCCTAATGCAACCATGTCAGCCACCACGTGTGCCTTGTGTGCACGACTGCAGCTGCAGCAGGCGATGGCTGAGGTGGCCATGAAGCGCCACAAGCGCCCTAAGCAGCTGGTGGTCTTCCTTTGTGCAGCCGGCATCGGCACCCAGGGAGGCTGGGGTGCTGATGCGGTGCTGCGGGCCTGCTGCAAGGTGGTGTGCAGGCCCAGGGGAACAGACCAGCTGCGGGGCAGGGTGGTGCTTGTGGATGAGCACCGCACCAGCCGGGTCACCTCAGCAGCGAAATGCCATCAGCCCTGTGAGGAGCAGCTGGACCATGAGCAGCCCGCCTGGCCTGCAGACTGGAGGCCCCCAGAAGGGCAGATTGAACACCGCCTGCTGCGTCCAGCAAAGAGCCAGCAGCGTGGCCAGCCAGTGGCGGCCATGACGTGGTGCCCGGTAGTGGCACTACGCAAGCCCCCCCTGGCCCCATGAAGCAGCCAGGCAGCCACACAGGCAGCAGCCTCAGAGCCAGGGCCCAGCACTCCCCCGCCAGCCAAGGGCAGGGAGCACCCAGAGCTGGGGTACAAGCGGCTGCGAGACCGGCCACCCAAGGCCCAGCAGCAGCAGCAACAGCAGCAGCAGCAGCAGCAGCCTGCTGGGGCACAGTAGTGTGTGTTCCCATGTGAGATGTCACCAGCTTACAAATAGTGCATGTCCGTCATGCCAATGAAACAATGTAGGTGGTAGGCGCCCGTGCCATGTGCATGGGAACATACCTGCACACAGCCCCACAATACTGACTCAGTGGTTCCTAGTTGTCTCTAGTGGTCCGACTCCAAGGTCGGCCCTAGCGAGGGACGAGAGGCTGCGGATGTCCCCATGCCACAATCTTGCAACACAGGGCTACCTTGTAGGGAGCGCAATCTAGCCTAGATCTAGGCTAGTCAAATCTAGGCTAGATCTAGGCTAGATTGACTAGACTAGACGGGTTTTTTTTAATGGAATGACTTTCACTCCGCCCGCTCCGCCCGCTAGGGACGTCTATCTGCCCGCCTGCAAGGCACTATGTAACTATGTGTTTGCGAGGTCAGAATGCATGGTTGGCTGAGGCATAAGTGTGTCATCGACAGCCTCGTTGTCGCGCAGTGGTAATGCAATGTACTTACATTGTGACGACGTCGTAAAAGACTAAAACATGAAGAGAAGAGCAGCCATTGCAAACATAATAGCCTCTGTTTAAAGGAAAGCATCTTGCATGCAAAAATAGCTGAGTGTCTAGACTACTACACACTATGAGTTTGGGAAGTGGTGGTGGTCTGGAGTGATTGTACTAGGAGGTGGTGGTGGCTGCCTACTCGCCCATGCGCGCGAGGAGTTGAGCCTCATTGCTACGACGAGCACCCAGCCCAGCATTGGCCTCGATGTAGATAAGCATCTTGGCGCGCTCTAGGGTGACCCTGGTGCGGGCAGATGTAAACAACCTACCCCAAGCTGACCAACTGCAGCTGGGGCCAGCAGGAAGCCAAGGCGGGTGGGCTCTGGGTGCCGGGGGAGTCTGCCCGGCCCAAGCTACCTGTCAGCCATCCCCACCCTAGGGCGGCCCTGTCACGTTCTCCGCCAGCCACACCTTGCATTGGTGAAGTGCACAGCAAAGAGAGACCCTGCCCCACGTGCTGCCCATGCTGTTGCTGCTGCCCCAGCCTCGCCCCTTGCTGCTGCAGCTGCTGGCCCTACCCTTGCCAGGGCATTGGCGTAGGCCGTGGTAGATGCTGCAGTAGCTGCTCGATAGGCACACCATGACTCAGGAGCTCAGCCATGGCTGCTCCATATGTTGGTGTGAGCTGCTGCACCTGGCCAGGTGGGTGCGCCATGCCTGGCTGCTGCACCTGGCCAGGTGGGTGCGCCATGCCTGGCTGCTGCAGCAACGGCATGGTATGCTGTTGCTGCTGTTGCTGAGCCTGAGCCCTGCGCTCCTCAGCTAGGGCAAGGGCTTGCAGCTCCTGCCCTGTGCAAGGCTTGGAAAAGTCCTTCGCCGCCAAGTTAAACCAGTGGGCTTCATGCAACAAGTTTACATCCATTGCATGCACCATAACAGACTATACTTGTTGTTGCTGCTGCCGCTGTTGTCCATGCTACTGCTGCTAATGCATACATCCCTGCTACCATACCTGCACAGCCCATGTTGATGGCCTCAGGGTCGTCATCCTCCATCAGCTGCATGGCTCGCTTGTTGGTAGATGTATTGTCCATGACCCAGCCTTTGATGGCTGGCACTGGGTGGCCGGCGCTCCTCAACTCATCAGGCCAGCTCTGCAACCAAGGAGACGAGTTGGGTATGGGTATGGGTATGAGTATGGCATCACTCATCTGCTAATCCACACCTGCAGCAGGTCCTTGATGCCCACAGCATCCTTCTTGAGATCAGAGACGTCCTTGACATCGTGGAAGATGCGCCCGCCGTCGGGGAGCAGGGAGCTGAAGTCCATGAGCGAGGCTCCAAGCTGGGCGTACTTGTTCTTGTAGCCGTCAGACACCCCCATGGCAACGGTCTATATGGAGTGCAGCGGGTGGTACGGAGTGGGTTGCAGCAGAGTGATGGCAACAGTAGGCAACCGAGCATGCAGCAGCTAGGTGATGAGATGATGGTTGGCTGCCTGGCTGACTCCAGTTGGCTCCAAGCTTTGCACTTACGTTTGTCACCTCCAGTTCTGCCACGCCACCTTTCCCTGGACTTCTTGGTACCTCAACAACAGCTGAGAGGTTAGCAGAGACCTCTCGCTCATCATGCCAATGCCAGCAAGTGTGAGGGCGTCTCGCAGCCATGGATTGTCCACCTAGAATCAGCGAGCATGATGCCTGTAGATGATGTCCCCTTGTATGCCTCCATTCTTCCATGCTTGTTGCCATGATGCATGCATACCTTAGCAAAGGGGATCTCTGCATCGATGAACCACATGTGAATCCTTCGCCAAAACTCAGCCATGATGTTAGCAGGCATGCGCTGGTCTGGGTTCCAGCACGCAGTTATGCGCTCGAAGAGCATGTCACTGGACGTGCCACCAGCTATAGCGTGCTGGTCAGAGCGGGGCCGCTTGTTGCACTGGTGCTTCCTTGCGTCACTCAAGTTGCCACAGGAGAGGGCCATTTTGCAGTCATTACAGACCGCCTTGATTTTGCCCCCAACAACCTCGATGCTGTATTTTTGCGAATACACGCTGCTGGCGTGCGCCTGGCTGATTTCCTCCAACGTCAGAAGTTTCTTGTTGTGTCGCGCGGTGAGCTCGGGAGGCTGGGGCGGGAGAGGGCCCCCAGGCTCCATTTGCGATTTAGGCGCTGCTGGGCATGTCCGGGCATGTCCGGGTAACCCACTTTAACCGCCAACCCAGCAAGGCCAGCAAATTAATCTGAGCTGCGCCATAACGTCCATACAGGTGCCTGAAGCAGGTGCGCTAGTCAAATGCACATTTCATGCCCATCTAGAGTGACTATTCTAGTCGAGTCGAGACGTCAACTCGACGAGTCGAGACGAGATGACTAGGCTAGTCGAGTTGCGCTCCTTACTACCTTGTCGATACTAACAGCCATATGCTTCAATGGTCTATGTCCTGGTCCAGCCAGCAAATGCAAGACTACAGCCTCATAAATACGATGTATGGACTTGCAAGCAAGTCAGCTGCGGCCGTTCAAAACTCATAAGTTTGTGTTGTTGATCATCTCGCCATCTCGACTGCACCCCCGAGCACGCAGCTCGCCCGCGTAAGGAAATGGAGGCACAGGCCGACAGCTGCGATACCAAAGTGCTGCCTTCCCGCAAAGAGGAACAGGCCGCTAAGATACTGCAGCTCAAGGAGCAGCTACAAAGCAGTGGGCAGGCAGACTCGGCGGGAGCCCAACTTGTCCAAGGTGGGCTCCACCCTGAGCTGCTTTGATATGGTACGCCTGGATACCAGCATCGTGAGCCAGTTGCTCACCATGACCACCAAGTCTGCCTGCCACTGGTCAGCCAGCCGGAGGGCGGCCACCAGCAGCTCTGGCTGCATCTCCAATGACCGGCAGCCCAGGGAGTGTGGATCGTACCTGCACCACAACACTCGAGCACACCATCAAGAAACACACCGCACATGATACCGCCCGCCCTGGTCGCCTGAGCCTACGTGATGGCAAAGCAGCAGTTGTCCCATGCTGGCCTTATCCCTCAGCCCCTGGCTCTAGGTGGCAAGAATGGAGAGAACCTAACAGCATGGACCGCCGAGGCCCAAACCGCCTTGAACTCGAATGCCTCTCGGGCAAATTCAGCCCCGACCTAGCTTGTACGTGGACTACTACCGACTGCCTGCTAGGCTGCGACGGTATAACCGAGGCACACCCACATGCCGCGGAGGACCACCAGGCCCGCGTGTTCTTGGCCCGGCCCTACGGGTAGCCGCACGACACGTCCTCCTCCTGCGCCTCGCTCCTGCCCCGCACTGGCTGCGTTGTCGGAGCATACGCACGCCTCAAGCAACGAGCGCAGCAGAGGGCTTGAGTGCGCCAGAAGGACTGCATGTCCCGGCAGCTGTATGCTGTCGCGCTGTGGAAACGACGCTGAAGCAGACGTCCCCTGTCCTCGGTCCAGCTCCACGGTGCAGTCCGACAAAAACGGGTTGCCGAACAGCCAGGCCCAGTCCAGCTTAGCCATGCTTGACGAGCTTGACTACTGCAATGCCGCGAGCAGTTTAGATTAGGACGCGGATGTTCCGCCGTCATGTCTAACCGCCCGCCCCGCCGCACGCACGCATTGCCATTACGGTGCTGAAAACCGTCGGCGTGAAGGTGCATCCCTCGCATCACCTGGTAGCTAATCATGCTGGCATGAAAACAAGGAACGGAGACGTGAAAGAAAGTGTATGGCTAAAAAAGCAAGAAGCAAACCAGGAGAGGACCATGGCTACTGAGCAAAATGCCTGCAGTCACCTGGTCTCCTTTCTTCTCTACAAGACACTTGTCCCCAATACATTGACAGCTTCCATAGGCCCCGCCCCGCCCCGCCCCGCCCCGCCCCGCCCCGCCCCGCCCCGCCCCGCCCCGCCCCGCCCCGCCCCGCCCCGCCCCGCCCCGCCCCGCCCCGCCCCGCCCCGCCCCGCCCCGCCCCGCCCCGCCCCGCCCCGCCCCGCCCCGCCCCGCCCCGCCCCGCCCCGCCCCGCCCCGCCCCGCCCCGCCCCGCCCCGCCCCGCCCCGCCCCGCCCCGCCCCGCCCCGCCCCGCCCCGCCCCGCCCCGCCCCGCCCCGCCCCGCCCCGCCCCGCCCCGCCCCGCCCCGCCCCGCCCCGCCCCGCCCCGCCCCGCCCCGCCCCGCCCCGCCCCGCCCCGCCCCGCCCCGCCCCGCCCCGCCCCGCCCCGCCCCGCCCCGCCCCGCCCCGCCCCGCCCCGCCCCGCCCCGCCCCGCCCCGCCCCGCCCCGCCCCGCCCCGCCCCGCCCCGCCCCGCCCCGCCCCGCCCCGCCCCGCCCCGCCCCGCCCCGCCCCGCCCCGCCCCGCCCCGCCCCGCCCCGCCCCGCCCCGCCCCGCCCCGCCCCGCCCCGCCCCGCCCCGCCCCGCCCCGCCCCGCCCCGCCCCGCCCCGCCCCGCCCCGCCCCGCCCCGCCCCGCCCCGCCCCGCCCCGCCCCGCCCCGCCCCGCCCCGCCCCGCCCCGCCCCGCCCCGCCCCGCCCCGCCCCGCCCCGCCCCGCCCCGCCCCGCCCCGCCCCGCCCCGCCCCGCCCCGCCCCGCCCCGCCCCGCCCCGCCCCGCCCCGCCCCGCCCCGCCCCGCCCCGCCCCGCCCCGCCCCGCCCCGCCCCGCCCCGCCCCGCCCCGCCCCGCCCCGCCCCGCCCCGCCCCGCCCCGCCCCGCCCCGCCCCGCCCCGCCCCGCCCCGCCCCGCCCCGCCCCGCCCCGCCCCGCCCCGCCCCGCCCCGCCCCGCCCCGCCCCGCCCCGCCCCGCCCCGCCCCGCCCCGCCCCGCCCCGCCCCGCCCCGCCCCGCCCCGCCCCGCCCCGCCCCGCCCCGCCCCGCCCCGCCCCGCCCCGCCCCGCCCCGCCCCGCCCCGCCCCGCCCCGCCCCGCCCCGCCCCGCCCCGCCCCGCCCCGCCCCGCCCCGCCCCGCCCCGCCCCGCCCCGCCCCGCCCCGCCCCGCCCCGCCCCGCCCCGCCCCGCCCCGCCCCGCCCCGCCCCGCCCCGCCCCGCCCCGCCCCGCCCCGCCCCGCCCCGCCCCGCCCCGCCCCGCCCCGCCCCGCCCCGCCCCGCCCCGCCCCGCCCCGCCCCGCCCCGCCCCGCCCCGCCCCGCCCCGCCCCGCCCCGCCCCGCCCCGCCCCGCCCCGCCCCGCCCCGCCCCGCCCCGCCCCGCCCCGCCCCGCCCCGCCCCGCCCCGCCCCGCCCCGCCCCGCCCCGCCCCGCCCCGCCCCGCCCCGCCCCGCCCCGCCCCGCCCCCGTCTACGGTCACGGCCGTCATGGCCGGAGGTGGCTCTCGATGGCGACTGTTTGTAGCCTTCCACACTGCGCAAGGTCCTGGAGGTCATGTCCTGTCCTGTATTCTAGGATTCGTCGCATGTGAGCCGCACTTAACAAGGCTTCTCTTTGTCTTGCAGGGGAGCCATAAGCGATGCTTAGTGAGGACATAGGTCGGCTGCATACTCACGTAAAACGTTGTAGGTCCCAATTCGTCTTACATTAGTTACAGGGCTAACGCGGCCTCCTGCTCACTCCTGGACTGTAAATGTTCCTGAGGCAAGTAGCTGGTTTGCAACACCGCCTGGAAGCTAGTCCTGGAAGCTCGTAGGTGCACCTGGACCCCAAGTGGGCACGGCAGCGGCTGCGGCTGTTTGAAGCCCAGGACCGGGCGCTGGAGCATTTCTTCAAGAAACTGAGGCTAGGTGGGAGGGAGGGTTAGATACTGAGAGGTGGTGGGTTGGGCATGAAGTGAAAGACTAGTTGACTAGCCTAATGCAACCATGTCAGCCACCACGTGTGCCTTGTGTGCACGACTGCAGCTGCAGCAGGCGATGGCTGAGGTGGCCATGAAGCGCCACAAGCGCCCTAAGCAGCTGGTGGTCTTCCTTTGTGCAGCCGGCATCGGCACCCAGGGAGGCTGGGGTGCTGATGCGGTGCTGCGGGCCTGCTGCAAGGTGGTGTGCAGGCCCAGGGGAACAGACCAGCTGCGGGGCAGGGTGGTGCTTGTGGATGAGCACCGCACCAGCCGGGTCACCTCAGCAGCGAAATGCCATCAGCCCTGTGAGGAGCAGCTGGACCATGAGCAGCCCGCCTGGCCTGCAGACTGGAGGCCCTCAGAAGGGCAGATTGAACACCGCCTGCTGCGTCCAGCAAAGAGCCAGCAGCGTGGCCAGCCAGTGGCGGCCATGACGTGGTGCCCGGTAGTGGCACTACGCAAGCCCCCCCAGGCCCCATGAAGCAGCCAGGAAGCCACACAGGCAGCAGCCTCAGAGCCAGGGCCCAGCACTCCCCCGCCAGCCAAGGGCAGGGAGCACCCAGAGCTGGGGTACAAGCGGCTGCGAGACCGGCCACCCAAGGCCCAGCAGCAGCAGCAACAGCAGCAGCAGCAGCAGCAGCCTGCTGGGGCACAGTAGTGTGTGTTCCAGTGATTCGTTTTTCAAAACAGCCAAGCTGATGCTGGTCACGAAGGGTCCTGGACCACCACATGGCTGGTTACGCAGTTAGTCCCGACTGACAACGAAAAACAAGTATCGCAGCATTTTCTCATGCCAAAAAGGCATTTTCTATGAATATTTTACACAAAAAACAAATTTCGGTTACGAAGCAGCTGAGGCCAGCCGACGCAAGGGTCCGTTTGGTAACGAAAGCCAGGCCTAGAAAACAAGCTTTTGGTTCCGATCGTTACGTATTACGCAAAAAAGAATCACTGGTGTGTTCCCATTTGAGATGTCACCAGCTTACAAATAGTGCATGTCCGTCATGCCAATGAAACAATGTAGGTGGTAGGTAGGGTGCGGTTCCTCCGCTTGATATTAACTTAATAGCTTAATTAAATTAAGGCCGGTCGTATTAAGCCCCTTAAGTGTATTAAGTGGCTTCTTTTTGACCCACACTGCTATGAGTGCAGCTGTGCGACCCCAGCGCACGGGTCGCAACTGTAATCGCCTCACTTGGCACTTTCAACCGGCAGGCACGCGGGCAGGCAGCAACATATGCCAACAAGCCGTAGTGGCTCCGGAACAGCTGTATTACAAATCAAAATGGCTATGACTGGGTCGCTGGGGCCCGGCCCCGCACAAAGACGCTTTGGTTGGTGTTGCATCTGCGTATCTTAAGCACAAACAATGCGAGTTGAGCAAAGTTGCTCTCTAGTAGTGCACAAATGGTAATACCGCGAGCAAACACTAAACGAATGTGTGCTTAAGCGTGTAGTGAGGAATAGCTATCGCGTACCCAGTAAAGGGGTCGATGCACTTTTTAGGCAGGACTACGCCGCGGGCCCGCAGTGGGGTTACATCAAGCAAGGGGTAGAGCCACGAAGGGTAGAGCGAGAGGGCTAGAAAAAGAGAGTTACCAGCGCTTAATATTAAGTGGTTAAGTGGTTAAGTAAGCGACCTAATACTTAATATGACGCTTAATTAAACTTAATTAAGAAACCGCTCCCTAGTGGTAGGCGCCCGTGCCATGTGCATGGGAACATACCTCCACACAGCCCCACAACACTGACTCAGTGGTTCCTAGTGGTCTCTAGTGGTCCGACTCCAAGGTCGGCCCTAGCGAGGGACGAGAGGCTGCGGATGTCCCCATGCCACAATCTTGCAACACAGGGCTACCTTGTCGTTACTAACAGCCATATGCTTCAATGGTCTATGTCCTGGTCCAGCCAGCAAATGCAAGACTACAGCCTCATAAATACGATGTATGGACTTGCAAGCAAGTCAGCTGCGGCCGTTCAAAACTCATAAGTTTGTGTTGTTGATCAGCCATCTCGACTGCACCCCTGAGCACGCAGCTCGCCCGCGTAAGGAAATGGAGGCACAGGCCGACAGCTGCGATACCACAAGTACTGCCTTCCCGCAAAGAGGAACAGGCCGCTAAGATACTGCAGCTCAAGGAGCAGCTACAAAGCAGTGGGCAGGCAGACTCGGCGGGAGCCCAACTTGTCCAAGGTGGGCTGCACCCTGAGCTGCTTTGATATGATACGCCTGAATACCAGCATCGTGATCCAAACTGCATCGCAGGGGGGGAGCTGCAGCATGCTTCAGACATTGTCAGTGATGCATACCTGCATCGCTGGCTTAGAGCACGCTCTTGGGATGTCCAAAAGGCTTGTTCAGACATAGTGAAGCATGCGGAGTGGAGGGTGTCCTTTATGCCCAATGGCCGGATAGATGAGGTAAGAAGACCTAGACCCAGCTGGGTATGGCAAGCGGCCTGGGCTTGCCTGATCATGACATCATAGCATGGCAACATCCAGTGTGAGGAATGTGGACTATGGTGTGCAAGCTGCCATGGAAGCTTGGCCAAGTAGCGCATAGGGCAGCCTCAGCATAGCAGGTGAAAGAATCCTGCCTGAGGCAGGCAGCACCCTGTCGACATGCCACAGAACACTCAGCTGCACACCGAGCTGGTGTCCCAGTGCCTCACTCAGTGCATGGACTTTAAGCTTAATAGCTGGCTTGGCAGCTTTGCTCTATCACAGCGCTACCTCGCCAGGGTGCTGACTCCTAGCTCTGCACAGCAACACAGCACGTGCAGCTTCCTCTTCATGCGCACTCATCGCTTACATTTGGTCTGGCTACTTCTTACTGGGGCCGTGTGCACCGAGGAGGTTGCCAGGAGTCATCCTGTGTCACCAGCTCACATGCATGCCTTGCGGACTGGGCTACTCCAGGCAGTAGGGCTGTTGAGCAGTTGCCCCTGAGCCTCCAGAACACCAGCAAGGCCGAAGTGCCAGCCAGCCTCAAGCATCTCTTTCCCCTAGCATTGTTTTAGCTGCTACCCCACCCCACCCTCCAGGCTGGGCATACTCCCAGCCACCACTGGCCTGGCCATCACAGCCCTCACTGACGTCCCTGATGGCCTGTGCCTGTTTAGGCCACGGTGGCAAACGAGATCGCATGTGAAAAACTGTACCTCCAGGGCATTGACCGCCAGGGGCGCCCTCTCATGATTGCCCTGGTAAGCACTGCCACTCCCCAACCCAGCGATTCGAGATACGAGAGGGTCAGTGTCAGGGATTTCAATTCACAAAACTTCGCGGCATGACCAAACATGCACCACAGGCTGCTAGACAAGTGTTAGCTCCAGCTAAGTAAGCGCCCCATCCTCAGCCTTGACCTATCCACATGGTGGGCTGCACACTCAGCCTGGTGTGGTGTCAGCCTTCACGTTGAAAATGCTAGTATGCCAGCGTGTAGCTGAGGCAGCAGTGTGTGCAGAAGCCAGTATGCATGTGACTTCCGCACACTTAGGCTTGTGCATCTGGTCAGGCAGCGGCTTGCTGCTCTGTCTGTACCCCTTGCTCTGTCTGTACCTGCCTGCCTGCCTGCCTGCCTGCCTGCCTGCCTGCCTGCCTGCCTGCCTGCCTGCCTGCCTGCCTGCCTGCCTGCCTGCCTGCCTGCCTGCCTGCCTGCCTGCCTGCCTGCCTGCCTGCCTGCCTGCCTGCCTGCCTGCCTGCCTGCCTGCCTGCCTGCCTGCCTGCCTGCCTGCCTGCCTGCCTGCCTGCCTGCCTGCCTGCCTGCCTGCCTGCCTGCCTCATGTCTATCCAGGCGCGAAAGCACAATGGCTGGACACGGTCACTGGAGGAGCTTGAAAGAATGTGCTGCTATGTACTGGACGAGATGGTGAGCTGCTTGGTGACGTGACAGACCTGACCTCACCTAACTTGACTTTGGCTAACCTCACATCACATCACCCATCCTAAGTCGATATGACGTGACTCGACCTGACCTGACTTGACCCACCCTGACATGAGTTGACCTCACCTGACCTCACCTGACCTCACCTGACCTCACCTGACCCCACCTAACCCCACCTGACCCCACCTGACCCCACCTGACCTCACTTGACCCCACTAGCTACAAGCCTTAACTGCATGGCACGCTCTTGTTACACCATGGGGCCTGCCCTGTCAAAACTAACAGTCACATGCAGTGAAAGTGTGTGTCCTGGTCCAGCTACCTTGTCCACATGGGACCTTGGAGTGAAGGCACAGGGAGGGAGTAGGTGCAGGGGGCTTGGAAGGGGCGGGAGGTGAAGAGGTGCCTGCCTCCACCAGCTGCTCCCCTAGGGCTGCTGGCTGCTGGCAGGTCATGCACAGTCCATGTGCCAGGGATCAGTCAACAGTGCAGTGGCACCACTGCCACAGCAGCATGGGCACTGTTTGTCACCATTGTGCTCAGGCGAAGATGGCTGCTCCTCATGTCGACCGCAACCCGCGGGGCCAGTGCTGCACTTTGCTGGACCTCACCGACATGGCCATGGTCTCCATGGACGTCCAGGCCATCAAGACGCTGCTCACTCTGCTGGGAGAGCATTATGTGGAGAGGTGTGCCCTGCGCTGGCACCTGCCCTGCACCACATACACACCACAACAGCCACGGCCACATCTTAAACATCACTGCGCGGATGCCTCATTGGCAATGCTGGCCTTCTCTAGCCTTGCCACAGCTGAACTGCACCCTCTACTGCATGCAACCCTGAAGGTTAGGGTCGGGGTCAGGTTACTGGTGCTGAGGCAGCTGCAGCGCCAGCATGGTCTGAGTGTAGTAGGCAAGAGGTGCGGGGGTCGAGTCCTACCGCCCTGTGCACTGCAGGCTGGGCGCACTGATCTTTTGGAACCCGCCCATGATCTTCTGGGGGGTGTGGAATTCTCTGAGCCCGCTTCTGCCTGAGGTCACGCGAGCCAAGATCTTTGTCATCGACCCCTCCAAGACCGCTTCCTTAGTGGAGCTAGTGGGTGCCGAGGTGCTGCCCACTGAGTATGGCGGCTGCGCTGAGCTGGCGGCGCCTCTGGGCAAGCAAGGCTGAGCATCATGGCACACCCGTCAGCGCCCCACTCACCAGCCCAGCAAGCAATATGTGCCCCTGCCATGGAAGAAAAGACGAATTAGAATAGCCTGGTATGGCTGGGTAACAAGCACCTGAGGCAAGTAGCTGGTATTTAAGGCAGACTAGAAGCTGTTCCCACACACATGCAGCAGCAGCACATGCAGGGTTAGCAGCCAGCTGTAGGCATGGGTGGTGGTGGCAGCCGACATAAGAGGCTGCAGCTGCTGAGGGGTGAAGGCTTGGGGTTGTCCTCCGCCTCAATAGCTTGCTTGACCACGCAAGCAGTGGACGCACAGTGGGCTTTAGCTGCCCCTCGTGACAGTGCATATGGCGGAGCCAGGGTCTATTGGTCTATCTATTGGTCGCGGTGAGGTAGTAAGTGACACACCTCACCCAAGCAGTTGCAAAGTGAGGGACAAGGGGGCTGTGGTATGCCGGTGCATTTGGAGGTGACTTATTCCTGATACATCCACATAATCTGCAATGAATGCATTTGAAGGTGACACCTTAACTTTCATGCAACCCGTATGATATGTTTGTGATGAGCGTGCGATTTTGGGAGTGCAGGAGCAGCACTGTTAATGAGATGTGTATGTAACACTATGTCAGGCTGCTGAACCTGGCTAGGCATGGCTAGGCAGCCTGACTAGTAGTTTAACTACTATAACCGCGCAGCACCTCCATGGTGCTAAGCAGGGGCTGACAGCGGGGGCGGACAACAGTTATGCTGATGTGAGTCAGGAGTCCCCAACATGGGGTTGGTAGTCTTCATGCAAGTACTCGCTACAATGGGGTTGGTAGTCTTCATGCAAGTACTCGCTACAATGGGGTTGGTAGTCTTCATGCAAGTACTCGCTACTGGGCCACGTCGGTCGCGGCGGTCGGTCGCGGCGAGGCCCGCATGAGCAAAACTGGCATGAATTTGAATGTCAAGATTCGAGCCGCCATAGCACTCAGCACAGTGCACAGTATTTAATGTTACAAGCTGCACCGCATAGCTGACAGAGTCCTCTATCCAGGGATGTGCGAAACCTAAATAGAAACCACGTGGCTGAGACGCGGCGTCGTTTTGATTACCAGGGGTCGGTTTCCTATCATTTCCAGCCATTTTTTGAATGTTGGGGACACCTGAATGTGACCCTGGCAAGTCATAGAGCATGCCGAAGGCTGGCTGGTTGAGCACCTAATACAAGGACACGCAGCCCAACAATCGTCATAGCCTCAGATTCCATGCAACGGGACAAGCTGGCTATTCAGTGCTGCGTAACGAAGATTGAGCTCAGTTACGCAGCCATCAGGCCGTCCAAGCAAATCACCTAGCCTTGGAGCTGTCAAAGTAGCCAAACACGACAAAAGAGGGGCCTTCTAGAACAATCTTTACATGCCCGTTTACTGCGGACAAGCCCACTCTACTAATGGGGAAGTTTGTTTATGTGACATGTCGTAGAAGAAGGAGTTCTGGCACCACATCAGGCCCCGCACATGCCACATCCCGCCAAAAAGGTAGGTCCAGGCACCAGGCACCAGGCTACAGGCCCCTCATTACGACCACTGTCCAACCACAACACCCAATACGCTACGCTGGCTCTCCCTACTACCGTGTTGCCACAGCCACAACATAGTTGTTGTCACCGTCTGTTCACAAAGCATGTACCATGGGTAAGCCATGACAGCGATGTCCACCAGCATGGCACAACGAACACAGCTCAGGTCAGTAGTCAGGGGGCAATGGGTCGTTGAGTTCATCACCCTGGCCTGTTGCCCTCAGGGGCTCCGTGCTCGGCCGCCCTGAACACAAGCCCTGTCACGGCTGGGCTCAGCTGCCCTGAGCAGCACCAGCACCAGCATCCATCCTGGCAACCCTCCCAACAAGCCACTGACCCGCTTGCACCTGTGAGTGGACTCAGCCAGCTGGTCTGCACCTGAGCTGGGTCAACCTCTACCCAGGCGCCAGCCTGCTGTCAGTGCTTGTCCTGACCTGCCTCATCAACCCTGCGGGCAACGCTTGCTTGAGCACAGGAAGCCCGGCACGACCCACACACTAGGGGCTGTGGGTCGTGTGGATGGAGTTCACATCCCACGCAATGTGCGTGTGCCTTTTACATTCTCACACTACACTACTGCCTGACCTGTAGCAGTGTAGCAATGGCAGCAATAGTGGCAGGTGGCAGGCTGCTGGGCAACTGTCCAGCAGACTGCTATGCCTGGCACTGCAGGCCTGAGAGCTGCAGGCCTTGAGAAGGGAGACCGTATGTCCTGGGTCATAGAGAGGCACGTGGGGCAGTGGGCCCACTGCCCCGCCTTCCCCAGCCTTGCAGCCAACCTGCCTGGCACCAGCCCTGCCCACACCCTGCTGCCCTCCCCTGCCCTTCACGCACCATACACCGCCCCACCCTGCTACCGCCCACCACGCTTGGGCCCCCCAGCCTGCCGTCAAGCTCAACTTGCTTTGCCAGCCCGCTGCCTGCTGGGGGGCGTGATGGCCTTGGCAGTGAAGGAGCTGCCGCAGCCGCACGACGCCTCGCTATTGGGGTTGCTGCCCACCACAAATGCGCTGCGCATCAGCGACTCCTCCCACTCGATGCGTGCGCCCCGCAGCAGGTCCAAGCTCACACTGTCACACACCACCTGGGCACCCTCCGGCCCAAACACCCTGAGGGGCAGCAGCAGGAGCAGGGGCAGCATACTGGACATTCTGTACACTTTGGACATACTGAGACGACATGTGGGCCAGCAAGAGCAGCAACTGGAACAGCATGTGGAAGCATGTGATGGCTGGCTTTGTGATAAGGGGTGTGGGGGGAGCTGAAATGTAGATGTACATGCCACGTGGCCACGTGCACTGCAACCTGACCATGACAGGCAGGTGCCTGGTATGCTACCACTCACACGTCAGTGCTCTGGGGCTGAGAGTCTAATGAGAACTTATACTGAAAGCCACTGCAGCCTCCGCCTTCTACTTCTATCCGCAATAAGATGGGATGCCCCTTCTCCTGCTGCAACTTGCGTAGCCGCTGCAGGTCAGCATGGCATGCAGGTCAGCATGGCATGCAGGTCACTTGCCGTGACAGTGCAAGGTCCTGCACGTTGCTGCTGCTGTTCCTACTCCTGCCTTCATCTTATGACATGACGCGCACCTGGACTGCACTGTCGTCAAGAAGGAGCCCGTCGCCTTGGATAGACCCCGCTGTGCCGCTGCTCACTCCCAGCGTCGCAAATGTCGGGGTTTGGAAGTTTGGTAGTGTGAGCAGCGCTGTATGCACTAGAGAAGCAGTACGCTTGCAACAGAAAGAAGTCGAGGTCAGAATCGGAACCTGCCCTGCATTACATAGACTACTCAAGCGTGACGCCAGGATCAGTCGGGCAGCTGTAAGCAGCATCGAAAAGCAAACGATACTCAAACGATACACAACTCTTTTTTAGATACGCAATTTTGGAATACACAAGTTAACACTCGGGTAATACTCGGTTGGTGGTTGAATGCTTAGAGCTGGCGCAAGTACACTGTAACATAGCATTGATATGTCGCTGTAGCGCTCGGTAGAGGATGCAGCGAAACAGGCAGCGTAAACGTCACCGTAATGCCTCGGACATTGAAGCTGACCGCGAGCTCGAGACGGCTTAAGCGGTGTAACCACTAAGCACCTCATCAAAACTAACAGCTTAATGCTTTGAACGGCTAACAGCCTGTCAAAACTATTAGGCCCTACAGGTTGTTGAGGGCCCGGGCATTGATGCCCCGCCGGTACTCTGCAGCCCGGTGCAACCTCTGCCTTCCCTTGGGCAGCCGGTCTTTGACCAGCTTGTAGCGCAACTGGTACTGCTCACCACTGGGTGGCAGAGCCTTAAGGTCCTCCCATTGGCACATCTCCCAAGGGCGCTGCACGCTCTCCCCAACGCGCTGGAAGTTGAGGCATGACTTGGTGTCCCGGTCCAGCCACCTGCCCCATGGGGTCGTAGCACTTGTCCACGTGCAGCAGGGAGGGGCTGGTTCT